>CM072555.1:44914604-45279604 GCA_036898215.1 Platycarya strobilacea
GGGATTTGTTGCTTAGGGAGCCTAGAATGATGAATCAGGTAGGAGGGAAACTTGGGCCATGGTGAGGGGCCCTACGTAGTCACAACTAGTAGCCGACTAGGGTCCTATCGACCCAAGGATGCACAAGGAGAAGAATAACCATACCTTTAGAATGCAGAGCATTTGCGGAAGTTTTTCACTTGGGAGTGAAAGAGGATTATAGACTTATGTACTAAATCGAGTCAAATATTCCCTTTTTGTTTCCTCATTTATCACATTTCTTTCCATTTTATTGGCATATATCTCTCAAAGAAGAAAGGTCAACAACAAAAAAAGGGATCTAGGCATCGTGTCTTCACAGCTTTGCCTCATCCCTTCCCTCAATTTACAAGAAGATCAGGAGACTCAAGTACCATGTCTTTGCAGACTTTTAATCATCGATTCCTTAGGGTTATGAGGTAAGTGAGTAGGCTAGAGGAGCCAAGTACAATATCTTAACAAACTTGCCTTGTGTTTCCTTTGGCGCAAACATCAAAGGAAAGACAACAAGAATAGGAAAACAACCCATAAATCTCATCCCAAACAAAGAGAGAAAGAAAGGAATAAGCTTCATTAATTCCAGAACATGTTTACATGTAAGAGTGAGTGGTTGCAAGGGCACTTATGCATCGGTTAGGTAAAATATTTGCAACAATAAAAAAGAGGGGAGAAAAGAAACAATGAAGCTAAGAAGTAGGAGCATTAGGGTCAAAGATTGGGGGCATTTGAATTGGGATGGAAGGCATCAGGCATTATCTCCCGACCCAAGGTCCAACCATGCTCAAATACTTTTGGATCTAGAGGAAGTTCAGTGAGGTTGAGGGTTCTTAAATTTGCCTGAAGGTGCTCTAAGACGTCATCCTACATTCCTTCAAGGCCTTCGATATACCCATGCGACCAAGCCTGGTTGCGAGCAAATACTCCGGACCTCAATTGATCTTCCAAATGAGGGACCATGTCTTGAACCTAAGATAGATCGCTCCTTAGTTGTCACATGAGAATACCTTGAGCAGTCGAGTGCTTCTCGGCTCCGGCATGCTTCATGACTGCTTGGTTTGACCACACATTCTCTCAGTCTGTCGTGGCCTAAGTAGTGGCTAAAGAGTCTTATCGTCCCTTCAAAACCTCATAAAGGGATTGGCGTTCCCTATCTAGCTGCTAAAGTTGTTGTACATTGGAGTCTTGTCGATCTTTCAACAAGATGTTCTCTTCTCGCAGTTGGATCAACGACTCGTCAAGAGAATCCCCTTTCACAGTTAAAAAGTCTTTCGACTCCTGGACCAAGCTCCTCACCTCTGCCTCATACATAATTTCGTGCGAGCTCTACTTTCTCCTTTGCCTTAGCCAGGCTGACCTTCAATAAGGCTCATTGACGTCAAAACAGCTTGAGTAATTTCTGGCTCTTTCGACGATATAGCTAGGCCTTTACCAACTCCACCTCTAGGAGTTCCTTCTCTTTCCTCTCACTCTAAGTGAGATTCAAGGCTTGCCGTGTCAAGGAAGGGAGAGCTAGGTTATGCCCCTCAATTACTTCCTAGCCATCCATGATAAAAGTACCCAGTCGAGAGGCACCCTATCATTAATAAATAGTTAGAACAAAAAAAAGAGATAAAGAGATAATAACGATATAACAAATCATAAAAAGAAAAAAGTATAAGGGATTAGGGAAATTTCCAAGAAGAAATCAATGAGTGATTTCATCACTTGCTCGAGCAACTGCGCTTGAGCCTCTTCTACTTCAAAACAAGGGAGGAATAACCTCCATAGGGTTATCCCAAAAATATGGCCAAGTCATGACCTCCCTACCATCACCCTCGCCCACGAATACTTCTTTAAGAGTAATGGGTTGCTAGATAAAGGAGGTGGGGGATCGTCTTTAGTGCCTAGACAAGACTCCTCGAGCTCCTCACAAGAACTATATGGCTTCTTGCCCCAATTAAGGCCTTGTGGAGTCTCTCCCTCGAGCCTTTCCCCTTGACTACTCCTTAAGGCAGGCAACCTTGTCATAAAAGTGGGAACAAGGGATGAGAATACTCCCCCGACGGCAGGAGCTGATCCCTCGACTAATTTGGGTTGAGCCTCCATCCCTCATCTGCTTTTTTCAACTAGATCAACAGTGAGGTACTCAACAACCTGGGTGACAACATCGATAGACATAAAATGTAGCTTTTGTGATTGAGGAATGGGGGACTCAAAAATAAACACCCCCTTATAAAACTCCTCACGCATCCCTCCACAACACCCTCAGGAATCTGGGCTTCCATGGTAGAGTGCACTATAGATAGAGAAGAAGGGATCATCCTTACATCTATCTTGAGAAGAGGTTTCACTAAAGTCAACGACCTGGGGGCTAGATCAAGAAAAGCCTATAGAGATAGATCACAAGAATCTCAACCCCTTGAAACATTCTCCGAGGGCCCTCTACGACGGTTGTTAGGTGGAATAATCGATGGAGTACGGTTGCAAAAGCCGCGACTATAGGTGGAATAGGAGCAGTGGCAGCAGAAGAAGGAATGGTTAGTTTCTAGGAAGTAGCAAAGCCCCTGTCCCCCTACTTCTCCAAAGGTTCTGATGGGAACAGAATGAGGTTGTTGAGGGTTTGGCTCATCTAGCGATGGTCGGTGGACTTCAATTGCCACCAAGGACCGCCCCGAGAAATCTTAGAAGCATATAGAGGGCTATTGTCCACCTGGCTATCTCTAAACAAGGCTTCTTCCCCTTTTCAACTAGAGGAAGGCTTGGGGAATGGTTACAACATGAGTTAGTCCTCTACAGCATGGGAATAGTGTGGTCATAAAAAATAGTATGGATCAGCTAGGTAAAATTTATTTTATGTTACCTTTCTTGAGGAGAGCCTTAGAGAAGACATCAAAATGTTGATTCTTTTACCCAATGGAAATATGGTGCAATATGGCACAACTCCTCCGTTGATGTCGTCGGACAAACTATGTTGTCATCCAAAACCACCTCTTATATTGCTTGTACGGGGAACTAACTTTGAGTCAATTGTTTGACAGAGAACTCTCATCCATGGCCCGACACGAAGAGAAATTAAGATGTCCAATTTTTTACCTTGCGATAGTATTGTTCCAAGGAGACAAGGGTGTGCATCGCTTTGAAGCTGCAAGTACTCCCCTCACGTCTTATGAGGTTATGGGTCAAAAGGAATTTAAAGATGGCGAGCTCAACAAACTAATGATCAAATTTCAATAAGGCTTGATGCCACAAGATGCAATTGCACATGAGAATCCTCTAAGCATTTGGGTAGAGTTGCATGGGACTAAACAGTCCAACTAGCTGTGAATATGGCGAGGGAACGACAACCTTAGCCTGCAAGTGGCTACATGCTAGGGAAGAGGGTGACCTTTGAAGCATAACCCTTGTACTCCACAACTCCCTCGAGTAGCCCAAGAACCTTGAAGGTCACTAAATTTGTGACATCGGAGGTGGAAGATAGTGAAATAGGGATTTTATTGTGACATCCGAACGCCAGTTGTATTTAATGAAGAATTGGGTCGCTGCACGAAACTGAGGAGGGTCCAACCACCTTAGAATCTTAGGTTGAATGACTGTTTTAGAAGCCATGGGAATCAAAAGAAATGGTAGAGGAGAAATATAGAAGATGAAAAGGATAATGGCAATAAGAAGAAAGATAGTGAAGGGCAAAGGTCATGGTAAATGACAAAAGTAAGCACGACGCCCTTTAAATAAAAAAACATGTGACGGTTGACGTCTGTCACCCCTTATCAGAGAAGGGGATACAACTGACTTGAATCTTGCGAAGCACACGGTACAAAGGAAGAGTTTGAGAAACGAATTTTCTAGCAAAGTTTGAGAAACTAAATTTTCAGGTCATAAGTGATTCCAGAATAATAATAGATAAATAATAAAAAGAAGGGAAAAAAAAAAGAAGAGTGACTAATTGAATTCTTATTGAATAAATTCAATGAGAATTGGTAGGATGATGAAAGGGATCCCCTTTATCCCAGAGGGTTGAGCCCAACAAGAAATAAAAAGCATGTCTCTCAACCCATGGGTCTATTCAGCCTAGAGTCCCATGGTCGAAGTGATAAAAAGGAAGATCGAGGCAAATGATGAAGCTTTGACAAAGAGTTGACAAAGGCGGGTGACGTTTACATAGTTGATGATATTGCCAGAGACTCACGTCACATTAATTACCTGTCTTTGGTATGCAGCATCACAATGATTGGTTTTGGCGCGCCCCATGCACTTATTGGTTGGGGGTTTTGAAGGACGTGCGAGAGAAGTAACTATCACCTGCGCCCTGAGAGTGAAAAAGGCAGGGCCACCAACATATGCTAAGAGGTTGCCAACATATTTACCAGATACCCATGTTGCATTAGTTACATTTTTCCGGTATGTTACATCACATTAAATGCCGTAGGTGGCTAAAGCATGAAGGTGATGAGACTGCTCCCTAACGACGGATGCAAGGTGCTCCCCATAACTAGTATAAAAACAAACTACCAAGTACATATGAATTCAAGCAATAACTTTTATTAAAATTTCGATAGAGAAAATTGATTTAATCTTCAGAGGGTCCCCTAACCACCCGCGAGCTTTCCTTTGAATTTGAATTTCTCATTTTGTTCCCTTTTCTTTTTATTATTAAACCCAACTTATATACGAGAGATTTAGGCTATATTTGGGTAGTGAAAGTTTCTCAAGTATTCTTAAAATACTTCACTATTATTCATTATTTTGTTATTACTTTTCACGTACTTTTTATTATTATTCACAACTTTTCTCAACAGTTAGTAACATCCAAACCTAACCTTAGTCCCCCATTCCTTTTATGTGATCATCAAGTAGTTTTTGTCTTTCATTTGATCTTTTTCTCAATCCCTTTTGAGTGTTGGGGTTAAACTCTTTGTGCTGGGTAGAGAAAGTAAAGTACCAACACCAAATGTGTTAGGATGTTCCTTCAAGTTTTGTAGATCCGTACTTTCCCTAGCAGTTTATGTTCTGCAGATTTGAAGGTTTTGATGAAGGAGAAATGAGTAACAGTTATGCATGCTAAAGGAGAATGAGGTAGAAGGAAAAAGAGGAGAATCAAAATGATTTAAATAAAACACAATTGTTTTATTTAGTGACATGGTGCTGGGTGGACGGTGGTTAACTTGGGGTGGTTGCTTTTAGCATTTTTCCACAACATTTTCTCAATCCACTGTTATACAATTTATTTATTTTTATTTTTTGTGAAGGAACGACTATACAGTTAACTTCAACTATCAAGAGATATTTTCGACTCAAAATGCTAGTTAGCCTCTCAATTAACTAGATTTCTTAGCTTAGTGTTGAGTGGAGTGAGAAATTTTGTAATGAACATTTTTATTGATTCTTTTGAATGAAATTATAAGCTATACTCTATCTTTTTTAATAGCGCTATTAGGGTTCTCAATTGGTGGAAGGAGGAAGATGAAAGGAAGAGGCTTTGTGAAGGGAAGAAGAACCCTATGGAAATTTGTCAAAGGGAGGAGTTGAGTTGTGATTATCATAAACTCAAAACGATGCGTTTTGAGTTTGCTTCGACGCACACCGTTTCGCAAGAGGGGATGAAATGCACTGTTGCCATTCTGCTTATGGATGGATGTTGTTTTTGTTTCAACATGCATCGCCGTTTTATGTTACTTATGATGTCGTTTGAGTTGTTTTCCAGTTCATAGTCGTTATTTCCTTTCAAATGTAATAAGACACGGTAAGTTGGCTATTAGAGCAGTTTGTTAGGCTGCATGGGTATGTCAGCCAGAAAGGCACCAGTTGAGAATCATCTGGGAAAACTTGAAGAATTTTTTCGTTTTAGGAGGTTAAAGGATCCCTCAAAGTCGGCAATTTGAGATTTATGGTTGCCCTTTATCAAACTCAGTCTGCATGCCCTTTTTCATCCTTTCATTCAGTACATTACAGCTTTTCACCACCATTCACATACAAATCCAATCAGACCTTTACACGTAACCCTCACTGTTTTTGGATCCAACGTACCCTCTTTGTTACAATAAGATTTCTGGTAAAAAAAAAAAACCAATTGAAAATGAAGTCGAAATAATCTTAATTTATTAGTAAAGGGTAGAATGATGAAAATTGACAATAGCCTCAAGTCGGTCGAATAGAATGAGTCCCACTTTCTGCTAGAGGCCCCATAACTAATGTTGTACTGAATGGGTCCACACGTTTGCATCACAGATGAAAATAAAAATGCATTCTTGGTTCCGATTGAATATATATAAACTGTTCATACGATTTTATCATTGTAATTTTTTTAAATTTTTTTTATATGAAATATAATAAAAAATAATATTTTATTTAATTTTTAACTTTTATCTAATTTTATTTTATTATTCAAACGATTCCTATGATCCAGAAAAAGAAAAAAATATATATCCTAAAATTCGAGTTGTTGGAATACCTACACAGATATTTGGATGCGCGAGTAAAATCAAACTTTTGTACTAGACAATGCTATTAGAAGTCCGATTTATTTCACTGAATTCGTAGAATTGAGATTTTCTATAGTTTTTTAAATTGAAATGTAATTTAAAAAGAATTAGATCCTCACGACATAAATTGGTTTCAGTAAGCAATAAAGATCAAAGTTCTGAATTTCGTTTCAATGACCATTCTAATTGATGTATTAGAACGAAATATTTCGATATCGGCCTGCTCCAGTGTGCCATTTCAAAATTAATTATATATTATAATAAATAAAAAATATATATATATACAAACTAACAACTAATAGAATAAAAAACATATACATGTAAGAGTGTATCATATATATGTGTATATATTAGAAAAATTAAAGATTTATAAAATAATTATAAATTGAAAAAATACAAACTTGAGTTGAGTACAAAAATAAATAAAATAAAATAAAATAAAATAAATAAATAGATAAAATATTAAAAAAATAATATTAAAAAAACATATTTAAAATTACAAAGTATATAAATATATTTATATTTTAAAACTAATTAAATATCATATAAATTTAAAATAAAAAAAAATCATTCAAACATAAAAAAATTATAAAAATAGTCTAAATCGGAATAAAGATCAGAATGACCAGAATTTAGACTAGAATGACCGGAATTCGATCGGAATGACTAGAATGGACTGGAATTTGAAGCAGAATAAAATAAAGAGGTATAGTGCACCTATTGATACACTAGAATAGAACATTCTAACCGTTTCGAGCGAAATAAAATAGAATTCAAAACTATGAAAGAAACCCTTCACGAATAAACTACGAGGATGGAGATAGGCAGGCCTAGCATGACAGGGAATAAGATCATTTGGTTTTGCAACAATAAATTCCTATTTTTACCTCTCCGCTTTGGCTACATATATGATTTTCTTGGATTTATTTCGTTAACAAGGGTGGAATTCTCTTGGCCAACTGACGGTTGAATAAAAAAGATGTTTTTGTGCACTGACAAAGTCAGAAATTTGGATTAAGAGAGTTAAGTAAGATTAAAATAAAATATATAAAATATTTTTTATTTTATTTATATATAATTTTTTATGCGATATAGAATAATTTGATAGTAAAATTTACAATAAAAATAAAAAATGTTTAATACAACTTATATATTAAAAACAAATATAATAATAAGAATATGTTATCATAATAAAAATATATTAAAAATATATTAGAAATTATTTAATTTCTTTTTTATTTTTATTTTTTTTATAATAAAAATATGTCTTCATATTATTATTTAATTTTATTTTATATGAGAATTATTTTATTTTTAAATTAGATTAATTTTGTAGAAGGAGACAAAGATAATTTTTAGAGAAAAGACCAATACAAAATAAAATTAATATTATTATACAAAATTATGAAAAGATATTTCTTTAAAAAATATATATTATATTTTTTTTTTCAATTTTTTTAAGAGTAGGAATAGGACATGTGGAGAGGGCCCTTGCCCCAATGTGGCTCCACTATTGTTTGTGTGTTTTTTTTTTTTTAAAGAAAATGATACTTGATCACATGATTTTATCTTCTCAAAGTTATGATTTGGATGTTTTAATTTTTTTTCAGAATGATTAAGGAAATGTATTAGTGAAGTGGTATATTCTTTTAAAGATATTTAAAGATATTTTAACAATATTTGAAAGAAAAAAGGTTCATCTGCATTAGTGATAAGTTTGGTGGGTAAAATTATGGGACTGAACTGCAACACTTTTTTTTTTCGAAATATAAGAGTTAAGAAAATAACTAAGAATTAAACAAATATTATTTTAGTAGCAAAGAGAAAATATAAAAATTGAGATGTAGAAAGTTTTGAGAAGATGACTGAGTAGTACTAGTTATGGGCTATGGAAGTATTGTGCTTTTTTTTTTTTTATAAAAAAAATGTTGTAATGAACGAAACAGAATGAAGCAACGGCAGCCGCCTCCTGTCCTACCACTAAAATTATGTGAATGACCCCACCACTATTATTTTAAATTCTGCATAGTGACTTGCATAGTAATTTCAAAGCCTATAAATAGGGGTGTTAGTTGTAATGAAATTCATAAGAAAATATATAGAGAAAAAGAAAGTTTCAGTTCTTAAGAGTTCTAGAAAGAGTTTCTTATTTCTCTTTTACAATAGTAGTTTCTTTCTTTAATTTCATAACACGTTATTAGCACGACGGTTCTACCAATTATGAAACTAGTGGACTTATTCCTCTAAAATGGCAAATCTTACAAAATTGGAATTTGTTGCTCTTGACATATCTGGGAAAAATTATTTATCCTGGATACTTGATGCTGAAATTCATCTTGATGCAATGAACCTGGCAGAAACTATTAAAGAAGGAAATCAAGCATCCTTGCAGGACCGTGCTAAAGCAATGATTTTCCTTCGCCACCATCTTCATGAAGAATTGAAAACTTAATATCTTACAGTAAAAGATCCCTATATTTTGTGGAACAATTTAAGGGAGAGATATGAACACCAGAAGACTGTCATCCTCCCAAGAGCTCGTTCTCAATGGTTGCACTTGAGGTTACAAGATTATAAAAATGTTAGTGAGTATAATTCCGCACTTTTTAAAATAAACTCAGTATTAAAATTATGCGGTGAGAAAATCACCGATGATGATATGCTAGAGAAGACTTATACTACATTTCATGTCTCGAATGTGCTCCTACAGCAGCAGTATCGAGTGAGAAAGTTCAAGAAATATTTTGAACTTATATCATATCTTCTAGTAGCTGAGCAGAACAATGAGCTCTTATTAGAAAGCCATCAGTCACGCCCTACTGGCTCAATATCATTCCCTGAAGTGAATGGTAATAGGTTTGCATCATTCTCAGAAGTGAATGGTGCATCTTTTAGAAGAAATCGGGGGCATGGACGTGGACGTGGTAGGAGAAATTATATAAATGTTGGTCCCAAGAATGACAACATTAAAAGGGATAATAATATACCATATCACCAGAAGTAGTACAATTCAGAAAGGGGTAAAAATCCTCAAAATAATTTTTCAAAGAAAAGTGAAGAGGTATGCCATAGATGTGGAATGATTGGATATTGGTCACGTATCTGTCGTACGGCCAGGCACTTAGCTGATTTATATCAAGCTTCTATTAAAGGAAAGAATAAAGTTTATCAAACAAATTTAGTAGAACCATCAGATGATTCAGTAGATGTAGACGTTACTCATCTTGATGTATCTGATTTCTTTAATCATTCTGAAGGTAATATTGAACACTTAATTGGAGATGGAAATGTTCCACTCAATTAATGTAAATTCTTTTTATCTGTAATAAAAGTTTTGTATATTTTGTAGAACCATGGATCACATCGATGAGTTTTTTATTTCTGAGTTGAATGATAAAGATATATGTTTGGCTGACAGTGCTACAACTCACACAATTCTCAAAGAAAAGAAATATTTTCAAAATTTAACACTAAGTAAAGCATATGTCCATACCATATCAGGTTCATCAGATTTAATTGAGGGCTCCGGAAGAGCTTATATTGTGTTGCCTAATGGCACCAAATTTTGTATTGATGATACTTTATTCTCTTCACAATCTAGAAGAAATTTATTGAGTTTCAAAGATATACGTCGTAATGATTAACATATTGAAACGACCAATGAAGGCAGTAAAGAGCATCTTCTTATTACTAAAACAATATCGGGCCAGAAGCTCGTATTAGAAAAACTGTCTGCTCGATGTTCTGGATTGTATTATACAAAAATGAGAACAATTGAATCATATGTGGTAATGCACCAGAAGTGCATTGACCCTAAAGTATTTATGACTTGGCATGATCGCCTTGAACATCTGGGTTCTATAATGATGAGACGAATTATTGAAAATTCACATGGGCATCCCTTAAAAAATCAAAAGATATTTCTATCTAATGAATCTCCGTGCTCTATATGTTCTCAAGGTAAGTTAATTATTAGACCATCTCCCTCAAAAGTCATTGTTGAATCTCCATCATTTTTACAAAGGATTCACGGAGATATATGTGGGCCTATTCATCCATCAAGTGAACTATTTAGATATTTTATGGTTCTAATTTATGCATTTAGTCGATGGTCACATGTTTATCTTCTTTCCACTAGAAATGTTGCATTTGCTAGACTTCTTGCTCAGATAATTAAACTACGAGCACAATTTTCTGAGTATCCAATTAAGACCATTGGATTGGATAATGCAAGTGAATTTTCATCTCAAGTTTTTTATAATTATTGCATGTCAATAGGAATAGATGTTGAACATCCTGTTGCCCATATACACACACACAAAACGGTTTAACTGAATTTTTGATCAAAAGGCTTCAACTAATCGTTAGACCTTTACTTATAAAATCAAGACTACTTGTTTCTGCTTGGGGACATGCTATACTTCATGCAACATCTCTAATTTGCATTAGACCATCTGCATATCATAAATATTCTCCATTACAGCTTGTATTTGGTCAACAACCAAATATTTCTCATCTTCGTACTTTTAGATGTGCTGTATATATTCCAATTGTACCTCCGCAACGTACAAAAATGGGCCCTCAACTTAGACTTGGGATATATGTTGGTTTTGATTTTCCATCTATTATTAGATACCTTGAACCCCTTACAGGGGATATGTTTAAAGCACGTTTTGAGGATTGTCATTTTGACGAATCCAATTTTCCGTTAATGGGTAAAGAAAAGTTGGTGCCTGGAGCACGATAAGATATTACTTGGGATAATAAGACCCTGTCTCATTTTGATCCTCCGACAAATGAATGTAAACGGGAAGTTCAGAGGATTATTCATTTGCAAAATGTTGCAAATCAATTATCGGATGTATTTACTGACACTAAAGGTGTAGTAAAATCTTATATTCCTGCTGTTAATGCTCCAGCAAGGATTGAAGTCCCTGAAGGACAAATTGTCAAAACAGCAATAGGTAAATCTAAAATACGCTTGAAGCGTGGAAGACCTATTGGTGCAAAAGATAAAATTTCCAGAAGAAAAAGAATACAAAATGAATTTGGTGTTCCTGAAGAACACGTACCCACAATACAGGCTACAAATATAATTGATGCTCCTAAAGAGTTCAAATCTTCTATTCTAGAATCTCCTGAAGAGGAAACTCCTAAAGAGTATAAATATCCTGAAAAGGGATCTCCTGAAGAGGTGTGTCATGAAATGTTTTCCCCTGAAGAGGAACAGGTACCTGAAAATAATGAGATCTCAATACATTTCATGAAAACTGGAGAAATTATGGATAGAAATAAAACTATTGTCGACAATATATTTTCATATAAAATGGCCCTTGACATTATCAGAAGTAATGAAGAAAGTGAGCCAAAAAGCGTCGAAGAATGTCGACGTAGAAATGATGGGCCAAAATGGAAAACAGCTATTGAAGATGAATTAAATTCACTAGCGAAGCGATAAGTATTTGGACCTGTTGTCCAAACACCAAAGAGTGTAATGCCTGTTGGATATAAGTGGGTATTTGTACGAAAACATAATGAGAAAAATGAAATTGTGCGGTACAAAGCATGGCTTGTCACACAAGATTTCCTGCAGAAACCCGGGATTGATTATGAAGAAACATACTCTCCCATTATGGATGTAATCACATTTAGATTTTTGATTAGTCTGGTTGTTACAAAAGGATTGGAAATGCGTTGATGGATGTGGTCACTGCATATTTATATGAATCCTTAAACCATGACATATATATGAAAATCCCTGAAAGATATAAGATGCCTGAAGCATCTACAAGTACATCTAGAAATATGTACTCAATCAGACTACAAAGATCTTTATATGGGTTGAAGCAATCCGGACGCATGTGGTATAATCGCTTAAGCGAATATCTATTGAAAAAAAGATTTGAGAATAATCTTATATGCCCATGTGTTTTTATTAAGAAATTAGATACCAGATTTATCATTATTGTGTTTATGTTGATAATTTAAATATTATGGGAACTCTTGAAAAGATTTCAAAAACCGCTATATACTTAAAGAATGAATTTGAAATGAAAGATCTTGGCAAAACAAAACTTTGTCTCAGCCTGCAGCTCGAGCACTTGCCAAATGAAATTTTTATTCATCAGTCCATGTATACTGAGAAAGTCTTAAAATCTTTTTATATAGACAAATCTCATCCTCTGAGTACTCCAATGATTATTCGAACACTTGATGCGAAGAATGATCCATTCCGTTCTTGTGATGACGATGAAGAAATTCTTGGTCCTGAAGTACCATATCTCAGTGCAATTGGAGCTTTGATGCATCTTTCAAATTGCACTCGACCAGATATTACATTCTTAATTAATCTGCTTGCAAGATATAGTTCTGCACCAACTCGAATGCATTGGAATGAAATTAAACATGTCATTTGTTACTTTCATGGTACGATTGATATGAGATTATTTTATCAACGTAGTTCAAGTTCAGAATTGATTGGGTATGCAGATGCAGGTTATCTTTCAGACCCACATAGAGGTAGATCTCAAACTGGATATTTTATTTACTTATGGAGATACTGCCATATCATGAAAATCTATTAAGCAGACACTATCTGGTACTTCTTCAAATCACTCAGAAATCATTGCTATTCATGAAACAAGTCGAGAGTGTATTTGGTTGAGATCAGTTATTCAACATATCCAGGAAAAGTGTGGACTTCCCATGATCAATAATAACCTAACAATTTTATATGAAAATAATACTACTTGTATCACTCAAATCAGAGGAGAATATATCAAAGGTGACAGAACCAAACATATTTCACTTAAATTCTTTTATACTCATGAATTTCAAGAGAAATGTGAAATTGATGTCAAGCAGATACGATCTAGTGAAAATCTGGCAGATTTATTCACAAAGGCATTACCAACTTCCACATTTAAGAAGATTGTGCATAACATTGGAATGCGAAAATTCAAAGATCTTATGTCATGCACTTTTCAGGGGGAGTAAATGTGCTCATTGTACTCTTTTTCCTTCGCTGAGATTTTATCCCACTGAGTTTTCCTCTGCAAGGTTTTAATGAGGCAATCTTAAAGTACTTGTGGATACATAAGAAGACTGTACTCTTTTTCCTTCGCCATTGGTTTTTCTTCCCACTGGGTTTTTACTTGGTAAGGTTTTAACGAGGCAGATTTATTATGGGTGATCATTCAAGGGGGAGTGTAATGAACGAAGCATAACGAAACAACGGCAGCCGCCCCCTGTCCCACCACTAAAATTATGTGAATGACCCCACTACTATTATTTTAAATTCTGCATAGTGACTTGTATAGTGACTTATATAGTAATTTGCATAGTAATTTCAAAGTTGGCTTCAGTTGTAATGAAATTCATAAGAAAATATAGAGAGAAAAAGAAAGTTTCAATTCTTAAGAGTTCCAGAGAGAGTTTCTTATTTCTCTTTTGCAATAGTAGTTTTTTTCTTTAATTTCGTAACAAATGTATTATTTTTATGTAAATTTTATATTTACTAACTTCTTCTAAAAAGAAATAGCATGTATATAATAATGTGAATGCCCTTAAATTAGTTGACCTAAAACAAGCCACTTGCGCGCAACCTTTGCAGGTACGTTATTTATTTATTTATTTGTTTCAGTTATTATATGTAAAGTCCAGTTCAGACAGAGCCCCCACTGGGCTTCAAATTCAAACAAAACATAATCCCTCTCTCCCTCTACGAATCTCTCTCTCCTTCTAATTATATTTTTCTTAAGTTGCTTTATTAATAAATGGCGTGGGATTAGCACTGGGATTGGTATCAAATAATAAAATAATATGAATTCTGAATCAGAAGTTTGGAGTGTTTACTTTACACCCATGAAGAGACGCGTGACTAACGGATTGACCCTGTTCACAATTTCAATTTGTCCTTAATCAGTGGCACGTTGGAATTTCTCTACTCGGCTTCCGTGTGGTGTTTGTTTTCTTTGGCTTTCTGACTGTCCTCGTCACATTCTATGAATTGTTTAAAATTATTTTTTAAAAATTAAAAATTTACATATTTATTAAAAATATTTAATTATAAATAAAGAGATAAAAGTAAAATCAGAGAATAATTTTATTTATTTATAAATAGTAAAACTAAAACTTTATTAAATTTTAATTTTATTATTTATAAAAAAATATTTTTATTCTATTCTCTCACTATTATCTCTCTATTTTTGATTAAATATAATTAAATTATTTTAATAAATATACAAATTTATATTTTTAAAATTTATATTTTTAAATTTATATACAAATGTATTTTAAAATTTAAAATACATCTTAAACTTATTATTATATTTTTTTTAAAATTTTATATAAAATATCATAAAAAGATTTAATATTTTTAAATTCTAAAACATATTTTTTAAATCTTAAATAAAATTAATATTAAAAAAATATATTATAATAATAATTTTTTTTTTTAATTTTTATATAATTTCAACCCATCTTAAAATATTCAAAAATAAATCAGAATCCAATAAAAATGCTCTCAGTAGTCAGCAGTTCTCCCTCCTCATCCTGACAAAAAAGCATGAACCTTCCGGTTTAAGCCGCTCTCAATCCCAATTCCCACCCAACGCCATGAAAGACTGGTTGGTATCCGCGTATCTTCAACTCATAGGGACTACAGTAGCACTTCACCTCCATCTGAAACCATGACCAGTTACTCCGCTTTCATACCTTGTTTTATTCTATTGGCTCCGACGAAGAACCAATAAAGGCGTCGTCTTTCTTCAAAACGATACCCCGAAACATCCCTGTTTTAGTTAATTAGTCACCTTGACACCCCTTCCCCCCTCTCTGTGTCTGAAGCTCAAGCAAGAAGAATGACCATGTTTTTTCGGTGCCATCAGTGCTTCTGTGTATGGCTTCTGATCGGAGGAAAAACGGCTATGGCAGCAACCGAGAGCAGTGGTTCGCAGACTAGAGAGCTGGATCAGACGCCCACATGGGCTGTTGCTGGTGTCTCTGCTTTCATTATCATCATTTCCATTGCCTTGGAAAAGGTCCTTCACAAACTTGGAACGGTTAGTGTTCTAATATCATACTTTATGGGTTGTATTTAACTCCTTTTGTAGGTTTCCTCGTATTCTTTAACTTGTTTGCTCCAAATTGAAGACGTTTCTAAGTTTATTTTTATGTTTTCTGTCAACTCTAATAAGTAATACCAATGCCGTTATGATTTTCTTCCTTTTGATCGGCATTTCCCCAATTATTAAACTCAAGTGCTTAATTCCTGTCCGGGAACTATTCCCTGCCTACCTGAAAACCCAAGTCAGACGTATACCAGCAACCAACCTACCCTCAAATCTCCAGTCAGCAGCTTTCCTCTGCTACATATTAATTGTTTCAATTTTCCAAAAACTTCTAAAATCAGAGTAATGAAGGAACTCAAAATCCAGAAATTTGGGTAGAAACAAATTTCTTACTTCTCTGTATATCGTTTCCTGTCTGTTGATTTAGCTGGCTTCTAGGGAACTCCATTTTCTCAGCAAAGAAAAAGTAGAAGACGAAAGCACGTGGATTTTGACAACGCATGAATAAAAAAGTGTTTAAGAATACAATCAAATATCGCAAAGAAGTTGAAGTTGAGTTGCTTGAGTTGCTCTGCTTGTTAATAACCTAAAAGAATAGTTTGTTTAATTTCGTGATGTTCTACTTGCCATTCTTTTAATTAACCCTGATTTTAAATTGTAACATTTCAACCCAGTGGTTTACAGAAAGGCAGAAGAAAGCTCTGTTTGAAGCTCTGGAGAAGGTTAAAGCGGGTAATTCATTGTTACTTTAATCATCTGAACTTTAATCAAATTTTTTCCCTTTATTTCTAGTGTTTTCTGCTAAGATACAAAATGAATGAAAAAATCTACCTCTTCCTATTAGCTTAACCTTTTGGAGCTAGTGGAGATTTTACATGATATTAGAGAAGAGATCCTGAGTTTGAATATTGACTTTATACTTTACCTCATTTAATTAAACATTCTACGTGTTGGGCCACTCATTGATTATGAGTCTGGCTCACATGTGAGGAGCATTAAGATATAAAATAAATAATAAAATCTACCTCTTTTTATCAGTTTAAACTTTTGGGACAAGTGGTGATTTATATTTTCTGTCTTGTGGTGCTTGGGTGGAACTACATATTATGGATACATATCTGACTTCTGATGCAACTGTTGCAGAGTTGATGATTCTAGGTTTCATCTCCCTGCTCCTTACCTTTGGGCAGAGTTACATTGCCAGAATCTGTCTTCCTGCTCGGGCTTTAGACAATATGCTGCCATGTCCATCTGATGGTGAATATGACTCAAGTACTGAAAGTCGTCGCAGGCTATTATGGGTTGACCGCAGATTTTTAGCTGCTGGTAGCTATGCCCCCAGTTGCAAGGAGGTACGTTTAAGCATAACTATGGCAAAGCTTATCATTGGGGAACTGATTCTTACATGTAAATTTCTAATGTTTTATTGGCAATCTTGACTTGTTTTTTTTATTGCACATATATGACTCCTTGTGTTGCTTTATTTACCTTTTTCTATTTTTTATTTTTCTTTTGAGGTAATTAAGCTTCAGAGCACTTTCCAGTCAAAATCTACATTGGTTTTAGTCACTGCCTGCATGAACATCATATTCGGTTGTCCAACTCAAAGATTGAATTTTGTCAACAGGGTTATGAACCACTTATATCTGTCACCGGATTGCATCAGCTGCACATCCTCATATTTTTCTTGGCATTCTTTCATGTGATTTACAGTGCTATCACAATGTTGCTTGGTAGACTAAAGGTAACTGAAATCTTTATTTATTATTTTTGTTTTCGTACTTTTGATGTCATACTTGGAAGGCATAACCTGCTAGTTCTCTTCTTCAGATGCCGTTTAATACAATTGAAATCCAATTTGTGACTAAAAAATCATACACTTTCTGTTGTTCCCTTGTTTTTGGATTCAAGATAGAAAAAAATATGAGCTTTTGGAAATTTTTTTCAAGAATAAATTCTTTAGACAGTCCTCAAGGCTCAACTATAAATGTTTGTAAATTCTGTTTATTTGGGTGTATCAAACTGTTTAGGTTCCTTCTAGGTAGGTGTATTTCTTGTGTACTTCCTGTATACATGGATTGTGCCTTTTAATGAACTCATATTTATTTATATATAAAAAAAAATTATGTTGTTTATGCTGCAACCGGTTTCTTGCTCAGTTTTGGGTATTTGGCTCATTTCAGCTACTTCGATCTGATTTCAGTTATTACCAGAAATGGCTATAAACTGGAAAAGATCACTAAGTTAGTCTGAACTTTGAACCTGTTAAACGATCACTAAATTAATAGCACTGCCACTAACAAACGGATTAGTATGGCTATGGTACAAATAGTCTATAATTGTTCCAAATCAAAACAAAATAGGCATATACTGGCTTGGATGATATGAATAGGTCCCATTCTAATTGTTAATATTTGAGTTCTGCATAACTCTATAAGAGGTGACCACTGCATGAACTTTATTTCAATTATATCCAACAGTCTTCTCAATTTGTCGTTGCACAGATTCGTGGATGGAAGCAGTGGGAGCAGGATATCTCATCCCATGATTATGAGTTTTCAAATGGTATGTCATCCCACAATATAGAAAAAACATGCCTCTTTATATCATAGCTTGAAGGTTGCAGTTCCTAGCTTCTGAACATCAATATCATCTCTCAACAGCTGGATGCCTGGATGTTTCTGCCTTCCTGAAACTAAACTTGGATGTCTTTTTTGTAGATCCTTCAAGATTCAGGCTTACTCATGAGACATCATTTGTTAGAGCACACACCAGTTTCTGGACAAGGATTCCTTTCTTTTTTTATGTTGTAAGCAATTACTTGCACATCTTGATCTTGTCATGTGTTTTTTACAGCTGCAATTGCAATAGTTGTAGTTATGTACTAAGATGGATGTTTAGAATTGAAGACTAAAACCATAAATGAGCTGATTTGTGAGGAGTAAGTGTTGAGCCGATGAAAGAGAGGAAATAGGGATTAGGAGATTCGGTGATGAGTTATGAACGAATTACAAAGACAATACAGATCTGCCTCATTATTAGGAAAGGTCAGGGGCATGATAAAGATTTTGGGGCATTCGACTTAATATCTAGCTAGCAACAATTGGACTAGATTCACAATGAATGTTTGTAGCTACTTTTTGTTCTAAACTTGTTAAAATATTTCTTTGCAGGGATGCTTCTGTCGACAATTTTTTAAGTCTGTTAGCAAAGCTGACTATTTAACCTTGCGCAATGGATTCATCACTGTGAGTTTTTGTTTCATAATTTCTCAGACCTGGTAGGATATTTTGGATGGGTAAAACTGGTAGGATATGTCTCATTTTATGCATTGCTGCATCTATAGGTCCACTTAGCTCCTGGAAGTAAATTTAACTTCCAGAAGTATATCAAAAGATCATTAGAGGATGACTTCAAAGCAGTTGTGGGAGTAAGGTAATGGTCACTCTATTTAATATCTCTTTTCACTTCTCAAAACTGTGATTTTCAGTAAGCAATATCCTATAATGAGTTTGGAGCAGATGAATTGAATTTCTTGTTTTCATAATTTTGTTGCAGCCCTATATTGTGGGCATCATTCGTGGTTTTCTTGGTACTAAATGTAAATGGTAAGATTACTGTTTTCTTGGAAATTCTTCTGGAGTAATTCTGCACTTTCCAGTGAAGTTGATTAACTCTGTTGGATTTTCCTTTCCAGGATGGCAGGCATTGTTTTGGGCATCCTTGATCCCTCTGATTGTGAGATTTTTTTTTTTTTCATCTAGATTTCCAAATTGTGGGAAAATAAAAACTTCTGAACATTTACTGGGTTGCAGATAATCTTAGCTGTTGGAACAAAACTTCAAGCCATTTTGACGAAGATGGCTCTTGAGATCACAGAAAGGCATGCAGTGGTCCAAGGGATTCCACTTGTGCAAGCCTCAGACAAATACTTTTGGTTTGGTCGTCCTCAGTTAGTTCTTCATCTTATCCATTTTGCTTTGTTTCAGGTATTCAATAGCCCCTGTATTGCAGACTAGATCTTAAAGTTTCTACCACTTATATAAAATGAGTACAATAATACTTATTAGAGTTGAATATCATTTTACATACTCTTATTATATAGGTAAAGGAACCAGTAGGCTTACTTTAAACTTATATGAGGTCTAGGCCATACTGGAGAGGGTTCACTTTAAAGATATTTAAAAGAAGAAAATATGATCTGATCGGTATTATTTTACTAAAATCTCAGTTTATCAATTAAAGAGGACTTAGCAATCTATATAATTATGTTTTGACTTTTAAATTTCCTTCATATTTGTGACTATTCTGATCAATCTTACTGTTACATGCAGAATGCTTTCCAAATAACCTATTTCTTGTGGATATGGGTAATGGGGTGTTCCTCACTTAACTTTCCTAATAGCCACCGAATGTCTTGTTTTTTCGTTCTTGTGTTCTTATTCTTTATCATCTTTTAAATTGGCTTTGTACTTCATTTATTTCTGTGCAGTACTCATTTGGGTTGAAATCTTGCTTCCATTCCAATTTCAAGCTTGCTATTGTAAAAGTTTCTTTGGGGTATGCCTTTAATTCATTCTTTTTTGTCTTTTTAATGTTTTTTCATTGCAATGCAAATGGACACTTGAAAAGCACATCTCTTTATAGAAGGGCATTTGCCTAGCGGAAAGAAGAGTTGGCTTATAGACGCATTATGAATTAAGCCTGCCAATGGAAGCCTGACAAGATTAATATTACTAATATTAATATTATTATTATTATTTAGAAAATACATCTAATAAGAGTGAAGCCGTGAGAAAAACCTTAAATTGGTGTATTGAATCTTTCTTTCTTGTTTTTTTTTTTTTTTTTTACCTTGGATTGATTGGCTGAATCTTCATAAATATCGCAGGGTTGCTGTCCTATGTCTTTGTAGCTACATCACTCTTCCACTATATGCCCTTGTTGCTCAGGTATCTTCACTAACGCTATGAAGTTCTAAGAAATCTCTAACAGGATTAGATAATTAACAACAATGTTAAGGTCGAAAGCATATAAAACAAGACAACATTAGTTTCAGAGAAGACTTGCATGCAATTACCAATTGGTTTATTGTATGTGCTCATGTTTTCAGCTAGAGTATATTCAGTAAACGAGCATGTTGTTCAAGCTTATTGTTTTTATTTTTCCTTCTATATTTTCATGATCTTGTGTTTTGGATGAGTATGCATTTCATCTTACAATAATATAAAAGCACTTGCATCCAACAAATGGGACATTTAAAAGGAGTTTTGCATTTGCTGGTGTAATATTGTTGTTAATTCATTCAGTAAAATCGTGTGATGTTTGAACTGGATCATTTATCATGATCTTCATGGTGGGGACTGCAGATGGGTTCGAGCATGAAGAAATCAATTTTTGACGAACAAACATCCAAGGCCCTTAAGAAGTGGCACATGGCTGTGAAAAAGAAAAAGGGTGGGCGTGGAGGAAAATCTCCAAGTACCATTACTCTAGGTGGAAGCACTACCTCATCAACACTACATGCAGCCTCTGGACGCACATTGCACCGCTTCAAAACTACGGGTCACTCATCCCACATGTCCGCCTATGACGACCATGAGAGCTCTGATTTGGAAGCTGATTCCTCATTGACCACCGACTTGATTATAACAGTAGATCCTGATGACCAGCAACAATCTGAAGTACTAGATGAACACCACCACGAAGAAGAAACCATAAATGAAAATGACTTCTCATTTGTCAAACCTGATCATCTCCAAAAATAAATGAACCCTGATGATGATGGCATTGGCGGTTATCATCCACAATTTTATCAAAATTTTCTTTTCAACCGGTATTACTAGGAAAAATTGTAGCTTTTGTAATGCAGCTACTTAAAGCATATATATATATAATATATATAATATATATATAGAGGTATCTTTGTACATTTACTGGCATATTTTTAAAGTTACAGCTTAAACAATAAACAACATTAATTTCGACGACTTTGTTCTGCAACTTCTACCCTAAATTTTTCTTAAATATATACAATGAACATTTTAAAAAACTAATTAATAATTAGGCTTTGGGTTTAGAAGATTTTTATTTTGATCCTTAGGTTTCATGTATAAAGATTTATTTGAGGGATGCTAGCTAGTTGGATAATGATCTATATTTATTTGTGGCACATTATGTGTATAAGAAAATTAAAATATATATATATATATCTTTTAAAAGTTCAGAAATCATTTTACAAATCCTGAAAAATATTTTTGAAATTAAAAGCTTAAAAACATTACGCTGTGATCTGAAAATGGAACTCATCAAGCGCACCTAGGGGTGTTCAAACGAAATGGTTTTTTTTTTCGGTCCGATTTAAAAACCGGAAAACCGGATTCCGGTCCGGTTTAAAAACCGGAACCCATATTTATATTATCCAGTTTATTTTATTTAATATGGGTTCTGGATATGGGTTAAAACCGGTATCGAATCTAATATCCGATACCTGGATTTCTCCCTCCCTCAATCTGAAATCCTATTGTCCTGTAATCGCCGTTGCCGATGTCGTGCCGTCGCCGATCTTATCGTTAAATCACTATTGCCAATCTAGTCTTTAAATCATCGTTGTCGATCTCGTCTTTAAATCGTCGTCGCCAATCTCGTCTTTAAATCGTCGTGAGCTTCTAAGGTAATCTATCTGTCTCTCTTTCTCCTCCTGTGACTGTTTTTTTGGCATGATTTATCGCTTTCGGTCTTATTTTCATCGTGCATTTATGGTTTTGGCAAATATTAGCGAGGAATATAAATTTACTTATGTTTTCCTTTGCATTTGGTGACATATTCATCTTGTTTGTTCATGTTGGTCTCTGTTTTGTTGTTGGATTATTGGCTTGTTTTCTCTAATTTATAGTAATAATGTTTATGTATTTGGGCAGAGAGAACAACACGTATATGCTACTTGGTCTATATTTAGATTACTGAGTATTAACTGGAACGTGATCAGAAGCGTGTGACAATGATCCATGAACGGATCAAAATAACACATCTTGTTTTCTGCAGCCAAAGGGAGAAAAAGGTAAAAAGAAAAATTGAAGCTTAGAGGCAGGCGCCGGCGGCATGGAAGATCAGGCGAATTAGCCACTGGATTTAGTTAGTTGAATATGAAAATAATTAAAGGCCATATTTAATAAACATTTGCAACATGTATTGAGTAGTCCATGTTCGATCAAATGAATAAGAAATAAATATTTTCTCCCTGAGGGCCATATATGTCACCCAAAACGAAAAAAGGAAAAGAACGAAACATAGCAAGTAGGTCAATTTGAACCTTACTTTTCTTGTTATTGCCCTGTTCTTTTACCATTAACAGGTACAATGTTTCTTGTTAATTTTACAAGAAAATTGATATATATATATATATATACACACACATATGTGATACCAACATGTGATTAAAAAAAGAAAATTGTAATAATAAGGGTGATGCTACAGTCCAATAGACATCGAGAAGTTGTACCTACTGTTGTGGCATGACACGTGGCTATATATTGAATTAAAAAGAAACAGAAAAAGAAAAAGAAGAAAACTGAACTTCAATGTGACTTTGTAGCATGCCTACACCAAAGCTTGAACTTCTGTAACTTACCTACTGTTGTGTAAGTTAATGTTTTCTTCCTGTCACACCTAAGAATATTTATCAATGCAACTCTCAAGATTATTTTTCATGTCACCCTCTGCGAGCACTTCCATATCCACAGCCCCATAGACTCATTCAATATCTCATTTTCGGGCTATTTTGCCTACTCCCCAAACCCCACTTTCACTCTTCGCTAAGAGCACTTCAAATGGATTTTCTATATCCTTTAAAATACATCACTAAAACTTATTTATTTTATTTTATTTTACATATTAACTTTTACAATATATCATACATCAATTTATCTATTTTTTTATATCATTTAAATATTATACTTCTTAATATTTTTTATTCATTTCAAATATTTTCTCTAACTATCAATAATATCTTCACATCTTTTGATATTTACAATATTTTTTTATATACAATATCATATATTTATGTTCTATTTTAAATTAATTTGAAATTTATAAGTTAAATCAAAATATAAATTAATTCAAAAAAAAAAAAAGAGATTATATAACCTCTGTGTGGCTTTTACAATTACATTGTTTCATTTTGATAATTTCTTCAATTACCTTAATGTTTTCTCTAGTCTCTTTGTAACTAAATAGATTTTTTTTTAAGTAAATATTTCCACTGAAGAAACAGTCATCTACCGATGAAGCCAAAATGCCTCAAAACTTGAAGATGTAAAATGATTTCTTGCGTGGGAACGAGAGCTATTTCGAGAGAGAGAGAGAGAGAGAGAGAGAGAGGGGATACAGTAAATTGAGGGGAAAGGAAAAAACAGTATGAGAAAAGAGAAACTAATTAAAAAAGCTTTACAATGATTGACAGTGGGCTGCAGAAGCACTGTTCATGAATGTAAATTATTTGTAAAATATATAATATAATGGAGCATGATTTTGAGAGCATTACATTGTATTTTAAAGAAAAGTTTATTTTAAAGAACTCTATGTGCCTGATTTTACCACGATAAGCCACATTATTCTCTGGCAATTTCTCTAAGCCCTCGTGTATCTACGACCATCAAACCTACTCACTCCAGCAAAGCTATTATCGAACAAAATAGTATCACCCCTACTTCCAGTGGCCGGATATGCAAATCGAAAACGACAACGATTCTTTTGGAAGATAGTTAATATTTGTATTTTTCATGTTTAAATATTTTAGATCTACATCTCAGATAATGCATATATTGTTAAAAATCTCGACCTTCAAAATTCTTCTCATTAAAATCTACTTTTGATAAAATATAAAAAAATAGATAAATAAACAAAATATAATAATTTATATAAAAAATTCTCAAAATAAGAGAAAAATCACTAGATTCAGAAAAGAAAATACACTATATGAAAAATTATTATAATCATATAATATTTCTCCTCATTCCAGCGACACCCACAAAAACTTCTCCCACTAGTAAAACTCTAACTTTCACCTATCTTCATTTTACATACAAAGCGGATAACAAAGAAATTTTACTAAAATAAAAAATTATTAGATAAGTTTCTGATTAGTATATTTAACCAAGGAGTCCAAGCCTCCTTTTATAAGCCTTGGAGACTTACTCTTCTTTCACTCCCAACCCATGTGAGACAAAGAAAGGAGTAAAATCCTAACAATCTCCACCTTGCGACTTTGACTGATCCCACAGCAACATTTCACCGCAATGAGAATTTTCATAACTTCTGCTATCATGCTCCACTATAAAAGCATACTTACTTAGAATAAACCAATTCCAAACATTTTACTTCGGACTATGTCGAAAATAACTTTACTAAAAAATTATGGTGCAACTCTCACGTTTAGCTTTCCTAGAAGTTCATCAGCCATCGATATGAATTTTCACTATACACCCTGCATTAATGCCAAATCAATGCCCGTGTACAAACTTATGGAACAGCTAACAGTAACACATCCTCTATCATGACAACTTTGGGATTAGCGGCATGCCATAAGGATATACATGTCTGTTTTTCTATGGAGAGAGACAACGTTAGCTTCATACCAGTATCTCCATTTACTGAATTGAAACCACTTGTTGAATTGGCTTCACTTCTTGTTAACAACTTTTCTTAATGTGCTCAGGTTGTCCATACCTCCAACAAATTGCTAACTTCATGGGTTAGTCGACGCTTTGTGTAATCCTGATAGAATTAAAATATCCCTGATTTGCACTTGCCACAAGTCAAAATTGATTCTCCTATCAAATTTTTCTACCTTCATTCTTGACATTACCTCAATGAATTTTACCGTAGAAATAAATAGTACCCACTAAATAAGTTTTCAGGAAAGACTGAGCTTTCCTAAACAGAACTTCAAGATTTTCAGGAAATTAGAGGGTCACAATGGACACACTTAAAATTTTCAATCTCCTAAACAGAACTTCCCTAAACCGTACGTATCCACACTACCACACAAAAACTCCACTTCACCAAAAAAACCTAGTGGCTCTGATATCACTTATTGGGAATCTGGACCTCCCAAATTCCTCTTACCAAGATCTACTTTTGACAGAATATCAAGAAAAATGGAGAAATAAACACAATACAAGAATTTACGTAGAAAACTTCTAAAACAGGAAAAAAACCACCAAATCCAAAAAAGAAAATACATTATGTGAAAAATTGTTATAATCACACAATATTTCTCCTCACCCTAATGACACCCATAAAAATTTATCCTACTAGTAAAACTCTAACTTTCACCTATCTTTCTTTTACATACAAAAAGGATAAGAGAGGAATTTTACTAAAATCATAAGTTACTAGATAAGTTTCTGACTGGTATATCTAACCAAGGAATCAAAGCCTCCTTTTATAAGTCTTGGGGCCTTACTCTTCCTTCACTCCCATCCCATGTGGGACAAAAAAATGAGCAAAATCCGAATATATATATATGTATATATGTTAATGTAGATTTTGTTGACTTGAATTAATATTGAAGTATTTAAATTTAAATAGGATAAGATCATATCATCTTATCTCTAAAGTTATAATTTTGAATCATTGAATTTGAATTCAAAAGAGATAATATTTCATCTTATATTCAAGTTGTAATTTTTGAATAAACCTATTTGAACTATGAGACTTATCCATAATAATGAGTCTATTTAGAAGTTTAGAAAGTCTGTAAAAGAGGCTGGAATGTTGAATTTCAAGATCTGAAAGGATAAAATCAACAAACAAATTCAAATTCAAATTGCGGTAGAAAATTCGGAAGTTTGTTAGCAACCTGTCAACAGATGAATTTTGGCAGCCTCTTTAGATAGACTATTTAAATCAAGTCAAATCATACCTGTAAGAAGGGAATTTCGGCCAAAGCTTATATTTAGATATATTTGAGAGCTGTTTGAGAATAAAATTAGTGGATAATTTTTCTTGTGATTTTTATACACTTGCGAATGTGATCTTACTCAAGTTTTGAGAGAATCATTGATTGATATACGTAATCAATCACTGGAGGTTTTAATAGAAAAAACAAAGATTAAAGATTACCAGAGGTTCTGGCTGCTACCGCTGTAGGGATAAAATGGTCGTTTGTCCGACAAGTAAATGAGTCAATTGACAAAGGTTTTATAATTAAATAGCTTATTTGTAAACCGATTTTCAATCGATAAAATTGACTTTTTTTAGTTTGATTGTCCCGTAGAGTTTTACATTTGAAGAGTTTTTTAAAGAGTTTTCCTTTGTAACCAATCAGTGTGTTATGCTTAATAATTTATTTATTGCATATTTTTTGAATATTTACACGATTAATATCTAACAAATTTAATTGTAAAAATTGAAAGATATATTCAATCATACAAGGGTACAAAAGAAATTTCTATATATACACACATATATATGTATGTAATATCTTTATACTTAAAAGCGTCTATCCTTGATAAACAGTAATAAATAGTGTTAATTGTTTAACTTTCGTTTTATACTTCTACCCCTCTCGTGTATGACTATAATTCTTCCCTCTCTTCTTTCTCTTTACGACAGCACCATAGGACCCTTTCTCTTCACGCAACACCACATGGCTTCGGCTTCTCCTCCAAGCAACCCACACTTAGACTTCACCACCGGCCACCCAACCTCACCGCCACATTTGCAGCTCCCCCCTACTCTGGCGACCAAACCCCCACTATCAAAACCCTTTTGCAACTCCTCCCTTAGCCACATGTGAGTACAATCCGAGATAAGTTTTACACGGGTTCGACTTCTCTTTCAAGCAATCCACACTTAGACTTCACCGCCGGCCACCCAGCCTCACCACCACATCCGCAGCACCCCCTTGCTCTGGCGACCGAACCCCCACTGTCAAAACCCCTTCATAGCCCCTCTCTTAGCTTCATGCGAGCACAATCCGAAATGCGTTTCACATGAGTTCCATCACAAAATCAATCGTAGAAAGCAACAAAGGTAATTCCTTTTCTCAATCTTCCACCATCTCCATTTCTTTTCCTCCATCTTCAAGTTGTGCGAGAACAAGGTAAATTATTCTTGATTCTTTTCTTGGTAGATTTTTGTATTATTGCATGATTTTATTCAAGTGGGTTGAGAAAATATTCTGTTTGGACATCCTAGCTGAGAATCTCCTTTGTGCTCCTCAGTTCGTGATTTTTCAGATATTCATTTCTCTTTAAATAATGTTGTGAGAACTAAGACACATCAAAACGTTATTTGATATTTTCTTCAATTTTTTTTTACCCGTTGGTTAATGTATGAATGGATTTTTCTTCAGTTTTTATATTTTCTTCTTCCTTCTTTTTCTCTCTTTTTGGGTCTAATCTGTGAGTCAAGGAGGTTGAAGTTTCTATGAATAGATAGCTTAGATTTAGGGTTGTGGTCAAGTCAAATTGGGGGTTTATTATATTGAGTTTAATTTGTATATATATATATATTTCAATTTGTGATGTGCAGGTTCTTCTATCAGAGTGTCCTCTGATGGTTTTCTACCTTTGGGTTTGTTATTGTCTGTTTTACTTCTTTAAGCTCTATTTTATTTGGGCTTTAAAAGTAGTAAAATCTTACGTTTACGTTTCATGACTGTGTTACTTTAGATTATATGAATTTAACTTGGAGAAGAACTACGTACTTGTTGTCTAGGATGTAAATTGTGTTGTGCATGATTTTTAGGATGTAAATCTTATGTTTATGTTTACGTTTGTTCACTTCGCCATTTAAAAAATAAAGGAAAATAAAACTAGGATGTAAATTGTTATCTAACAGGTTTTGAACAAAATATAATTCGATGAGCATGATTTTTATTTATTTTTTCATAAACCAGATAAGGAAGCATTTTAAACTTGTTTCATTCAGTTGAGGATAGGCATTTATTGTATATGCTATACATGTATAGTGGGTGGCATCATAACTTATGGTCAAGAGACAATTGCATTTTTTGTTCTTGGTGCTATTGATGTTGTTATTGTTGATGATACTATTGTTGTTGTATTCATTATTATTTTTATAGTTAAAATGATGAGGTAGTTTGCATTCATGTATGTGTTTAGGTAAGTTAAGTATTGTTCATAGCATAACCAAGGAGAAAAAAAGTATTCAAGGGATATCTCGATTGGATTTACTCTTGGTTTTTTTCTCTTGTTGCCTATCCAAGTTGAAGTCACTCAGATTTTTGTAAGTACTAGTATATTTTTCAGTTGACTAGCTGGAAGATTTAGAATTTCACAATTTTTTATTTTTATTTTTGCATGATTATTTAGTTTGATATAGTTTGAATTAATAATACAGAGAGTTAAGCAACAAGAAGTTGAGAGGGTCAATTCCATGGCAACTCATCAACCTCTCTAACCTCAAAGTTTTGTAAGTTTGATTTTTACATTCTCTTATGTCAGTTGAGTTTTTTTTTTCTTAGTTGAGTTTTTTGTTTTTGTTTGATCTGCATATGGCCATCATCACAGCATTTTCGTCTGTATGCATCTATTCACATCCGTTTATTCTTAGCATTTATTATAGCATATATTTCATGTTTATTACAAAATTTGCATTGGGAATGCACACAATGTAATATTCATTGTACTTATTTGCACACAGTAACATTAACGCCATTTATCTTGGGAGTCTTGAGAGTACGCCTGATGAGGATATTAATGCAGCATTTGTATGATGAGGACATTAATGCAGCATTTGTATTGGGAATGCACGCCTTGAACATATCATTATACTTCTCTGTGCAAAATAAACTTAAATATAGTCAGTGTCTTATTGGTATCTGTGAAATAATAAATATAAGAAACAGAAGGACCAATAAATCCGATTAAAACGTATAATGAATCTCTAACTATCATCACATATTCTCAATTAAAACTTCTATAGCTTGCGCCTCTTCCATTCTCAACGTAAAACTCAATTAAAAAGATTTAAGAAAGACATGAAAGATATTATCATATATATTGTGAATGATGGTGGGTTGGTCATCTCATTCCTCACTATTTACTATTAATAAAATTTTAAAGTCCTGTAAAAAGAATATTCTTTTCCTTCTTCTTTTTCTCATTCTGTACATTAAAAAAACTCATATCTGATTTGATTTGTTTTGTTCTGCAGGCAAGTGCACTCTTAATAAATATTTTTGTTTACTTTTCTTAATATATGAATCTTAAATTCAGGTCTCTTATTTTTTACTGTGATTATCTTTTGTGTTCAAAATATCAAAATAAAAATATTTCTCTATTTTTGTTTTAGATTGTGATGATCTTGGTGCTATTGGAAGCTACTTAGAGCAGGCCATCTCATTCCTCACTATTTACCGTTAATAAAATTTAAAGTCCTGTAAAAAGAATCTTCTTTTCCTTCTTCTTTTTCTCATTATGTACATTAAAAAAACTCATATCTGATTTGATTTATTTTGTTTTGTAGGCAAGTGCACTCTTAATAAATATTTTTGTTCCATTTTCTTAATAGATGAATCTTAAATTCAAGTCTCATATTTTTTACTGTGCTTATCTTTTGTGTTCAAAATCTCAAAATAAAAATATCTCTCTATTTTTGCTTTAGATTGTGGTGATCTTGGTGCTGTTGGAAGCTATTTAGATTTACTTGGGTTGAAGGTATTAATCCGTTTTGTTATTTATTCAAAGCTGGTTTTTTGTCTTTTGTTTTGTTAATTTTTTGTTTACTTCATCTTCTATTTTGTTATGTCTTCCTTCGAAAATCCTCTATTTTAGTTTCAGATTTTATTCATCTTGGTGTTGTTGGAAGGTACTCAGATTTACTTGGGTTTAAGGTATTGATCTGTATTAATTTGTTTTATTATTCCTTCAAATCTGGTTATTTGTTTTGATTTTTCTTAATTTTTTGTTTACTTCATCCTCTGTTTTGTTATTTTTTTCTTATAAAAATAGATTTTTACATTCTTCTGTTTTCTAATTTCTTCAAATTAAGTTTTTTGTTTTTTGTGTTTGATTTTAAATTAATACAGATTTTGTATTACTCTGTTTTATTATTTCAGTGTGAGGAGATTAAACAAAGTGAGTATTTTTTATTTTTATTTGTCTATCCATCATCCAAACCTAACGGTTTTGCGCTTTCTTTCATCTTTAAATTGAATGCTTCCCTTACACAATGAAACTCAAATTCCTAGTCCTTTACATGTCAAAATCTTAGCCCTAACTTGCCCTAAAAGCTAATACAAGTTGCTTTCCAGAAACCCTACATCCACATTGGTGTCACTACTTTTTCCATATTCATTTTTAGTGTGAAAGAATTCATCCTGCATTATTTGGACTCTTAAATTGTAATGGAGTTTTGATTGTCTTCGTATAACATAATGTGCGTTATGTTGATGTGTGTTCTACACTCCTGAGTAACGTCTTGATTCTTAGATAACGAATCTGCAAAAGAAAAGATGGAGGATGGGACTCTTCAACCCTTAGAACTTTCCGATGCTTTTGTTAGTAAGAATTTGTATAGATCAAAGATAATCCGAGAAAGATCAATGATAGTTGTTTGTACATTTTCTAAGTGACACATTCTTTCCTTTATATGGGCTGAAATATCGATTAGGCACACATGTAATTACCCAGTGCTATTGAGGAGCAGATTATTTCCCTCTACATCCTGGGTTTTCGGGATCATTTATTGATTTTGTTTTTTCTTAATAATATCTCATTTACTATGATTACCTCCGGACAATCAGTAGGTATTTCTGAATATTTATATCAAACCGCATTTAATGAGATATGTTATCCGACCAGACATTAAATGTTCATAGGACTTTTGATCATCATACTGTCAATGTATTAGGGATAATCCTGACGAATCTACCCAACCCATCGTATTTATCTGTTAGAGACTAATATAGGAGAAATACAGTTTGAGTAAGGAGGGATTAGAATCCAACTTTCATTTTCGTATATATTTCAATTTCTTCTAAGACTCCGAAAGAGGAATAGTAGGCGGGCACCACTACGGCGGGCGTTCATCACCATATTCTTTATTATAATTGCCCCCTCACAGGTTAGTTATAGCAGAAACTCTATTTGTGGCTTATCAATTCTTTCTAGATAAATGTGATGGTTGAATGTCACATTAATTCTGAAAGTAAAATCAATTAGTCATCAATTTGAATTAACAAAGAGAGCAAACAAACTCTATTTGTTTATTATATGGTTTTGTTTTTGTTTTTGGAATTTTTTGTTCTTACTTCTATTTTAGTCTTTCTTCCATCAAATCTAATAGCATACTTTTAGATCTAAAGAATGTTTTTTATATTGTACTTTTTATTTTTACAAAATTGTTAGTTCTTTTGGGTGTGATGTACATGTTCGGTTTTTATTTATTTATTGATTTATTTCTATTCACTTCGACATACATTCTTCTATTTAGACTTGAACTCTAAACATATGATTAAAAATATCCTAAAATTAACAAAGAGACAACAAAACAAGCGGAAGTAAAAATACCAAAACCAAAACAAGCAAAACTAAGAACCATAAAAAATACCCATAACAAAAAAAAAAAAAAAAATTGTGAACACGATCTTAATCTTAATTTGCTTACGATTTCAAAGCTAACTCAAGGGATATTTTGGATATGGGTTTGGGGAGAAAGCTTCGCTTGAGGAGACCCCAAATATAAATTCAGGCGAATAAGAAGCCAAAAAATAGATTAGTAAAGTATAATAAAAGTATAGATATTTTGTTTTACACATAATAGAACATTATTTCACAATGTTAAAATAAATTGTGAAAATAGTTCTAAAAAGAATCAAATATGATGATTCTTCTATATTTACCATGTATACCTTAGGTTGAGTTTAGGAGTGAGTTTAGGAGTAGTTATAAAAAGTTTTTCATTTTCTAAATTGGTTTATTTTACTGAATAAACATGTCTCAATTTGTAAAAGAACATAGTTTATTTACAAATAACCAGATTATAAATATTTTTTTAATAATAAAGAGAGAAAATGTGGATTTGAGACATTGATATACTTTCATCTTTTGAATTTCATTAAAAAAAAATCTTATGAATTTCATTAATTTTTTGAATATATTTTTCCTCTAAATTTCATCTTATGTTTCAATAATAAAGAGAGAAAAAGTTGTCTGAGGAATCATGTTATTCAGGCAATTACATCTCTCCCATTAATTATTATGCAACTATTTAGCTTTGGTACAAAAATTACCTATGAGAAACAATGCAGAAGAGGTGAAAGTTTATAATAACCATCTGTGTTTTTTTTCTTTTCTTGTTGGCTACAAACCAAATTTCTCTTTTTCAATTCCAAGTTTCTTACTTTGATTGTGTGCAGTGGTTTGATGTTTTTGATTAACAAAAGATTGCTACAGCTCATTAATATACTGATTAATCTGATTGTTTGCAGTGGTTTGATGTTTTTGATTAACAAAAGATTGCTACAGCTCATTAATAAACTGATTAATCTGATACAGTTAAATGATCATCTTCTGTTTTTAATATGCATTAGTTTAATTGTTAATTATAAACTATTATAATCTGTTTATTTGCAAAAATAAATTATTCACAATATTGATTATTTTTTATGAATAATTTTTGTTATAAACTATTTATTAAGGAAGGAAAATATGAATTTAAGCCACCCGCTCCTTAGGAAATCGTGCTCAGAATCTATATGCATTCGAAGGTTGTGCACGCAAGGTTCGACGCTATCTCAAAGGCTTCGAAGGTTAGAGGTTTGCTTATTTCTTTAATCCAATCTAAGAAACAACATTCTTTATTTGTCCTTTTTTTTTTCCGAGTTTTTTGGCTGAATATTGGAATGGGTCTTCGAAGGTGGTGATGAAGGGTGATCAAGTCGGTCCATTGAAGGTGGTCAATAGCTTATAGGAGCGTTTTATTTTTGGCTTTAAATAGGAGCTCAATAGCTTGTAGGAGCTTTTTATATGTGGCTTTAAAGTTAAATATAAAGAAGTGGCTTTGTTCATATTGATCATTATCAATGAAAATGGTAATTTATGAGCTTTTGCTTCTTATATTACTAACTAATGATTATTTTAATTGATCCTTTTTTGATGCAGGAATCTGAAATGAGAATGGTAATTCATAAGCTTTTTGTTTCTTATGTTACTAACTAATATATTTTTTTTTATTGCAGGAATCTGAATCCATAGATTGGGAGTACTATAGAAAAGGAAATGGGTCTCATTCGGTGGATATGTACAAAGAGGCTTATGACAATATGTTTTCTAACTCACAATTGAATTCACCCAACATGTATGTCAGTTTTATGAGGTTACTTTCTTTTATTAGAGCTACATAATCCTTAGAGTTATTGTTCAATAAATGTGCACCACATATTGATTTTTGCTTGTAGTATAACTATTATACTTTTATATCTCTTTTCATTTACAAAGCAAGTCTGTTATGATGTTGATTATTGCTGCCAGATTATCAGAGAGGCCTTATTAAACTCAATTAAAATTCAGATTAGTGAGATTAATTATTAGTGATGATTATTGCACTTATTATGCTGAGTAAACTATTAGCGATATCAAACTTCAAAAGGACTTATTTTGCTGAGTAAACTTAACCTCCTTTCACATGTTGAATGAGATAATTATTGAAAGCTAAAGATTGTATATTGGGCTCATATCAGAAATAATGTGGTACTTTTCGTACTGATGCCCCCCAAAAAATTGGATTACTTGGGTCAGTCTATATATATGCATTTAGTGATTTAGTGTTTGAATAATTTATATGGAGTAGAAAGATTGATAATTTATTTTACAAGAGAAGATATTGGCATGCCAATATATATATATATATATAAATGTATATATATATATAAGCATTTTCACCACTTATATGTTTTATTTCTCCATGCGGTTCATAAACCACCATGCATTGTGTGACTTCTTGAATGAGGAAGATCAGAAAGTTTGATTCGTGATTTGAAAATTCTTTATATTGGAATGTTCAGTCTGTCATCATCTAATTATTTAGACATAAAAAATTGTTAGTCTTCATTTAATATTAACTTAAGAGTTTAGAGTTTTTTATATTGAATATGTTGGACTGTGATGGCCGTAAGGTTTAGCACTCTTGGAATGATTGCTCCTACAATTTAACAAATTTCCTTTGTTCTATACTTGATATAGATCTTCAAGTACATAAAATCTCTTGATGTAGAGAATTTTAGCGACGTGGCATTAGGGTACTCCATTACGTTTATAAGACCCTTTATTTACTCATGCTTGCTTGACCTTATACTTGAGATATTTTCCATCTTTAGGTGTCTGTTATTTTATCTTTATACTGATTTGGTTTATTACAGAATTTGCTTATGCATTTTGATTTGGTTTATTATACCATAATCTAAACTTTATACATACATATATACATTTGTGGTCTTCATGTTTTTCCACCAACTCTTTTCTCTTTATTTGCATGGAGTTTCTCTTTATTTATTGCAATTTACATAAGACAAAAAGAAGAGAGATGGTCTGTTCATAAATATTTATTGATTGGTTGGAAAATGGTCCATAGATTCAACTCTAGTTAAATTGGGATGAAACATGTTCAAATCATTTAACTTCTGGTTTACATGGTTTTGACTTAAACCATGTCAACATCTTGGATTCAAGATGAGATCTATGGACCAGAAAAAATATGTTGCCTAATCATGTTGTTAGAGGTAATCAGTGCACGTAAACTCTACTCAGATGTGAAGATAAAATCCTGAAGTCATATAGTAAGTGTTTTAATGCAACTTCATGCACGTGATCATGCCTCAGCTCAACTGATTTCCTATATTAATTGAAAGGGCAATGCTACATACAGTCAAAAAAATTGGACTCCTTTGCAGTCCAAGTAAGGGCAACATTAAAAAATCTAATTTGGGAAGTCAATTTACAAAATAAAATTTAGGGAGAGATAAATATTAATTTTTTATATAATCTATTTTATAAAAACATATTTCAAAATTTGATTTTTATCAAGTTTTAAAAATTTTGAGGGGGCCAAAGTCCCTCAAGTCAAAGAGTGGTTCCGCCCTTGAGTCCAAGTAATAAACAAATAGAGAAATCCATATTTTAGAATAAAATTAATTAAAATAAATTTATTTACAAATAAAAAACTTTAAAAATATGAAAAATTCATTTCATTTAGTCATAAAATTGAAGCATTTCTATATGGACTGCAATGCATTCCATATTTGATGGACTGTAAAAAGAATTATTCTAATTGAAAAAATCTTTGTTTGAACTTGGCTTTGTGAGTGTATGAGAGACTTGGCTTAACTAAAACTTGTTTGTAGATCTTATGAAACTTTTTCTTCTCATGTTGGTTTCAACTAAAATAGATTAGATTTCAACTAAAAGACTATATAAGACCCGCAGGCCTATTGTTGTAATATTATAGAAAGAGTAATAATATTGTTAGATCAGGTACTTTAATTTTAACCGCATAGCCTTAAAAACTCAAAATTAAGTCAAACCATGCATATATAAAAAAATATTGTTGTTGTGTTACCATTGAACATATAAAAGTTGTAATATTTTTATAATAAATTTGACATCGTCTTAATTAAATATTATAATTTCATCAAGTTTACAGCTTCTAATCGAGCAGTATCAATATTATCATACAAAATTAATTTGATTAGTGAGAGATGTCAATTTCCTCATATTATTAATTTAAGGGGGTAGTGGAACCATATTTATATATGTGTGTGTATTTATATATATATATATATATATATATATGAGCTTAATATATGTTTAAGGTCTTAAAAAGGACCAAGTTTCTTAAAGTTATTAGGTTGTTGGGAAATTAGCATGTAGACTGTACATAAATAATTCATATTTAGTGTATATATATATAAGCTACTTAATTCCAATCATATATTTGGTTAGCCAACTGCAAACTACTTGTAATATTTCGATAATCGTATATGCCAGAACTCCAACTATTTGCATGAAATTAATATTGATTATTAAATATGTTCACTTATTAATTTGGACCGCAATACAGATCCTAAACTTCTTCTCTAACTCATTTATCTCAGTAATGAGGTATCCCTATAGGGACAAAAAATCCTCAACGACTTTTACTTCATTTAAAAATCATGTTTTGGGATGCATTTCTAACTAGAAAGCATAACACATTCTCCAATAGAATGTTTTGAAGACTTGCAAAAGTCACAGCAACCAAGCATAAAATATGTTTTTTTTTTTTTTGGTTTTATGTAATATATAAATGGTCAGTAACTAGGAGCTTCTTGTATTTTTATTTGTTCTACAGTCTGATTGCTTGTTGCACTTTTGTTGGAGTTATATTTCTAAATGCTTGATCATGACTCATTATGAATGACTATTTGAAAGAAAATAGCTCCCCCCCCTCGTTCTCTCTTTTCTGTTTGTATGACTTTGTTTTATTCATTTTGTTATTTTTTAATTTAATTGATTTGACTTGGTTTTTTTTTAAGGACTTTGGACTGGTTTATTTTTGTGCATATTTTTATAGTTTAATTACTCAAATTGGGTTGTTTGTTTTCTGAAAAGTCCATGGCTTCTACTTAACTTTGATTTAAAGTTAATGTCATAACTAAAAGAATGTTTAATTTTAATTTCCTTTTATTGGATAAACAAGCTGCTATGGTTTTTTTATTTTTATGTGTATTTGGTTGCATTTGTGTATTTTGAGAAGTTGCTATATTATTTTTCTTTTATATATTTTGTTGGAATTGTATATTTTGTTAAAGATGCTTCCATCTTAAAGTGTTTTCTCCAACTTTAAATATCTGAGGATTTCCAGTTTGTGATGATTGCATAGTGTATTTCAGTAGAAGTTTTCTATCAATTTATATAGCATCAACTCCCAGCTTGTAAACCAATATTAAGTTACTAACACCAAGTTGGGTAACTTCTCAAATGCTACTATTTGTTTAGTTTAATTGATCTAATTTAGGTTTTTTTTTTGTGCAACAACTTTGGATTATAATTTGGTTTCTGTTCATGTTTTTATGTGATTGTTAATTCTCCACAATTTTTTGAAAAAAACATGTGATTCTATTTTTTAAGTTTGAAATGTTTAGGTTTATGCTTTTATTTTTTTTATAAGTTTGTCACTTCGACTTACTTGTCTTCTTGTGAGAACAGGATGAAAGTTTAGAAGCATAATCTATTTCACTTAAAAGTAAGGTATAATTTAGAAATGTAATATATTTTAGTTGAAAGCAAAGTATAATGAATGAATGTTTAATTTTTTTTTTTTATCTAAAGCTGAGGTTTAGTTGGGAAAATTTGTATTTTTGACTTTGTGTGCCAGGAGACAAGGTTTGACGTGTGAGACTATACGTAACTTTGGAAATGAGCCAGTTATTTTGAAATTGTTTATGCTATTTTAAATTTGGAATGAATATTTGATGTGAGTTATTTTATTTTTGAGTACATATGTTGTCTTCTAATAGTTTCATAGTTTCTAAATGATATGCTAAAATAGTCAATGAGTTTTACTTTTCGACGGTAGATTTGATCTCTTATGAGTTAATTTTGTAGTCTTGTGGATAATAAATTTGTTATTTTCTTTTTCAATGGCCAAAAAAAACCAAAAACATCATATTTTGTCTTAAGAAAAAAACAGTAATATGAATTTTAAAAATGATGTTTTATTTCTTAAATTTGCTTGGATCTATAATTTATTTAAACTTATTACTATTTGAATTACTAGCTTGCAATTTAAATGAAATATGTATATTCTCATTCACTTTAATTTTTTTTATATTGAATATTTATATTTTTTTAATTTATTTTATAATAATACAGGATAATGTGCTTCGCACGTTACATTACTTGTAGCGCATATATATATATATATATACATCCACTTTTTAGAAATAAAAATTCTTCCTTTTGCAATTTGCTAAGTTGCTCATATAGTTCATTAAAAAAATACTCTCGTCATCTCTACAATGGGATTAAAGATGCCTATCCCAGTCTACATATGCGACCACTCAAAACATCTTTACACAACCTCCATCAGTATTTATATCTAAATGGCTCTAAAAGACGCCTGGAAATTCTTCAGTAACACCCTCAGTTTTAAGTAATAGATAACTGTAAGCTTAACATCTTCAATATTTGGAGCACATCACAGGCACATTTTTTGTCTTTTGATAAGTACATAAAATGCAAATTGATTCCAGACTAACCATGTTTGCTGTGATATGGGCAGCAGAGAACGAAAGGCAACACGAAAAATAATAAGTATGTTCATAAACTGACTGGCTAATGGCCTACCCATATCAGCTTATGGATGACGCCAAGAACCATTTTCAGGCGTGGTCATCGTCATCATCACTGCCATCCCCAAACATGGAAGCCATTTTCATGGCTAGTTTTGCTGCCATTTCCCTCCTCTGAAAATCAGGCATCAATCTCAAACTGTCACGCATGTTCCCAATCTCAGACATCAACTGTTCCAAATCCTCAAAGTCAAAATGCGTGCCCTCATCTGGCTCTGTGGCTTTCTCAGATGCATCGGCTATCACACCCAGGTCATTCTCATCCTGCAATGGAGCCATCGATGTTGAAGGCTGCAGCTTTTCTTCATCAGATCCAGGTACATTCTCCTGATCATGTTCCATGACAGATCTATTCTGAGCAACACAACTCGCCCTATCTGGAAATGAGGTAATACCATTTGCAGAAACCCATCCTTTATCCGTGTCATCCCAAGGTTCAGCTGAACCCGAGGACAGGATTTCATACTCAAATTCATAATCAGATTCTCCTGATGACAACTCTGTAAAGAGAGGAGGAAAAAAGTTAGCCATGTAACTAGAAAGTAAGAATTCAAACTTTTTTTTTTGATACATTTGGGGGAGGGGGGTTTCAAAATCCAAATCTCTATTTTGAAGACTGGGGGTTATGCCAAACAGGCTACATGCCATTGGCATGTAAGAATTCAAACTGAATGGAAGAACTCTGTTATTATTTAGAAATTGAAGCACCTTCTTTTCCAGGCAATGATGGTTTACATATTTGATTGCCAGATTTCAAGATCATCCCAGGCCACATATAAGCAGAAAGAGCACCATAGAGACGGTCAACACCTTGTGAATCACCATCAACCGATAAACCTGTCAAGAATGTCTCCTTTATCTCAGAGTGAATAGATAATTACACCGCATAAACAAATACAAACACACATATATGCATGCATACATGTGTGTCCATCTTAGTTATTTCTAGCTTACAAATGTTACTTATCTAGCTATTAGTTATTAGTTGCAAATATTAATATATGCTTACCGACATTAGTGATTAGTTATAACAATATAAGATATACAAGAATATCTAGCTACTTTTCCTTGAACCACTCCATCAGTAAAAGAAATTTAGTAAATATGACTTCCATGTAACATCAAATGACAATTGTCTATCATGTTCTTATAGGTTTTATAATACTAAGGACTTAAGAATAACATAGTGGAGTAATAACTATATTTGTTCGTGGTTGAGCTTGTCATTTAATATGAAGTAATAGCAATATGTGTTTGTGCTTGAGCTGGGCATTTAATATTCCTTGGTTATATATTAAAAATTTTGAATTGAAATATATAAAGGGAAACATCGGGAATCATAATCATTGCAAATCAGGTAACTACTGCAAGTCAAGGAAAATAATGACTTTACAGTTGTCAAAATCAGCATTGGAAGCACAAGTTTCAATGAATTCAATGTTGTGTTCACTGCACCATTCCAGACATGACTGTCTAATCTCCCACGACGGTTCTTCATTCCCCAACAAGCCACTTCCTTCAGATTCAGAAATCCCATATTCGGTAAACTCTGCATCAGAATTGGCGAAGTCCCCAAGATTCTGTAAATGTCTTCTGTATTCAGCATGAGCTGGATGGCCCGAAAGGAGATCCACCTTGTTACCAATGCATAATAATATCTCAAAATTCCGAATATCAGTGCAGGCTACCCAATCCTGAAGTGCAACAAATGATGACAGCTGCACATAAATGAAAAAAGGAGAGATGTATCACATACTTCGAAGCATTTGACATTGAAAACAAAAGGCAAAGACGTCAAGGGGGAAGAGGCTAACATCACTCATATCAAAAACCATCACCAAGGCAGCCAACCGGTTGAACATTGGCAGTGTTCCAATAGAGAACCCAGCATGAAGATGAGCCATGCATACAGAAACCTCAGCCGTGTAGTACTTTGTGTGGATGATCCAGCTGTTGATAAAAATAAACTGTTAATGCAACATGAAAAATAGAAACCAGAAAGCCCCCAAGATGATTGCAAATTTTATACTACTAGTTAACATTGATAGTAATAATCCTGAAGAATCACACACAAATTTTATACTATAGTAAACGTTGATAGTAATAATCCTGAAGAATCGCACCCGTGAACAACTACTTCAGACGATGAATCACAAGCATCATCAAAATCCAGAGACATTAATCCTGCAGGCAACAACATAGCTCTTAAATTATGCATTGCATTTATGGTTTCAGTATTATAGAAGTATATATCTATATAGTGAAACTAACAAAGAAATAATGGAAGAACCATTGAACCAAGTAAAAGCAGTGAAATTAGAAGAAAGCAACTAAATTGGAGGAGCTAACATGCAGCATCCATCCATTATCTGTAAAGTAGAAAAAAATAATAAGAAGAAAAGCAAGAAAAGAAACATACGGGAGAGGAGGGTCCGTTTGCCAACATTGGAGGATCCGACCATGAAAATACCCGGCCTATCCTCCAGTCTATCATTGTCACCCATATTTTGTTTCCACTGACCTCAACTTCTGAGTTCAAAGCAGCCCTCTACACGTTTTTCTTCGTTAGGAGATATATGTGTTGGTCTCTGCGTAGAAGAGAACTATTTGTTAATTGTAATCATACATATTTGTTTTCGTGGCATTGGTTCAACTAAAATTTTAGCTGAAGAGACCACTTTAGCTATTTTGCTTAGTTCCATTTCAAATGAATCCCACATTTGATTAACTATTCTTTTCTCTAAACTACTAAAATACATTTTTTATTGTTCTTTGATATTTCCTTTTATTGAATTTTCCAATCATCTTGTATACATCAATTTAACTGAATTTTCAAGTTTGTCGACATAAAATTGTCTCAAACAGCTAAAGCAAATAAAAAATATCATTCCATAAAGAAGCAAAGAGATCTTGATCTACAAGAAATTGTCTTGAATTACAAGTCGAAGTGCATCCTCATTGGATTATGCATATGCAAATGCAAAATTTGCATAATATCACATGATTTTCCATTTGGCTCTTCCACTCAAAACTTATTCCCACATTGGATTATCTATCTATTAGTCAAAATAATAAAAAAATATTATCAATTTAATAATATAATTTTATTTATTTTTTTCAAAACTTAAATGTTTTTCAATAATAATATAATTATCTATTAGTCAAAACTCATGTTTTTTCCAAGCGTTATCTATTAATGGTAGAAGCAACGTGATCAGATGGGAGACCCAAACAAATGTGAGAAAAAAGCAAATGGTATATAAAGTAAACAAATGGTATAGGAGATTTTTTTTTTCAAGGGAAAGAGGAATATCCATGACTTAATATGCTAGCAACTTTACCTGTCAAGACCACATGGCCTGGATCTGCAAAGGGTTAAAAAATTCTGTTTTTTTTTTGTTATAAAAGAAATGAGATATGCTAGGGATGATAATGTCTTATGAAGATGATTAGAATCCAGACACCGTAGGGCCTCTCACTTTAAAGCAAATTTGAAATATAATTGGTTGAGGACAGTTTCTTTGTTGAGTGGGAGCTCCATTAATTCTCAAGCCCTGCGTACGTTACAAGGTTTGTTTCTTTCACTGCAGAATTTCATATATGTTTTTGTTAATATTTGTGATTAAAGACATACTTGGCTTAGACATTAAGCCTGCATGATTACGTTTTTTCCTGTATGTATTAGAATATACACCTCTGATGTCCCTTTAGTCATATGTGAGCAGAGCAATAACACAAACACCTGATATGCATTCTCGAGTAAAACCGTAGAGACGTGTATTTATTCTTTCAGTGTATATATATATACAGCATTACAAATGAAATACAACGAGGAGAATTCACAATCTGTCATGCTTTCTGTGTACCAATTCTGCTATGTCTAACAGTATGACTCCCAGAGATTCCAAGAATCCGGGTGCATGAACTTGATCGCATTTACAGAATACAGAGGGATTTGATGGATGAATTCAAGAGGAAAGAACTACATAAAAACTTGAACCACAACGCAGTACCACAATTCGATGACATGGTAGTAGTGTATTTTAAACAACACCAAAATAATTAATAAACCAGCCAAGAACCCCACAGATGCACAAAAAAAAACCACAACTCAGATGCACAAAACAGTACTAAATTGAGGCTTTAGACTCCATAATCCAAAGCATACTAGATGAATCATGTAAACTTGTTTATGTGAAAGATATTAAGATAATATGACATAAATTGAGAGATTTAAGAGTTTAATCAAAACTGAAAGTTTTTTTTTTTTGTGCCCAAAACTGATAGGAGATGGAAAGAGAGGGTCTCAGCAACCCCAAAACTGAAAGCTTTTTTTTTTTTTTTAATGCCCAAAACTGAAAATTAGACCAAGAGAAAAAACCCAAAATCACAGGAAACAAGGGACGACACTAGGGAGGGGGAGAAACATACAAGTCAAAGACCAATCAAAGCAAAATTGACAAAAGAAATAAAAACAAGATGGAAAAACTGATTAGAAGAAGAAGATGATGAGGCATGTTACCAGCGTGACTTACATACAAATCCAATCTGCAGGAAGAGGCCAAATCGCAGGAGAGCGACAGAAATGGTAAGGAAGAGATCTGCTGCGACTAAAGAAAGTTGGGAAAAGAGAAAGAAAATACAAATGGAGGGGAAAGGCTATGATGTTAAGAAACCAGAAAGGAAGAAAGGAACGGGGAGAAGAAATGGAGGGGAAACACGCGGGAGAGAAATGAGCTGGAGAGGAAGAATCAAGGGAGAACGAAATAGTTATTTAATTCGATTTAGTCCAGCTACAGTAAAATCCAAATATGACCTGCAGGCTGCCGTGAAGATTTACATCCCGTTTGCATTGATACATTGTATGAGTTAAAAATGAGTTTAATTTATTTTTTAATATTATTATTATTTTAAAATTTAAAAATTAAATTAAAATTTGAAAAATATGTATTAAAATTTAAAAAAAGTATATTAAAATTTATATTTTATATAAAAAATTAAAAAAATATAATGATAAAATAGAGATGAGTTGAGATGAATTTAACTCACTCTCCAATACAAACGTTTTTCCGTTTGCCATTGTAACTTGCCGATGCTTCCGACAATTAATTTCTTTTAATTATTAGAGTTTTTCTTGTTGGTGGCGTTAATGGGGCACCTTTCTGAAGTGGTGATTGAGTCTAAATGTTTTATTTTTGCAAAGGAATGGGGGTTGTTAAAGGTCACCAAGAAGAACTGGAAGGCTCAACGTTCAATATCGTTGGGTAACAGCACTACAGTGCCTTGGCTTGCGAAAGTGCTTGCTGATTGTTCGAGAGAAGGGAAGAAGGAGATTTATTCATCTACCAGGGATGATTATCGCGTTTTCGTTGCCCAACGCTGCGTGAATAATTGAAGACAATTCCTTGAGGTCTCCAAGTATGATCAGGGGGAAGGAGGATGATTCTCTGCTTTCCCGAAGGAGATAAAGGATGGGGATGGTGGAAAATCTGGGAGAGGCTATTGGATTGGGGCAGTGGAAGCTCTTCCAAGTGAGGAAATAAAATTAATAAACTGAAACCATGAAGGTATTCAGAGAGCAGTGTCGAGATCTTACAAGCAGGCTTTCTCCTCTTCGGTGCTGCTACAGGGGATGGATGAGAGCTCAATGGGTGGTCTTCGCCCAACAGTTCTTGGCACAAAAGGAAGTCTATCAGACCGCCGGAAGCATTTAATCACTCCCATAACAAATCATAGTCAAGTTAGGTGGCTTGGGAAACCCGAAGGATCCTGTAGGAGGTACAAGGGGTAGTACAGTTTGTTGGGTTATTTCAAGAAGGTGGTGTGCTGGGGGGTAAGGTGGTCTTTGGGGCTCCTAATCCAAGTAACGGGCGGGCCGAAGGTTAATAAGGGGGTCCAAAATAATAAAAGGAAAGGGAAAGTTATCTAGTGCAAAGTGAGTGGGTCTCAGCCCAAACAACTGGCCCAAAGGGGCATGGGGAGTGCAGGAACTCTTAGTGGTGGGTTTGGGCCTTCCCAGCCCAAGGCCCAACATCGAGACAAACAAAGGATGGCCTCATACTACGACAGGCCTCTAAACGTGGCGCCAACCTCTAGAGTGGCCTCCCTTTATCAAGCTTTGGGCCATTCAACGTTGGGTCAATCCCAACCTAAGGCTCAACTTAGAGGCATGGAACAGGTCTTCCAACGTTTTGGGCCATCACAACCCAAGGTTTAGATCCGAAATGAGTTGATTGCATCAACCTGTGCTGGGTCTGGGGCCAGGCAAGGCCTCTAACCCAATAGCCCCAAACCTTAACCAGCGATTTTTTAGCTTTGACTCTAACCTGCAAGGTCTTGGATATGTGCCAGGAAGTTTGCCGATGAGGGATGTCTCGGTAGGGAATGTTCAGACAACGCCGACAACGTCGGGGGTCAGTTCCGAAAGGTCCCTGTCAGTGAAGTGAAACCATAACAATTTAGTGGAGTTCGTCCAACATATTTCTCCGACAAATGATGCACAACCATTGCTGTTATCAGGTTTTTGTGGGTTTTTGATGCCGGCAAACTCGAAATTTCTCTCAAAAGACCTTATTGAGATGTCAGATACAGATGAGGACTCTGAGGACATGTTGCACTCGATTTACAATGACTTGTTTACCCCAGAATTGGATGCGTCGAGGGGTTAGAAGAGATGCCAATTGGTGAAGAATTCCAACTCATTCCTCTGAATTATATTTTTCCAAATCAAGCTTCAAACTAGGTTATCAAGATTGTCTTAGCAATTTAATATATTGTGAGATTTCAGTGTGAAGGTTACGAAGAGCAGATGATAACTCTTTTTGCTACTATGGAAGTCAACCACAACATGAATAGAAAGGGGGAGTCAAAACAAAGTTGGGAGCTTAAACGGTTGTCTTGGTTGATGAACACGGAGGGTCCTCCCATAAAAGGTATGGTTAAATGAAAGAGGAAATGAAGCCATAAATTGTGTCTGGAACTTCCGAGGACTCAACGAAACTAATAAGCGTCTTCGGATTCGGAATATGCTTCAAGAGTCGAAAGTGGACATAGTATGTCTATCGGAGACAAAATTGAAGATGATCAATAGGAAATTTGTGCGCAGTTTGTGGAGTGGCGTTCATGTGGATTGGATTTTTTTGGCCACATTTAGGGTGTCAAGTGGCCTTGTGGTGTTGTGGGATAGGCGGGTGGTGGAGAAACTAGACGAGTATATTGGGAGGTATTCATTAATTTGTTCTTTTAGATGTGTTTCTAATAATCTTGTGTGGGCTTTTGCAGGTGTGTACTGGCCAAATATAAATGCTAATCGTCAAATTGTGTGCGAAGAATTGGTAGGAGTGTATAGTTGGTGGGATATACCACGATGTATTAGAGGTGACTTTAATGTCATCAGATTTCCTAGTGAGACAAGTGGAAGTATACGAGTGAGAACTGCTAGTATGGAATTCTCAGAATGCATTTTTTATTTGAATCTGTTGAACTTACCACTCATTGTGGACCCAGCCACTTGGTCAACCAACCAAACATGGTTGAGACTGGACCGTTTCTTAATCTCACCCAAGTGCGAGTCATTTTTTAGATGTCTTACAAAAGCAGTTGGGTCGTTTATACTCGGATCATTGGCCCATTTTATTGGATTGTGGAGGGCTTCGAAGTGGCCGTTGTTATTTTAAATTTAAAAATATGTGGTTAAAGTCGGAGGGTTTCGAGGATAGGGTTTGATAGTGGTGGTGGCTCTCCTATCTTCATATTTGCGAACAAGTTGAAAGCTCTAGAAAGTGATCCTAAGTTGTGAAATTCTCAGTCATCCAGTAACGTAGGGGATAATAAGAAGAATCTTGGAGGCAAAAATAGAGAGCTTTGTAGCTGCAAGAAGGAGATCGATGTACAAAATTCTTACATTAAACTGCAAATTCTCATAGAAGAAATAATAACATTGAGGTACTAAGGATGAGATAGTAAAAATGGAGTAGTCATTCAAAATCACATAGTAGATTTCTTTAATAAGCTTTTAATGGAACAAGAGGATTGGTGACCTACCTTGGATGGTCTAGAGTTTGTTACCTTAGAGCCAAATGATGTTGCTAAGTTGGAGCGGGCTATTGAGGATGCAAAGTTGATAGATGTAGTTCAAAAAATGGTCAAAGACAAAACACTTGGACTAAATGGTTTCTTTATGAGTTTTTTCCAAAAATGTTGGGACGTGATTAAAGAAGACCTAATGAAAGTTTTCTAAGAGTTGTTATCAGTGGAAAAATTTGAGAAAAGCATTAATAATACTTTCTTAGCTCTTATCCCTAAAAAAGCTGGGGCTATAGAAATAAAAGATTCCCAGCCTATTAGCCTCATTGGTGGGGTCTACAAGATCATTTCAAAGATTTTTGCCAACCGTCTTAGTGAGGTAATCGGGAAAATAATCACTAAGACTTAGAAGCAGACAAATTCTTGACAGGGTTCTTATTGCTAACGAATGCATTGATAGTAGAATGAAAACTGGCAATACAGGTATTTTATGCAAATTAGACATGGAAAAAACATATGACCATGTCAATTGAAATTTTCTCCTGTACCTGCTCAGGAGGTATGACTTCAAGAAAAGATGAAGGTCCTAGATCTAATGGTGTATAGCCATTGTAAGATTCTCAGTATTGATCAATGGATTCTCGGAAGGTTTCTTTTCGAGCTCTCGAAGTTTGAGACAAGGGATCCTCTCTCACCTTTGCTGTTTGTCATAGTTATGGAGGCTCTCCGCAGAATGCTTTCGGCTTTGGTAGACAATGGTTTGGTAAGTGGGTTTCTGATTGGTATTCCTGAGAGGGGCATTACTAATATTTCTCATTTGTTATTTGCAGAAGACACCGTCGTTCTTTGTGAGGTAGATCGGGACTAGGTGCGTGTAGTGAAGGCTCCGTTCCTTTGTTTTGAAGCAGCGTCTGGATTAAAAGTGAATTATGACAAATCAAAGATGGTGTTGATCGATGAATTTTGCAATATATGAGAGTTGGCCAGAACTCTCGGATGCAAGATTGTTGCCTTACCTATGACATATTTGGGGCTTTCGTTGGGGTCTGCTTTAAGGTCGGCTGGGATTTGGGATACAGTTGTTGAGAAAATGGAAAGGAAGCAAGCAGGGTGGAAGAGAATGTATCTATCCAAAGGGGGTCATATCACTTTGATCAAAAGCACCCTGTCAAATTTACGCACATACTTTGTGTCCATTTTTCCTATTCTGGCAAGTGTGGCAGGTCGCCTAGAAAAGTTTCAACGGAATTTCTTATAGGGTGGCATGGGGAAGGAGTTCAAATACCATTTAGTCAAATGGGAGAAAATTTGTTGTTCTATTTGGAATGGTGGGTTAGGTATTCGCAACTTGAGGATATTCAATCGGGCGTTGTTAGGCAAATGGCTTTGGATGTATCACAAGGAACTTGAAGCGTTCTGAAAAATTATGATTGGTAGCAAATATGGTGGTCTTTAGGGGGGTTGGTATTCCTGTGAAGTTATGGGAGCGGGTGGAGTGGGGTTGTGGAAAATATAAGAAAAAGAGAGTTGGGGGGGGGGGGGGGGTTTAATGGAACACTAGTTTTCGTTTGGGTGCTGGTACGAGAATTAAGTTCTGGAAGGACATTTAGTGTGGAGACAGAGCACTGCGAGACCTATTCCCTTCACTCTTTCAGATAGCAACTACTAAGGACTCCATAGTGGTGGAGGTCATGGAGTATAGGGGTGGGAGCATCAGTTGGAACATCACTTTCAATTGGGTAGCACAGGATTGGGAAGTGGGTATTTTTGCAGATTTCTATGGCCTTATTTATTCACAAAGAACAATTTTACAATAGGGCGACAACCTATGGTGGATACTTGGTATAAGAGGGATTTTCACAGTCCGTTCGTTCTATCGGGTCCTCACCCAATATTTCGCTTCTTAGTTCCCTTGGCGACAATTTTGGCATCACAAGACACCCTTGAAAGCAACTTTCTTTGTGTAGACAACGTTGTTAGGTAAGATCCTAACCACAGACAATTTGAGAAAATGGAGGGTCATCATTGCAGACTAGTGTTGCATGTGTCGGCGAGGGGCTGAGTTAGTGAACCATCCTACTTCTACACTGTGAGACAGCTAGGTTGCTTTGGGATAAGGTTTTTGGCAGACTGAACCTTGCATGGGCTATGCTGGAGACCATGCTGGAAACTATGTCAGGTTGGTCTCTGATTCGGGGCATGTGACAAATCAAAGCTGTTTGGAAGATGATACCGATTTGTCTTATGCGGTGCTTATGACAGGAGTGCAATGAGTGAGTTTTTGAAGACAACGAGAGAACATTAGAGGAGCTTAAAGGGTTATCTTTTATAACTCTTTGTACATGGTCCATTACCATGGATTTTAATGGCATGGACTTTATGATTTCCTTGTTACTAATGCTCCTTAAAAGAGCATGTTTGTGTTTTTGTAATTGGACATTAATGCCATTTCTTTATTAATAAAGTTCTTTTACTTATATAAAAAATAAAAAATAAAAAATAAAAAATAAAAAATAAAAAATAAAAAATAAAAAATAAAAAATAAAAAATAATAAAAATAATAATAAAAAGATGGAGGGAAAAGCATACCAACATCTTTGCACTGCCAAAATCACAAATATTGTGAAGGATTACCCTAACCTATATCACGAATAAAACGAATGGAGAAAAATGAAATAATCTCCTAGTAGTAAATAAAACCAAGCAAACATGTTTTTAGTTCAGCTCACATTCTCCATAATTGTAAAGTTTTTATTTTTTATTTTTAAAAATATTGTTTTTGGATAATATGATATTTATTAGGTAAAACAAAATTTTAACCTACAAATAAAAGACATTTACTCTTTTCATCATAAACTACTAATATTGGCCCATTGCACTCCAGCTATTTTTTGAATAAATGCACCACCTCTACTTATAGAAAACTAGCAAATAGAAATCTCCTTAGTCTAAGATGAACTATCTACACAATGAATGAATTATCTACATAGGAGGTTTTCTTAAAAACTTTCTTCTGTTCAATAAAAATATTTGGCAATAGGGTGATATTGACTTACGTCTTGTCTCCTTAGTTTCTTTAAAATTTTGAAAACAAAAAAGTCACATCTGATATGATCTGAAATACAAATCAAGGTTTTTACTTCACGTTTCATGAATGTATCCTACAGTAGAAACTAGATGACATGTAGTGAAAGTATAAGCTTTTGCACCTATTACCATAAAAAGAAAAAGGGAAACCTAATTTCTTTTTGCCACTTTTCAAAGATTTTAGATATAACATCTGGCGACTAAGTTGGTTTGATCTATTATTGAACAATATGACAGAAGTATTGAAACTTATTCTATTTTTCATTTGCTTTTTTTATTTTTTTTTTCCTAGGCTCTCTGACAGTGCAAGGACTCACTGGAACCTATAGAATAAATTATGGAAGAATTGCAGATAACATTCCTCCACTTGATAAAGTTTCTCCTCTTCTCAGAGCAGCACAATATATATATATATATATATATATATAAGAATTACGATGCTAATCAGAGTGTTTTAAAGGCATTTAGTGGAACTAGGCTTGAATGAGTGGTTGGACTTCCAAAAGGATTCTTGAAAAAAATGAGTACCAATGAGGATAATGCAATGATATTTGGATTAAAGAGAATGATCAAGAGTTCCTTCCTAACACAAAATTTGTGGCATTGATGTGAGCAATGAAGTTTTAGGAGTGCTTGATGATGAATCGTGTAAAGCTCTTAAGGGTGCAGTGCAAAATATTTACAGTGCAATACATAAGCTTCATTTGGATGATGTAATTCAGATTACCATGGCATATTCCTAGGCTATTTTTGCTAATTCCTATCCTCTGTCTTCTTGTATATTAAAAAATAATGTTGTACAATATATGAATACCAATCCATTCTTGGCCTATATGAGTGATTTGGAAAACATTGATATTAATTACGCTATTTTCAATTAACCCAGGGGATTTATGATCTGAAAACCAAATTGCATTGTGATAACATGCTTGATGCACAGATTGATGCAGAATATACAGTGCTAGAAGATGCTGGATTTAAAAACATGGAAGTCAAAGTTATAGAGACTGGATGGGCTTCACGTGGAGATGGCCTTTTTAGCAATGCAAGTAAAATACACGAAGACAGAGGATAGGATGGGACACTGTTTTGCAGAGTTATTCTAAACATCTCATTCCTAATCTTCTTTCCTACATGGAAGTTCTCATCCTATCTTTAATAGAGAAGCAACCTCTTTAAAAGAACTCAGTAAGAATTTTGCATATCATGCTTAGGTTTGTTTGAAGTGGCTAGAGGGATCCATTCCAGATTGAAACTTACATGGTGTTCTCCTTATCTCAGATATCAACATTGCATCAGATCATGATAAATGTGGACATGAACATCTTTGCCTTTAAGAGGAAGTCTAATAGGGAAAAACCACTATTATCAAAAAGTCTAACATGGCAGGCAATTTCTAAAGCTCTGCTAGGGTTAAGGCGATGAGTTTGCGATTGAGATCCTGAAGTAGCTTGCGCTATTTCGATTGCTCCCTTCGGTGACCTCATGTTGCTGGCGGTTTCTTAATGGGTTCTGGTGATGAGGAGGATGCAGAAAGGCTTGGTGGAGAGGGTGGTAGTGTGGAGATTGTTGGGAATAAAGGTGGCGCTTGGTCAAGAGGAGATCAGCTCTCTCCTTTCTGGATGCACTCAATCATCCTTTTCCATCATCCTAAGAACATCAATTGGGTGCACAAGTGAATGCGGGAGCTAAATTAAGATCGAAAAAGGAATTAGTGATTTTAGAAAGTCTAGAAGGGCCAAGGGCCAACCTCAAAAGCTTAATCTATGATAAATAAGATTATTGTGTGGAATATTCGTGGTGTGGGAACGTCGCAAAGGAGAGTAAGGAAGTTAGTAAGGAAGTACAATGTATCGATTTTAGTGGTCTAGGAGCCTTTTCAAGGTACGAATAGGTTGCAAAGCTGGGTTAATTCACTTAATTTTTCCAATACTTGTTCTAACACGGATGATGGTGGAAAAACTTGGGTTTGTTGGAAGGAGGAGGTTGATTTTGTGATGGTTGGTGTTACTAACCAATCTACTACCAGAATTTTTTCATATGGTGACTTGTTGATATTGGTGACATTTGTGTATGCTAAATGTAATCATATAGAGTGGAGGGTACTTTGAGAGCATTTGAGTGGAATCTCTGATGTGGGCTTGCCGTGGGTTGTTTTGGGGGATTTTAATGTCATTTGCTCAAATGAGGAGAGAAAGGGTGGCAGATCGAGAACATCCTTGGTAATGGATGAGTTTAACTCTTGTATTGATGATTGTGGACTGATTGATTTAAGGTTGGAAGGAAAACAGTTATCTTGGTGTATTGGATAGCTTGGTATGGCTAGGAGTTGGGCCAAGCTTGATAGAGTTCTTGTGAATAATATTTTTTTGGCTAAATTCGTGGATGCTTTTGCTCAATTGTTGGAGAGGATTTCTTCAAATCATTCCCCTATTTTGTTGAATTTATATTCTGATTGCAGGAGATATGGGCCAGCTCCATTTAGATTCCAAAATATGTGGATATCTCATGTTGATTTTTTGGATATGATGGCTCACTCTTGGGGTCAACTTGTTTTAGGTTCCTCAAGTTTTTGCTTGCTAGCTGAAAAACTGAAAAGATTAAAAATAAAGCTCAAGACATGGAATAAAGAAACTTTTGGCCGAGTGGCTACTATTATAAAGGAGCTCGAAGAGAGATTGGAGGTACTTGAGGGATTCTTGTAGTCTAGTTTCAGTGAAGAAGATAGATGGATTTTCTTGCTACAAAGGTTGAGTTAGAGGTCTGGTTAAAGAGAGAACACATGAGATTATCTAAACATGCGAAGAAGAAATGTTGTTTGGAGGGGGACCAAAATCCAAAATTCTAGTGTTAAAGAAATGAGACTTTCAGATGGTAGATTGTTGGACTCTCCCATGAGGGTTCATGAAGAGGCTGTGAAGTATTTTGAGATATTTCTGATGCAAGAAGATTGTATAGAAGTGCCGAATTTGTCTTCTATTAGTTCTGATTCTAGTCCGGGACTGAATGTTTTCGGGTCTGCTTTTTACTTGGCAGCTTGGATGATAGTAAAGATGGATGTTATGGTAGTTGTTAGAAAATTTTTCAGCGGTGTGGAGCTCCCACGGTTTTATACTACAATCTATTTTGTGCTCATTCCTAAGGTGAAAAATCCCCAAAGTTTTAATAAGTTTAGACCCATTGGCTTATGCAACGTCATCTACAAGGTTTTTTCTAAACTTGTTGTCTATCGATTATCTTCGGTTCTTGGAAAGATTATATCTCATGAGCAAGGTGCATTTGTCAAAGGTCAAAGCATATTTGATAATATTTTGATGACTCAAGAGATGACTTAGTTGTTACATCGGAAGGCTAGAGGGGAATATTTTGTTGAAAATCGATATGCGCAAGGCATATGATAGGGTGGATTGGAGATTTTAGATCATGTCTTGAGTACTACGGGGTTTCCGGATCACTTTAGGAAACTTATAAATAATTGTGTTTGCTCGCCTTGGTTTTCTGTGATGATGAATGGTATATATAGAGGTTTTTTTAAATCAAAGAGGGGTCTACGTCAAAGAGATCCTCTTTCTCCATATTTATTTATTCTTATGGAAGATGTTTTATCGAGAGCTTTAAACAAGGCCATGATGGATGGTAATATTTTACCTTTCTCACACCAATCTAGTTCCCCAAGAATTTCTCACCTCCTTTACGCTGATGATGTGGTGGTGTTTGCTACTGGGTCCAGATGTCAATATTAGCTTTAATAGGTTTTAAAATGTACAAAACTTGATCAGGGCAGCGTATGAATTTGGAGAATTCTGCAATATTTTTCTCGAAGCATATTCCCCATAGCCGAACTAGAGAGATTTTGATGGAGACTGGTTTCTTGGAAGGGAGTTTTCCTTTCACATATTTGGGAGCTCTGATAGTAGAAGGGAGGTTGAGAATCACTCATTTTGAGACTCTATTAGAAAGGACAGGAAGAAACTTTCTGGTTGGAAATGTCGCTTGTTATCTCAAGGGGGAAGACTTATTTTACTCAGGCATGTGCTTTCTAGCATGCCTATTCACCTTTTATTAGTTTTGCAGGTTCCTAAAATGGTAATTTGGAGACTTAATGGTCTTTTCTCTAATTTTTTCTGAGGTGATCACCAAGGAAAAATAAGTGGAAGTGGCATTCATGGGAGAAACAATGTTTGCCAGTGGAGGAAAGAGGGATTGGAGTGAGAAGACTTGGAGAGGTGCAGCAATCCTTGTTCATGAAGTTTGGATGGCAGTTGCTAACTCAAAATTCAATGTGGGCTAATTTTTTTAGAGCAAGGTTTGTATAGAACAAACACATTTCCTGCTGTATTGATGATGGTGCTGGTTTGGTTTTCTAGAAAATAATTATGGCTAGTTTAAATCATTTATTGTTGAATTCTTTCTGGAAAATTAAAGAGGGCCGTGTGTCTATTTGGTTTGACAATTTTATGGGCACGGGTCCTTTTTGTGAAGATATTTTGGTGAGGGAGGAAGAGAAGGAAGCTACCTTGAGGGACTGTTTTGTCAATAATAGTTGGGACATGGAGAGGCTTCAAAATTTGCTGGTGTGGAGAGATCAGCTCAGGTGATAGAGAAAGTGGGACCTTTGAAAGAGGGAAGAGATATGTTAGTTTGGAAACTTGAAAAAGATGGGTGTTTTACTTCAAAATCTGCATGGAAGTCTATAAGGGATAGAAATCCTGATTTTCCTTGGGCTAAATGGATATGGAACAAGTGGTTACCAAAGAAGCTATCTATTTGTACGTGGAAAGCAACTTTTAATTGCTTGAGTGTGGATGATCAATCCAAAAATTGGGAATTCCAATGGTGTCGCACTGTGATGAAAGCAAGGAGGAGGATCTGGAACATGTAGTTTGTAAAGGTGATTTTGCACAGGCCTTGTGGAAGAAATGCTCGGCTAAATTGAAGATTCCTTTTGTTGTTAATCAATCTTGGAGAGATAAAGTCCAAGTTTGGTTCAACATGGAGAGAAGATGGTCTCAAAGTGGGTTGTTGCTGGGCTTAATTTCTAGTTTACTGGTTTGGAGATTTTGGTGACGTCGTTGCATTGCAAGGATGGAGGGGAAATATGAAAGAGTTGTGGATGTTTAGGCTTCGGTGAAACATTGGGTCTAGGTTATTGTGGCTGATTTTGATGGGAATAAATTGAAATTGGTGACATGCAAGTAATACATAATCTAGATATTTCGGTTCAGGTTAGGAGGCCTGCTCCTATCTTACAATCCATATGCTGGTAGAGACCTCCTTTGGGAAGGTTGAAGCTGAATTTAGATGGAAGTTCTCGGGGCAATCTGGGTATGGGTGGAGGTGGGGGGATTTTGCAGGATCATGAGGGAAAGTTGATTTTCGCTTTTTTTAAATTCTTTGGAACTGTTACTAATAGTGAAGCGGAACTATGTGCTATTGTGGAAGGCTTAAATTATTGTTGACAACTGGGGTATTTTTGCATTGATATTGAATGTGATTCTTTGACTGTGATTAATTGGGTGAAGGGTAAATATTGTACAGTTTGGTATTTTTGGGATAAATTGGTTTCTAATTTGGAAGGCTTTAATTTCACTATTTCTCATATGTATAGAGAAGGTAATAAGGTAGCAGATGAGTTAGTGAAAAGAGGTGCTATGGGGAGGATTATATTATTTTTAATGTTACTCAGTTATCTCGTTCTATTAGAGGGCTGTATAGATTGGATAAGATGGGAACTTGTTATGTTAGACATAGTTAATGGTGTTGATGGTTTGTGTGGGTTTGCTTGTTATAGGTGTTAAGGTTGGTGTTTTTTAGTAGGTTCTTTGTAACCATAGTTTTCCCCTGTCACAAGTGAGGCTTTTTTAATAAAGTATAGGAGGTGCCGCCCTCCTTTTTAGCGAAAAAAATAATGAACATCTTTACCTTTGACTTTATAGACAAAACTAATAAAAAAATGTAATGATTAGTGAGTTTCAAGGTCTACCTGCAATGATCACTATTGTCACAGAAAAGAACAGAACTGGAAATGGCAATTAAAACCTACAATTAATAGAAAAGAAAATTAATACAAAATACAAAATCCATTATCTCTATGTATCTTCTTAGTGGGCTAAAACAAATTAATACAAAATGGTAGTTGAACTTGGCATGTAACTAATTAATGGATAATAAAAATTAGTTTGTGTGTGTGAGAAAGAGCAAACAAAAAGGATGGCATCAAGAAATTATGGGCAATTTTGAATGCACACAAGACAAGAAAATAAAGGGAGAGAAGATACGGGGGAAAATTGTTGAACCCTCCAAAAATTTGCCGAACCCTATACTCTTCGCTTCTGGCAACCCGTCCAAACGATGCGATTCTTACCCAAAAAGAAGACGATTGGAGACGCTGCTTATATGTTCCATACACACACAAATATGCTGAAATCTCTTCGAATCCATGTTCGCAGTCGAGAAGGCTAGATCTCGTAACTCTGATTGGCCGGATGTTGTAAATCTGATCTTGGTGGTCCGACGGCAATGTCGCCTACCGTTCCTTTGCCAGATATGATCTAATTGTTGCTCTAACTTGCCCAACTTGTTGAGACGCAGAAAAGAGAAGAACTTGAGGGACTGACGTAGGAGATACGATGTACGAACATGACTTTTGGCCAGATTGAGCTTTACGTGTGAAGAGATGGACCAATGGGATAAGAGAAATAACCGAATTTTGTGGATTGATGGCCAAATCAGCCTTTAAAATTTGACTTTTATATTGCTATAGCAGCTAAGAGCACTCTTGTTAAATTAATTATTGTTAAAATACAATTTTAATAAAAGAAAAGCTGAGGTTTGGTCTGACTGAACCTCACGTCTTTTGCAGCTCCCACTACCATCGGCGGTAGTAGGCGACACCTCACAGCCCATCAAGACCAGAAGGAGCTAGCGGGACCAGGTCCAAAATGGATTTAAGGCTACCGATGGGATGGGTGGTGTCGCCCACCTCCACCGACGGCGGCGCGGGGGCCGGGAGGGGGGGAGTTAGGCCGAATTTACCTTAAAAATTCATTTTCATTTTATTTTTTTATTATGTTTTTTATTATATTTTTTATTATATATTTTTTTCATTTTTTCATTTTATTATTTTATTATATTTTTATTTGTGTTTTCTAAATTTTCTTTTTCTATTGTATTTTTATTATATTTTTTAATATTTTTTATTGTGTTTTTGTAGGAAATTAGGGGGGTTGCAAAGACACTGGGGTGTAGCTCGACCGCACCCCAGCATCACCCTTTTAATAAATGTAATCTAGATTTTGGTTTTTAACTATTCTATTCACTTAAGTCTCTATATTGGAATAACTATTTTTTTTAAATATAATAATAAATATTAGAACTCATATTTATCTTTAGCTATTCACATCAAATCTCCTTAATATAATTAATTTTATAAAATTTTTAACTAATATAAATATCCATAATTTGTAATTATTGAATTAATTAATTTTATCATATTTGACTATTCTATCTATTATATATTAATTAATAATCATATTTTAATTAAATTATGAGTTAAAAAAATTAAACTAGGAAAGGAAAGAGAAAATAAAATAGGAAAGAAGGTAGAAAAATATGAATAAAAATAAGAATTTGGCTTTTCTATAAGACCGGATATCTTCAAAAAATGTTTAGCTTTACTGTTCATTTTAACCAAATTATTTGGCCTTTGAACAATTTAAGGTGGACCTAAGATATTGTCCAAATTCTCGTTGGATTTAGCTTTTAGTCAATTCAACGAGAATGCTCTAAGCAAGGTATCAAAATGAGAATTTTCTTATCCACAAGTTGCTTAAGGCCAAGTATTTTGCTAAAACATCCATCTTTGATGCTAGTTTGGGTTCTAACCCCTCTCACACTTGAAGAGGTATTTGGGAGGCAATGAAATGGTTAAGGGAGGATTGTAGATGGAGGATTGAAAGAGTGCATTTGTGGACTGAAAAATGGCTACATGGACATCAAGCCCTAGAAAATGAAGGACTTTAGTTTCCCAATGAGGAGAGATAGGCTTTAGTGGCTTTTTTAATTGATGAATCTTCTGGCTCGTGGGATATGTCTCAAACTAGGGCTCTCTTCAATCCTAATGTGATTTTTGATCTGTTAGAACTAGTTATTCATCTGAGGGCATTTGAAGATAGATGAATGTGGGAATATGAAAGACGACAGTTTTTCAATTAAGTCCTGTTACCATTTCATTGCAGGTTGAATGAAAGTCTCTACTGCAAATTCCTCTGATGTAGTCAGTACTTCTTTTAGAAAAGACTATGAAATATGAAAGTTCCTAATAAAATCAAGTTGTTTGCATGGAGAGCATGCATGGATACACTTTCTATAAAGGATAATCTATTGAAGAAAAAGATAGTCTCTAATTCCTCTTGTGTTTTCTGTAATAATACTCTAGAAGACCTCAATCATGTTGTGATGAGTTGTTAGTTTCTCAAGCAATTATGGAACCAACAACTGCCTGAACTATTCATTATACAGCCAAAAGTGTTGATATTGCATTGGTGATAAGTAAAGGAAAGAACGTGGAATTGCTATCTCTATTTTTTTCACTAGCATAGTGCTTTTGGTACTGTAGGAATAAAATCGTATCCGTGCAACAATTGATAGAACCGAAATAGTTTGTTGGCTTTGTTTTGAACATGATGAAGACTTATAAAGAGGTTCAAGGGCAGTCAGCTGTATAGTTGAAGAAATTGCTAAAATGGAAACCACCACTTATGAATATTCTCAAACTCAATACAGATGGAGCATTCTTTGCTAATATCCAAAAAGCTGATTCAAACACATGCAATTCTTTTGGATTTTCCTAAGTTCAATGGTGAAGACCCACAAGGGTGAATTTTTTGAGAAAATCAATTTTTTTCTTATCACCAAACTCACCCATAGCATAGAATTTTGTTGGCTTCCTTCTAGATGGAAGGCAAGGCATTAGTTTGGCTCCATTACTTGGAGGCCTCATTAGAGGATTGTAGAATCGAGTTGGGTCTATAGCTTATGAAGATCCTATGGAGGCTCTTACTAAGTTGAAGCAAAATACTATGTTTGAAGCATATAAAGAAGAATTTGATGTCATATGTAATCAATTACAAGGATTAGCTAATCAGTAGTTCAAGCTTAGTTGCTTCCATGGTGGACTGAGTGGGGACATCACATTCATGATACATATGCTAAATCCTCAAATTTTGAGTATTACTTTTGGTTTGGCTAAGATGCTGAAAGCAAATATGGCAACTTTGAGGAAGGTGGTTAGAGTGGGTGCTCATCCATTAATACTGGCAATTGATCATCCCTCTTCTCTAGAGAATAGGGCTATGGTTATAGTTCAAAGGTTATCTCCAACTCAAATGAAGGAAAGACACAACTAGGGGGAGCAAAGAAAAAGGGGAAGGCAGCTCAAAGAATGAACTAGAAATTGTGGAAATGGAACTAGGCATTTCAATCCATGCACTCTTGGGTTCTCCCAACTTAAAAACTATGTGATTGATGAGCAAGGTGCAAGGATGTGTAGTGGTGATCCTCATTGATATTAGAAGCATCCATAACTTCATGGATCCTCTATTGCTAAGAAAACTCAAATAATGGTACAACCGATTGTAGGGCTTATAGTGAAGATAGCAAATGAAGCAGCACTCAATAGTGAAGGCAAATATTTAGTGCTGCATTTTCATATGTAGGGTAATTCTTATTCTACTGAATTTTATGCTTCCATTGGGGGGATGTGATATTTTTTTGGGAATTCAATGGTTGAGTTCCTTAGGACTTACCCTATGGGAATTTGCGAGACCTCGCATAGTGTTATCTTATTTTGGTATTAGTAGAACATTTCATGACGTATGATCCATTAGTTTATCATTGATAGAAGGGGGAAATTTTGGTAGGTCTAATATGAATGATCAAAGGGACTTAGTTATATAGCTCATTGAACCTACGTAACCTTTTATTTTTTCTCTTGAACTTGACCCAGCCCTGTGTGAATTAATTGATCAATACCAATTTTTTTTAAGAATCTAGGGTCTAGCTCTGCAAAGAAAACATAACCACCACATATTACTCCAAAAAGACACAAAACTAGTATGTGTAGGTCCCTATTGATACCCTTATTTTCAAAATTCAAAAATTGAGAAATTGATCTAGAAAATTCTATCTATTGGTATAATCAAATCTAGCCATAGTCCTTTATCCTGACATGTTCTCATAGTAAGAAAACAGGATAGTAGTTGGAGACTTTGCTTATATTATAAAGACTCAATAAGAAAACCATTAAAATAAAATTTTCAATCGAGTTTATGCGAATTTTGTTCACAAACCTAAACTGAGTCGAATCAAGATTTACGAATTTAGCTTGTTTAATATTCGAACCATTATTAGTGGTCACGAACAACTCATTTATTAAATAAACTAAATTCGAATCGAGTTTATACGAGTTGAGCTCAAATTATTCATGAACAATTCTGTTCGTTTACAGCCCTAGTGCTACCATATTCAACAAGTCGGACCTTAGGTCTTGCTATCATCAAATTTGAGTTCACCCCGAGGACATTTAGAAAACTGCCTTCAGGACCTATAAAACTCACAACTAGTTCTTGGTAATGCTCTTTAGGATCACTAATACACCAACTTTTTTTCAAGACCTTATAAGTGATATATTCAAGCCTCATTTTAGAAAAATCATTTTGGTCTTCTTTAAAAATATTCTAATCTCTAGCAAAACATTTTTGGAACATTTGATCCACCTACAAATTGTGCTAGACATCTTAAAATAGCATCAACTCTTTGTAGAAAATTAGCAGTTTGGTTGTTCTTAAGTGAGTTATCTCAAGTCTCTTAGAGGATTTCTAAGGCTCACTACTATTATAGGAAGTTCATTCAAAGGTATGGCCTCATATCAGCTCCTTTACCTTCTATTTTAAAAAATAACTCCTTTAATTGGACATAAACATCCAAAGAAGCCTTTGAAAAACTCAAAAAGTTGTAACTAATAGCTAATTAGTTAGACTCACTTAAAGCTTCCTTTGCAGAGGATTTGGACTTACAAAAACTGCCTCAAAGAATGGAGCAAGGGGACTACTCTCCTACAAATGCATACATTATATTAGCAATAAATCTTATCTGAAGCAATAGATTCTACAAGCTCTATGCAGTTGTTCCCAAAGAGGTCAAGCAAGTTATCATAAAACTATCCATAGAGTTTAATTAGAATTCTAATAGGGACAAATGAGAAGTGACATCAAGAAGTTTATCAAGGCATGTGATGTCTACCAGAGGGATAAGTCTTAAATGCGTATCAGTAGGAATTCTTCAGCCTCTGCTGTCTCCTTTTAAAATTTGACTCCCAAGTATAAGAGGATCAATAGTAATGTCAAAGAGCTCAAGGTCGATCCCCAGAGACCAATGTTGTACTAAGCAAACTAATGTGTAACAGCAAATGGGATTTACTTGCTAAAGTTGAAAAACTGAGTAATGGTGATGATATTGTGATGGGAAATAATGAACAGACGAGTAGAATTGGCTTTTAAACAATGTATGAAAATAACGTAAGAAAATCAAATAACTGAAAATGAATTTTTTGATGGTTGAGATTAAAAAGGTCTAGGCCCAGTTCCCCTATTTCCCCAAATAGTCAAAAGGCAGGTCTGATTCCTCTAATAGCAACTTCAAATGAGGCACTAGACATGGTTATCACACCTAGATGATTTCAACTTTAAAATCTTAAGGAACTGACAGCAAAAAAAGAACTTCTTACAATATCCACACAACTTAAGCAAAAACTAGAACATCAATATAAGATACACAAATCCCGACCATTTACTGTGCCGAAAGTCAACAGAGAATCAAAGATATATGCATAAATCTTATTGGAAATCTTAAATAGCACAGTTGATATTATAAAAAGTTGAACTGAGTGCGAGAAAACATAAAGGAACCAAAATCCCTAAAATACTATCCAGGGTATAAAGGGGATATGTGACCCAGAACAAGGAGATTTAGCCACTCATGTGACCTAAAACCCTCAACAACAGTGTATAACTAGAAAATGATATTCTCCACTCTGAAAAACCAAAAGAACACCAAACCCTAACTTTCTATTCTCCTTTGGCTCCCCCAGAACTCCTCTGCCTTCACCCCCCTTTCTTCTCGTTCACTCCTCTATTTAACCTCTCCTCGACCACTGTTGATCTGAAACCTTAGCATCATCACTTCCAATTCGCCTATCCTAGCCATTGATTAGCTCTAGTACCTAAGAGAAGAGAGAGAGTGAGTGGAACGGATAGAAGCATCGAAAACCCAAAGTGTTTGTGTGTGAGGTGTGTGTGTCTACTGCAGGTATTAAGATTGTGAGATAATGACTAAAATGCCCTTCTAAATTAAACATCTACCCGCTGCATCCCAATTTCAATTAAACGACATTGCTCACCTACTTAAAACACTCACTGCAGTAAATAGAGTTAAAATGATGCATTTTAACTATGCATTTCACACTTCATCATCTACCTATTCCTACTAAGGTTTGGATGGATATTTTCTTTGATTTTATAAAAGCACTACATAGTCTAGGAGGGTATTATGTGATCATGGTGGTGGATGATAGACTATCCAAATATGCCCATTTTAAACCACTTTCCCACCCTTGAATAACATTTAAGATTGCGCAATTTTTTGTTGCTAATACTTTCAAGCTATGTGGCATGCCTAGTTCAATTGTTACTGACAGTGATCTCACTTTCACGAGCACATTTTGGAAGGAGTTATTTAAACTTCAAAATTCAGCTAATGTTATCACCCACAAATGGATAGACAAACTAAATTTGTGAACAGGTATGTGGAGAAATATTTGCGATGTTTTTCAAGAGATAAACCAAGAGAATGAGCAAAGTACCTACCTTTAGCCAAATGATGTTATAACTCTAATATTCACTCATCTACTCAACTAACCCCTTTTGAATCTGTATATGGCTGTCCTCCCCAGAAATTCTTGACATATACTCTAGGTACTACTCAAAGTCAAGTGGTAGAGGATAACTAGAAATCCAAGGCTTAGATCCTACGCTTATTGAGAGGGAACCTATTGGAAGCATTAGCTAAAATGAAAAAAAATAATTAAGATTTGAAACATATAGAGAGCAGTTTTGTGGTTGGAGACTGGGTTTACCTTAGGTTTCAACCCTATAAGCAGCAATATGTGGTACAATGAAGGAAATTCGAAGCTAACTCCCAAATGTTACAGAGGATACAAAGTGATTGAAAGGTTGGGATTCGTCGCATACTAGTCGGATCTTCCTCCCATGGTAGAAATCCATTTTGCTTTCCATGTTTCTTGTTTAAAGAAACAACTAGGTGCCCGAAACTAGCATAAGGATCATTGCCTCCCATTGCCTCTGATTGAATGGTTCAACCAAAACTTACATAAATTTTAAATCAGACAATGAAGAAATAAGGGAATTAAGGCTCGGCAAAGGTATTAGTAAATTTTCAAGGGCTTGGATCAGAAGAAGCTACTTGGGTGGATTACAAGAAGTTTATTTATGAATTCTCCAACCTTGAAAACTAGGTCGTCGGAGAGGGAGCAATTGTCACGTAATGGTTGGGCCTAGGGATAGGAAATAGCCTTGTTATAGTTGGCCTTATTATGTAATGGCCTATGCAAGTAAGTCTCTTTAGTTTAGTTTATTTTATCTATAAGTGTCTAATAATCTATAATGGGATTGTGGTTTGGCTTTTTTTGAGTATTGTGCTACAAATCTAACTAGATTATTTTATCTTCAGTATGTTGATAGGTGTCATGGGTAGTTAATTGTCATTAGTGGTCCAAGTATTTAGGTGGTTGTTATGATTTCTAGTTGTATTTACTCTACAATTATCAATGAAATCTATAAAGTTGAATTTGACAAATTTAGTAGAGGATTTGGTTCCCTAGAAGCAACCAAGTGCTCACAATTTTGCTACAACTTATTTTACAGGTAATCGTAAAACCAAGGGGCAAATGGTAATGAGCTAAAATTGGTGAAGGTACGACATCATGGTGCGAGGCTTGACCAATGATGGCACTTGGTGGGTGTTATACGGTAGAGAGGTGAGCGTACAACAGCAAGCAAATATGGGTAGAGAGGGCAGATATTTATATAATTAAAAATATATTTATATACAATTTTTTAGACTTGCATTCACTAAATTTTATTGCCTTGACCTTCTAGGGCAACTTTTACATTGTAGTCTCACATTACTTAATTAAGAATATTGTATTGTCTTGATCTCATATATAATGGTTGGCCCAAGAGGCCAAGACAATACAATCTTGTAAATGTAGGCCTAACAAATTTATAAACCATATCATTAGATTTCAAATTATAGTTATATTTACAAATTTTAATTGAAAATTTAAATTATATAATAGTTTGGGTCCAAAAAAATATTTTTTGATCTAGAAATAATTTTTAGGCCTAATGGGCCATGGGTACCATTAGACTGGTCGTGAAGGATGGGATGTCTGCCCCTGCCCTCCAGCATCGAGGTGAGAGGCCCCAGCCCCACCTCACAAGGGTGGGATGGGGGTGGGAATGGTTGATCCCACTCTCGTCCATATAGGTAGCACCCCTAGCTTATCAACAATGCAAAGATAATTGTGCATGACCCAAAGAAGTGACGAAGGCATGTGGAAAAAAAAAAAATTTAATTATAATTTCTTGGCATTATAATTTAAAGAATAATATGGATTTGATTGGGCATATGCTATTATAATTTTTTTTTTAATTCTCAGCATTCTCACACCATACACCACATACTATACATTTTTTTTTTCTTCTTTCAAATACGTAGTGTACTACAGATGATAGGTAGAAGAAATTAATTAGTTAGGAAAAATAACACAAAAAAAAAGTTATGTGGTGTACTATGGGGGTGATCAGTATCAAATCTCCAATTTAAGTATCAAAATAAATGATAAAAATAATAAATCATATATTAATTAAGTAGAGGTGTGTGATGTAAGATTTTCATATAGAAATTTCTAAATTTTAAAATTTGAATCGTATAAATTAAATCATGTAATGTGAATTATGTGTAGTATCGTAGAGATTTTCAAATAGCGCTACTCGAATAGAAACCGAGTTCACAAAAAAACAAGCAAGTGTTGAGAAAAAATGAGAAAAATACATTATTTTGATTCAAATATGCATAATCCAATGTTAGAGTTTTTTATTTTTTTTAAATGGCGAAAGTAATCTCCATACCGTGCAATTCTGCATTTGCATATGGAGACACCAATCCTAATGCTCTTTTAGCTGCCACTTTTGGATTTGCAAAACTCTATTGATGGAATATAGGAAAATGATATTTGCAGTTGTGGATATGTAAATACTATACAATCGCTTTGAAGAAAGTGAGTAAATGTGAAACTTACATTAAAAAAAACTAACTTTTTAATGATAGATTTTGCTCTTTTTAAAGTGATTGTGTGTCGTTTACGTACTCTATGACCGAATGCAGCATTGTTGTATTTATAAAGTCTTAATCAGTATAATTCCTCATCCCAAGCTGCCACACTAAAATACTTATATTTGATCTCAGTGTTATGCTTCATTTGAAGTGCCAATGATGTCATCTAGTACGTCCTTAACTTTTGTTGCGCTTTTCCTAAGTACACTTGCTACCAATCCCTTAAACCAATAGGTTCCCCTCTCCTGCGGCTGACTGATTGGAAAAAGAAATGAAAGCCAGTCATTAATCTATGTTAGCTTTATGCAGTTGGGTTTCCAAAAGTCCATATCATTCCGGTTTTCAGTCCTTATAGTTCATTTTGTATGACAACAGCATGGCGATCCAGATATCATAATGAAAAGAATGTATGCACCAGAAAAGGGCAATGGTCATCATATCTAGTTCATTTAGTTGCTGCAAAGGAAAGTTGGTTTTTTGCCAAATTTTTTTATCAGACTGAACCAATTGAATGTTTGTTGGTGTATTGAGCAGAGATGTCTAGTCCAGTTCCAAATAACCTCAGATCAATATATAAATAATAAAAATAAAACATTTAAAGAAAGGGGACAATAAAAATAGAAAAAAAGAAGACTAAAGGACAGAGAATGCAGTTTAGTTGCAAAGTTCATCATATTGTTTCTCCTTATAAGAACCCCATTTCGATTCCCAGCAGAATTAAAATCAATCAATAGATAGAATTATAACTCTTTGACGGTCAAGTCAATTATCCTTGCTATCAGCAGCATGCGTTACACCCACAGCAAAGAACTCACATATGACTTCTAGAGGCATGCCCTTTGTTTCAGGAACCTTCAAGAAAACAAATATCAATGAAATGATGCATCCAATAACGTAGATACCAAAGAGACCAGCAAGGCCTATGGAGGTGAGCAACAGAGGTGTTGAGTAAGTGACAACGATATTTCCAATCCAATACGCAAGGGCACAGATAGCTATGCAAAGGCCACGAACGCGAGTCGGAAAGATCTCTGAGCAAAGGATGTTAGGAATTACCCCAAAAGCCATGACAAAGATGGAGGTGTAGACCACTACGCCAATGGCAGATACTATTGCATTAGCAACGGACCCCATATTAACAACGCTGCTAAACACTAGTGCAATGAGCGACAATATTAGGATAGGTATTGTGTAGAGTAGCAACGACCTGCAAGAATATAATGTAGAGTGCCATCTTCAGGAAAGTCTGCATGTTATGATCCATAAGTTCATTTTTCTAAAACAACCAAAATATATATATATCTATGTACTGGAGGGTTCTCACAAAAGGGAACCTTACCTTCTACCAGCGATATCCATTAGGTTCATTGCAAGGGCTATGCAAGGAAGCATAAAAAACGTCATAAGAGCACTTATCAGGAGAGATGCAGAGGCTGAACTAATGCCCATATTTGACAGAAGAACTGAAACCCCTGCTTTCTCTAGAATCTGAGGACCATAGTACAGAACCCCGTTTATGCCAGAAATCTACAAAGACAGCACAAAAAAAAATGTTGTAAATAATCCAGTGTGGAAAAGAAAGAAGCACAAAGGAAAAAAACATAGTTGCAAAAAGATCATAGAAACACAATGAACGTAAGAATATGCACACTTTAATTAACAAAAAAAAAGTGCTTTTAATCTACAACTCTGAGAAAATTAAGCACTAGTAGCGTCATCATGTACTAAAATTGTTAAGCGAAGAGCTAAGTCAAAGTAGATCACATGGTTATCTTAGCTTCATCAACGACCTTATACATGCGTATGACTCGCGGGAAGTTTTGGTGTTGTGCCAATTAACAGCTAGGTTTCAAGAAACATTGTTATGAAAAAGAATTCGAAGGAAAAGTAGGACTGTGCTCATCTAAATGGGAAGTGGAAATTGGCAAGGATTCACATAGAGGGAAGATATACTATGAGGGGAATTTCCTTTCAGGCCCGATGTAACACCGCCAAGCCAGCACGCTCATGAGATTTAACGAGTAAGTTTGAATGGGCCACATGCCAAAAGTTATTGTTATGAAAAACAACCCCGAGTTCTTTTGGAACAGAACTCAACAAATACCAAGAACTTGAATATAGCAAATATTACAAATACAAGAAATTAAAAAACATCCGAAAATAGATCAAGAATATCATAAGAACTTAAAGCATTAAACAAGATTCAAAATAATCAAAGAATATAAAGCCGAAAGTAAAAAAGAACACACAGATATATGTGGTTCGACTTTAGCGGTCTACATCCACAGCAGGAATGACCTCAGTGCTATTATTGATCATCAATCTTAACAAGGAAGCCTCAGTATAGATTTATACAACTCTTTGCACTCAAAATCAGTGATTAAACTTACTGATTTTCTCACACAAATCAAACCCTAGAAACCCTAAGAGAACTATCTGAAATCGCCTCTCAAAGACACTCAAAGACACAACGTAACAAATGAATCAAATAAGGGTAACAGTTCTCATCTTAAGCATATATATATATACACACATAAGACTAGATGGAAACACGTCTCAAATAAAATGACTACTTGCAACAGTGGAATCCAGCTAGCGGCATCATGAGCTCGGCACATGTCTCTTTTATAACCGGATACATTTGCCATCATAGGTGTCACCAAGCCATTGGATCACTACACATGTGTCAACAAGCATTTGGAGCAATAACATAGATAAGATCAATTAAAATGATTGACATAATTGGTAATTATTTATCACCAAGATTCCACTGAAGCTTATCATTGGTTGTTCTTGCATATGTCCCTCTATTAGAGACAATCCCCAAACTCCATACATACTAAGTCCAAGCAGTGCTTGAACTTAGATCAAGGGAGAGACTTGGTCATCATATCTGAGGGGTTATCCTCAGTTAGGACCTTCTCTACACTCATTACTTTGGACTCCATAACATTTCTAATGAAATAAAGCCTTATATCAATATGTTTTGACCTTTCATGGTAAACCTGATTTTTGGCTAAGTGAAGTGCACTTTGATTATCACAGTATACATAAATGTTACCATTAAAAGAACTTAGCTCATTTGCAATACCTTTTAACCATATGGCCTCTTTTATGGCTTCAGTCAATGCTATATATTTAGCCTCTTTTGTGGACAGAGCCACAACAGATTGTAAGTGTGACTTCTAGCTAACAACTTTCCCAAATGCAGTAAAGACATATATGGTTAAGGATTTCCTAGTATCTATATTTTCTGCAAAGTCAGAGTCTACAAACCCAGTTAACTTACCACCTTTTTCAACATTTTCCTCAAAACTGAGTCCTAAGTTAGTAGTACTAGACAGATATCTAAGTACCCATTTAATCCTGCCAATGAGGTTTTTCAGGATTGCACATAAATCTACTAACTACATTCATTACTTAGGTTAGATCTGGGCTAATACAGACCATTGCATACATTACGCTTCCCACCATGCTAGTATAGGGGATCTTTTGCATAAAATTAATATCATAATCTGTTTTAGCAACTTGATCTATAGAAAGTTTAAAATGTTGACCTAAAGCTGTGCTTATAAGTTTTACATGTACCATACCAAATCTCTTAAGAACTTTAGAAATGTAATTTTTCTGGGACAGATATAAAAGTCAATAATTTCTGTCCCTTATAATTTTCATTCATAATATTTTCTTAGCAAGGCCCAATTCTTTCATCTCAAACTCAGATTTTAACATACATTTAATTTCATCAATTAGAACAGTGTCTTTACAAGCTAACAGCATATCATCTACATATAGTAAGAGATAAACAAAAGTTCATTTTTCTTCCTTGTAATAGACATAACTATCATAGCACCTTCTCTTGAAATTATTATTAATCATATGTGTATCAAACCTTTTATTCCACTATCTAGGTGATTGTTTAAGACCATATATAGATTTTTTAAGAAGATACACATGATTATCATTAATCCCATCTGTGAAGCCTTCTGGATGATGTATATGAATCTCTTCTTCAAGTTCTCCATGGAGAAAAGCTATTTTAACATTAATTATTCTAAATGCAAATTTTCAAAAATTGTATAGGCAAGCAGTAACCTGATTGAGCTATGTTTAACCACAGGTGAGAAAATTTCATTAAATTCAATTTCCTCTTTGTGTAAAGCCTTTGGCTACAAGTCTGGCCTTATACTTGGTCCTTTCTATTCTTGGTATGCCATCCTTTTCCTTATAGATCTACTTGGATCCAACTAGTTTGACTCCTTTAGATTTAGGTACCAGAATCCAAGTTTTGTTTCTATTAAGGGATTCCATCTCCTCATTCATGGCTAGTATCCATTTAGAGGAGTCTTTATTGTTTACACCCTCCTTATAGCACCTAGGTTCCTAGTACACCACCTCATCAGCCCTTGTCAAGGCAAAAGCCGTAAGCTCAACCTGACCAAATCTTTGAGGAGTTTTAATAGCCCTCCTCTGTCTATCTCTAGCCAAATTCCAAGAATTGGCTCCACCTTGACTTGTATTCCCTAAGATTTGTTCCTTAGGGTCACTACCTTCTTCTAATCCAGGTTCAAGTTGGGTGTTATCACGCTCCACCTTAACCTACAATCCCTCTAAGGACTTGTCCACATTTTGGTTTAACTGTTCTTCATGTATCCAAGCCATTTGTGACTCAATAAAAGTCAAAATCTCTGCGCACAATACACATATACACCCCCTTAACTCCTTCAGGATAACCAATAAAGATATACTTTATTACTCTTGGTTCTAATTTATCAGTCTTTGAATGCGCATAAGCAACACATCCAATTTATTAGTCCTATTAACTATATATTTTAATTTTTTTTGAATATTATATATATAATATATTTTTATATTATATATAATTAATAATATAAATTATAATCATATATAAATAATATTATAATATTTATAAAATAAAGATTTAAATTTAAACATGAAATTAAAATAGTTTTTTCATATAACAATTTTTTTTAATATAAAAGTTTTTTTTCTAAAGATTTGTTTTTGAAAATTTACAAATTATTAAAATCGAAAATCTGGACCGGAACCGGCACTATCGATTTTGAAAGATAATCGGGGCGTAATCAATTTTGCATTTTACAAAATCGATGATACCAGTTGGATTCTATATTTTGATCAAAATCGGACAAAACCAGATCGGTTACACCCCTATTTCCTACTACCACCATATACAGTATACACACACACACGAAGTATAGCCATGCACAATGCTATGTTGAAAGAAAGAGAAAGCAAGCAACTACTAGGGTTGACGAAGGGTTGTCGTCAACCCTCCAGTGCTACCAAACTTTAGATTGCTGCCAAGCTCCTCTAGGCTACCCCAGTAGGCCACCACCACCACCTTTGCTTGGAAGCAGAAACAGAAACCATCCCTCCATGTGAAGTACAGTAGCCATGTTTTCTTCTCCTTCTGTAGCCACCATATTGCTGTCATTTTCTCCCAAAATCGCTAGCCTCCATCTCACGTAACCAACCCCCTGCCCCTAAAGCCCACATTCCTAGGCCAAAAGGTCAATGCCACTGGTGCCACTTGCTTCTTGTGCAATTGCTAGCCTTTTGCCCGCTTGTCTAGGACCACCAAACCGAAGCACCATTGTAGTAGTTGCACCATTGTAAACCCCTGAATTAACACATCTGTTTTCACACCCAAAACAGAGTTTTTGTTCCCACCATGAGCCACAAAGCCACTGCCACCTCCTCCATTTCTCCACCACTGTTAACAGCTACATAACACTACCAAAATTTCATTGTTCTCGATGCCTACTTGGCATTTAGACGTTGGTTTCACCACAACCGCAGCAGTGATCACTTGGCATAGGGTCTGCCATCTGACGCCAAGCCCTGCTAGCAGGGCGAAATCAGGATTTGGTATTTAAATGGGCGATCAACTAAGAATTTATCCCTCTAATTAAACTTGATGACGATCTTTCATAGAATAAAACTCATCCATTATCATCTCTGAAGCGAAATTTTTGACAATTTTTTTATTAATATAAACTAGCAAATGATCTACAAAAAACTCATCTTCCATTTGAGTACACAATCTGATTCATAATCAAGTAAGAATAAACTTAAGAAGTACCAAAAAAATAATAATATAAAATTATTAGATATTTTTGTATAATTTGTCAATTAACGAATATTTCAATTAATCTACAAACCTACAATACCCAACCTAAAATTGAAGACGTATAAATTTTAACAATCATATAAATTTATAATGAACTTAATTTTCAAAATAACAAACAAGCAGAAAGCAACTAAATTAGCATATTTGTAGGTTACAATACTAACAAAATAATATAAAATTACTGAAAAAATGACTATTTGTAAGCATAAGATTTGGTATAGAAAAATAAAATAAAATTACGAGATTTAAGGGGCCAAAGGCCAAGGCCCATAACAAAAGAGATACAAATATAATATGACTAAGGGCCAACTGACAAGCCTCCAACTCCAAGGACCAAGGCTCGTAACAAATATAATATGATTATATGACTATGAGGCAACTTATAGTAAGTAGAGACTTCTACTAGATTCTAGGAGTAAAGAGAACTAAATTTGAGAAGTTGAGAACGATAGAACATGGTTTGAGGCAATGCATGCAAGCAACAAGCTAAAGCGATAATGCAAGCGTAGACTGTAAGTTAAATGCAATTTGAACCAATGCGAATGGCAAGCTAAATTGAGTTTTCAGAACCCACAGGCAAGTGCAACAGAAGCTTAAAATTTGGAACAAATCTTAAATCTCAAGTTCAATTTTCAGTACTAACAAGCAACGGCAAGTGCGATTTTTAGAATGTTATAAACAAGTTAGAAACGAGAGCGATTTTCAGAGGCAACACGCAAATAGCAAGTGAAAGATGAAAGTGAAATGGCTAGGTAATATGGCACGGCAACGGTACCAAAGTTGAAAGCATACTAGTTCCGTCACTTCCATGCAATGACTGGGTACTTTTCAAGTTTATTGTAGAGTACTGTAGCCTGTTGTATCCTCACATGGACCATTGATCTTAAACTCTTGAGTTTATAGTCTACTGGTAACTCTAATAGCCTTTCGCATGACTCACATCCTCCATGAACCATTGGTTACGAACTCTTGACCATTGGTTTTTGTCCTTTTAGACTTATGGTCTACAAATTTGAGGGGGTTGTAAGAGAAAATTATCGGATTTGGGGTGGCTGTAGAAGAAAAATCTAGGGATTGTTCTCTAATAATATACATGCTAAACGAACTCTTTAAAAACTTTTGGAGGGTCTTTCACCCCCCCAAAGTATAGGGTAGTTCCGCCCCTGCCTGCCAACCATGACACCCAACTCCACGAGCCACTACTCATGGTGTTTCTCGCTAGAAGAACACAGTCGATGCCACACCCAAAGCCACGACCATCGCCCTCTTGGTAAGCACGGTCTCTCTCTCTCTCTCTCTCTCTCTCTTTCTCTCTCTCTCTCTCACAAAATATTAGATGGTTAGGGCTGGTCGCACATAAAGTAGGAGTCCCACGATTATCCTTTGGTTGCACAACCACTGCACATTTCAGTTTTTATAAGCTCTTAGGTCTCGTTTGGTTGTCAAAGTCATCTTAATATGCTCTACTTTAACTCATTTCATTATTCAAATTCACTAATTAAACTTATTCGAAACGAAAATCCCGTGAGTTCTTTATTGTTTAGCATTGTAGACAAACGAGACAACTCGAAATGATGATCTGTAGCTTTGAAATTTCGGTTACATCACTCTTCCATCATTTTTCTTTTTTATCTTTGTTTACTGCCAGCGCTCTCTTTCTCTCTCTCTCTCTCTCATTAGGTCACATCTCTTTTCATTATTTTTCTTTTATTTTTATTTTTATTTTTTGTTTGACTTTTTTCATTTCTACACTTTTTTTTAACTTACCAATTTTCTTTTCATTTTTACCCCTTTCTCCTCCCGGTGCCTGATAAGTTATATATATATATATATATATATTTATTTATTTATTTTTGTCTACAGGTTGCGCGCCAAATGTAAACAATATTTCTATCTCTTTCGATCCCATAATTTCATATTTTCTTATAAATTTATCTAAACTCATTTAACCATCCAAACACACTTTAAACTCATCTAAGTAGGTTCCACAAAACTCACTCAACCATCTCTACTAACTAATATTAAAAAAGAATTCAACTCAACTCAAGACATTTGACATCTAAATATGGATATTTTTTAGGGTTTTGAATGAAAAATATTAGAAGGTAAAATTATGGGGTTAATATGATAATAGGATTTTAATCAGTAATTTATAGAGTGACGATATTTTGGAGTTTCAAGGAACTAGTTATTGGAAAATATAGATTTTTAATATCTCGAGTTTCAATCATGAAGTGTGTATTCAATTAGAATTTTATTGAAGTTATATGACTATTTTATAAGAGATATTTCATACTCCATGGCACTATTGTGAGAAAATTCAGAAAGTTAAAAAGTCTAGGTAAGTATGTTCCTATATTATATGCTAGACTTTACATAAAAAAAAAATGAACTGAAGTTCATTTATGAAAATTATGTGCATGATATGTTTTGAAAAAAAAAGAAGTGAAAATGCTTTCTAGCATGATTGGTGCAGACATGAACAATATTTTGGTATGTTATTTCTGAAATATGCAAAAAAAGGAATATGAAATCTAAAAATTTAGTGCATATTATATGAAAATGTTTTGAATCCATTTGTGATATTTAAAAATGATATCAATATGTTCGTAACTCTTTTTGATATGATATACATCCAAAAAACCTTTGGCATGACTTTTTGATTCTATATTTGATTCTTTTTTTTTTTATTCTAATACGATGATTGTAATTTTGTTACATGGTTGGTACTAATATTTTTTATATTAATGCACACACTTTAGAAATAAAGTAATTTTTCTACATTTTTTTTTCTTGTTTGCACACTCGAGATACAAAGAATGAAAAATGGAAAGATTAACATTCTAATGCTATTTAATTTGGCCACCAGAGATAGTATAACTTTATCACAAGGGTTAAACATGATATATGTATGATATAGTGATATGATATAATACGATATGATAAAATACAATATAAAATAACATGATAAGATGGAGATGTTTAATCATGTTATGCAAAAGGGTCTTTGAATATGAATTAGTATTTTTTAATATTAATAGTTGAAATGTTGCTCTAATTTTCTAATAACACGTTTTAAGATCTATACATTAAAATTAAAATATTTTGTTCTGCATTTTAAACTTTGTTGAAAAGGCTCATGTTTACATAATAATATATATTTTCTACTTACTGATTTGTTGGTAACTTTTCTCTTATTTCCACCATATTTTTCATATAGTCTAAATGTTCAACTGAGGATTAAGATTAGATTAGAGAGTATGTATGTGATTATTTAAGTATAGTGGATTAAGCACAAAAGGATACCATGGTTACTGCAGAATGTTATTTAGTAAATTTGTCTTGTTCTAATAACATGGTATACTGAAAAGTTTATATTAAGACTTTGTGGTGTTATTAGTTAATTATTTTGAAATAGTTGGTTTGAAATATTGAGATTTATGTGCAATTGAGAATTTGAAGTTTATATCTATATAGTGAGATATGATTTTATGTGACAAGAAGTAACTCTGCTAATCCAAAATCAAGGCATTATAATCTTGGGCCAAGTTAGGACAACGAGAGTCTTGACTTGGCCCAAGCCCCACATAAAGCACCCAACTTGCTAAACACACAAACTCGGGAGGCAAGGCTTGCACGGGAAGACTAATTGACCACGACAAATGGGACTTGCCACCCCTGACATCCCCTACAACACCTAGTACTTGAAGATTTGTACCAATTGACTGGCCGAAAATGCGGAACTAGGCCCATGTGTGCAGAAAACAACGTTAATGGATACATCAAATTGTTTCTTTGATTCGGGCTAAAACTAGCAAAACAATGTAACATTTAGATTTTGTTTAGATCCTTGAATGAGCCTAGTTCATCTTAGTTGGGTTTTGTTTTATATCTATCCTAGCATTTAAATACACAACTTTCAAATCAGTAAACATCACGCAACTCAAAACCTCTTTACACTTCAGATCCACAACTTTTTCTAACTCAACACCTTTTTGGACTTACTACTCAACTTTCTACTAATACATCTAAACTTATCTTAACATCTAAATACATTTAAACTCATTTTAAATATTTAAACACATTTAAACTCATTTTAGATATGTTCCATAAATCATCTTAATTCAACCCAAAACTCATATATAGTCTTTGGTGTTGAAGGAGTAACATTTTGTGAATTAGGTTGTCCCGATTAAGCTTTTCCCTCGAAGGTTGGTATAATTTACTGGTTGATTTGATTATAGAGGCCGAATTGAATAATCAATTCCAAGAAATGAGATAACGAAATCGAAAGAGCACTGCAAGATGTAGTACATTAACTTTTACCTGCTGAAGAATCTGAAGTCCCAGCCCAACACACAATGCACGCCTAACTCCTGGTTCGAGAAGATGACGCCAACTTTGCTCATTCGCAACAGTCTCCGATGGGGAAACCGTTGCTGGTCCAATTGAATACCGACTCATCAAAGCCTTTGAACAGAGAGCTGGCTGGCTAACTAAAGCAGCAGCCTGCAAAAGTTCCCCTTCTTCAGGCTTCGCACCAGCAGGAACAGAAAGGAGGGACCCATGCCGAGATCCAAGGGCAGTCTCCTGGTTCAAATAGATTCTCTGAAATCCACCTTCCCTTTTCCCATCTTCCCCCACTTTCTCTGACCACTTCCACACCAGTTGCCAACCGCCACCAATATCTGCATGACCGAGTATCGCTTCATTTCCTAGCACGTGGCTACCATTACGTCCTACGCTTAAGTGGCTGCCATGGGATGTGGAAGGCGCCATATCTTTATCCATACCAGTCATTTGACGTGAAAGCAATGGGGTTTGCAAATCATCATCAGAATTGATCAAGGCAGCGTCAGATGTGTAGCCTTCATCCCTGTGACTCTCCTCATCCGAACATTGATCAGTTTTACCATGATGTTGCTCTCCCAAGTTGAATATGCTGCCCGTGTTTGGAAAATGCATGCTTCCCAACTCAGGGAGCTTCTCGTGGACACTATTAAAGAGAGGCACAAGAGGATCCATTAGAGGGACGCTTTGATTGGCCAAGCTTCCATGACGGGACACCATGCCAAGAGAACTGTGCCCAGTAACAGTTTTAGCAACACATGAGACAGAGAGACCCTTTTCGATAATTTGATCTTTCCCTGCTGCTGTTTCCTGAGTATCAGTTTGCTCATCTGTTGGCCCAATTATGTACTCTTCTATTGATGCCGCAGCCACGACGCCAAGACCCTCAACCAGCAAAGCCAACTCGCCTACAGATCAAACTAGACCCGAATTAGTACTAATTAAAGCAATTTCCCGATTATAACATGCACTCAGCTAGGGATATATATATATATATTTTTAATTTTCTTTTAAATTAAATGATGAAAATAAAGAGTTATCGGCGAATCAAACACAAAAATAGCTTATATATATATATATATATATATGCACATACATACATACACAAACAGAAAAGTAGCTCCAATTACCTGTGACATCATCCCTGCCACGTAGTCTTTTCAAAACGTGTTCGGCCTCAGTCATCCGCCCTTTAGTGACAAGCCAGCGTGGAGACTCAGGCAGGTAGATTAATGTTAACGCGAGATAAACCAGGGAGGGAATACAAAGAATACCAAGCATCAATCTCCAACTTGGCGAGTCCATCAGGGACATTCCAAACACCAAGCAGTATGAAAAGAACATTCCACCAGAACCAGCGAATTGAGGAACTGTATTCAATTGTCCTCTGATTTCAGGAGGGGCTGTCTCAGATATGTAAACAGGAACAAGAGTGACTGCAAGACCAATTCCGAAACCATCTAAGAGCCTTGCTAGAAGAAGAACGTAGACATTGGGAGCCCACAGCATTACCAGACCACTGATAAAATATAGAACTGATGACATTATCAGCATAGGTCGTCGTCCAAACAAATCCGATGCCGGTCCCGAAAATGTTGTAATGATTGTTCCCCCGATGATTGACATTGCTAAAACTAGGCCTTCCATTGTGGGTTCGGACTCCAAATTAAATTCCTTCTTTATGTAAAGAATAGCCCCTGCATGCAGTAGATTATGATCAACATTTGGCCCGTATGTTCAACGGAATGTGCATCCCTAGCCTCTATTCTTATCCATTCATGAAACATGCTCTTTTCTCTACTCATCCATTGATTCATGGTTTTTGAGACCTCTATACACACATAAAGTATAGATTAGGTTATAATGAGCGAAACAGAAAGATTACATCCCGTATTCCAAAATAAAAAACATAAAATCTTGCACAATGCGATCATGTAGAGATAAAGATGGAATTCGAGTTATGAGTAAAAGATCATGCACTTCTGGTTTGCGACGGATACGAAGAAGGTAAATGAAGAAAGTTATACCTGCAATGGTTGAATTATCCCATCCTTGCAACAGATTCCCAATTGCGGCGGCAATCGCTACAAGAACAACTTGACTCATCCTTTTAAGTCCAAATAATGAACAAAATGCCAGCAACCTGGCCTCCTGACACTGGAAGAGGATTTAGATCGCCAAGTCGAATAAATGATGAATCTTAATTTTCCAGACTAGCCTTAGACATGCATGCACAAATTAGCTCTCTGTAAAAACATCTGTACTCTTGATGTAATAGGAAGTCGTAGACTACATATCAATGCATAATCTACGAAACCCAGCCAATTACCAGGGGTCAATCGTAATCCTATTTCTTGAAAAAGAATTTTCGCATCTAGAGAGATACCGCCATAAACACTCAAATCATACAGAATGAAGTGGTACTGAAAGAAATATGAATTAGAATCATCAACTCCGAATTAAGAAGATTGAAGCCTTAATTATTAACGTTCATAACATGGAAGACCTTAAAATGGCTCCCCAAATCTTCGTCCTCAGAGTGGAACGCTAAATATAATTCACTACTCCAACCATAGAAACGTCAAACGTGTATATTAAAAGATGATGAAGAAGCCTAGTTCCGAAGACAAAAACGAATTGTAGTCCTAAGTTATAATTATATTTTATGGACGGAGATCTTCTAAAAGCACAATAAATGTTTCTAATAAGAACCTGAACACGAATCTACATGAGAAGATAGGACAGAATATAGAGGTGGAATTGATCGTATTACCGGTTCCAAAGGAAGACCATATCTCTCGGCCATGTGCCAGATATGAGGATGGGTCGACAGAGGTTGCATGCCATGTCCGCCGATTGAGGAGAAACGTCCTTTTAACTTTCCTAGTCTTCTTGTATGGCCCAAAATTTAATGCTTGAAATTCGAAAATTCGCGGCCTCTTGAAAGAAAGGAAGGAAAATAATTAGTATATTGGAAAGTTGACCACATTAAAACTGAATTTTCTCTAAAATAAAAAGCAAATAACAAAATAAAATCGTAGTTAATTATGTACTACTAGCCAATTAATTTCGGGCCTTCGACACAGAAAAAGGGCGCAAGGAATTCTCTCTTTTCGGAATAGTATGACACCTAGCACCAAATCCTGTAACATCCAGACCCCATACGAATTTTATCGTTTTAATTTTCTTTCGTTATTTCTTGATAAAAAGGTGCTCACCTTGTGTTTTAACGAGTAATTTTGGCCTAATTTATTTACAAGGATCCTATCCATTTTTTTTTAATTGTTTGTTAGGACTCCCTTGGTCTGATTGTAATTTCTGGGTAAATGGATGATGGAATACAGGCTGTTTGTATGGATTGGTAGAGTGCGGGTGAGTGTTTGTGAAAAGAACACTGAGAACTTCTGAAAAATAGAACTGACATTAGGGTTCTTAGAGGGAATCCCTTTACCTCCCAAAGTTCATCCAAGATGATAAAAGTCTAGTATGCCGATTATACTATTATATTCCACTATGTAAATATGTGCCAAACTTAGTGTATCATTACGATTAAATGTGATCTTTTAACGTGTTTATTTTCAGCCAATGATGTGCAGACACTTGTTTACATTCAGAACCGTTTGATCATCTGATGAAAATGTTTTAACTCGCTTAGTAGAAGGGTATATTGGACGTTATGCTGAGAAGATATTATATGTGCTGTTTGATCCTGGACCGTTAGATGGCCATGTGTCACTATCTCTGATTCTGTATAAATATATGTTAAATTTGAGATTAAGGTTACGGGATTTTCATTTGTATTTTGCTGAGGCAGAGAGCGAGAGAGAAATTTGAGGGTATCCCTCTGCCAGGGTTCGTGAGATCAAGAGAAAGAGAGGTTGAGAGAGTTGGCTCTCTTGTACTCGAGAGCTAGCATTGATTTGTAAAACACTGAGGCTTTTGTTGATTCTTCAATAAGAATGATCTCTGAGGCCGTTCCCGTCGTGGATGTAGACCATTAAAGTTGAACCACGTAACTCTGGTGTGTTCTTTCCTTATGTTATTTTACTGCTTTATTTCTTGATGATTATCATATTGTTGTGGGTCTTGGTTGCTTGATAAATCCTGGATATTAGAAACCCTAAGTTTTAAAAGAACTTAAATCTTTGTGATAAAGTTTAAGGAAATTTGATCACTGGTTTTCTAAAACTTCACAATTGATATAAAGAGGTTTAGGTTAGATGGTAACCACGAGATTTGATGTGGAAAGATTTACGGGGGATAATGACTTTAGGCTTTGGAGGATAAATATGAGGGCACTGCTAGTCCAACAGGGCTTTCAGGGGGCCCTTAGTGGTGAGAAAAAGAAAGGGATCTCGTCCTCAGAATCTGGAAAGGAGGATGTCTCAAAAGACATCCTTCAAAAGGCACACAGTACTCTCATTATCTCTCTCGGAGACAAAGTCTTGAGATAGGTGGCAAATGAGGACACAGTCGCTAGGATTTGGTTAAAGCTAGAAAAGTTATATATGACTAAATCTTTAGCTAACAGATTGTACAAAAAAATAAAACTTTATACATTCAAGATGACACCTGGACAATCTATTAGTGAACACCTGGATAGTTTTAACAAGATTATATTAGATTTGGCTAATATAGACATAAAAGTAGAGGATGAGGACCAAGCTATTCTCTTGTTAAGTTATCTGGACTCAACTTAGCAGAACTTAAAAGAAATCATGATGTACGGCAGAGACACCCTAACCCTTGATGAGGCACAAGCTGTACTTCATTCCAGGGAGCTTCAGAACATCACTGATACAAAACAGGAACATGGTGAGAGTCTAAATGTGAGAGGTAGAACAGAGAAGAGAGGCAAGAAGAGTAAATCTGAGAGTAAAAGGAGCAGGTCTAAGTCTAAGGGAAAACAATTGAAATATTTCTTGTGTCACAAGGAATGATATTTCAAAAAGGATTGTCCTGACAAAAAGACCAACCCTGGAAATAAAGCCAAGGAGGAAAGGGATGCATCAGTAGTTCTAGAGGCCTATGAGAGTGCTGAAGTCCTTCAATGTGGCTGAGGTGAATTCAGGAAAGGAATGGATCCTGGATTCAAGATGCTCATTCCACATGTGTCCCATTAAGGAATAGTTCGAAACATTCTCTGAATTACAAGGAGGTCGTGTGATCCTAGTGAATAACAAATCATGTAAGATCATGGGAATTGGGTCTATAAGACTCAAAGTACATGATGGTATGGTGAGACTGTTAAAGAAAGTAAGATACATACCTGAACTAAAGAGGAATTTAGTGTCTCTGGATATGCTAGACAATGCTAGTTATACCTTTAAGTCTCAAGCAGGGAATCTTAGGGTTATTGAGGGATCTCTAGTGGTAATGAAATCGATGATCAAAAATGGTCTCTATACCTTAATTGGGGAGACCATTGTTGGGAAAATGTCCTCTGTCCAGAATGGGATAGAAGATAAATCTGTACTCTGGTACATAAGATTAGGGCATGTCAGTCAAAATGAACTTTTAGAACTTCAAAGACAGGGTTTGTTAACTAAAACAAACCTGGATAAACTCCCTTCCTGTGAATACTACGTATATGGGAAAACAAAAATGGTCAATTTTAAAAGGGCAACCCATGTGACAAAACAGCCCCTAGACTATGTACATTCTGACCTGTGGGGACCTGCTAGAATAGTCTCTCATGGGGGAGGGAGCTATTTTCTTTCCATCATTGATGATTTTTTTTCGGATGGTGTGGATTTACATTCTCAAAAATAAAAATGACACTTTTGAAAAATTTAAAGAATGGAAAACCCTAGTAGAAAACCAAACAAGGAGAAAGCTGAAGGTTTTGAGAACTAATAATGGGTTAGAATTTCTATCAAATGAATTTAATAATTTCTATAATAAAGAATGGATTCTTAGGCATAAAACTGTTAAGGAAACCCCTTAACAAAATAGTCTAGCTGAGAGGATGAATATGACTATTTTGGAAAGGGTAAGGTATATGTTCTCAAATGCTGGTCTATCTAAATTCTTTTGGGCAGAAACTGCTACTACAGCAGTTCATTTGATTAATAAATGTCTCTCTTCTACCATAAATTTTAAAACCTCTTAAGAATTATGGATTGGAAAATTTCCCAGCTATGATTACTTAAGAGTTTTTTTGATGTGTTGCTTATGCACATTCCAAAACTGATAAACTAGAACCTAGGGCCCTCAAATGTATCTTTGTTGGGTATCTTGAAGGGGTGAAGGGTTATAAGCTGTGGGTAGATATACCAGGAAAACAGAAATGCATAATTAGCAGGGATGTGGTATTTAATGAATCTCAAATGGCTAGAGTACAAAAATTAGAACCTGTTAAAGCTCAAGATAAACCTTTAGATGATGTACAGGTTGAGGTGGAGCCAAATACCTCATCTGAAGTCCATCCTGATCAAAACAGGGTATCTGAGGATACAAACTTGGATGACCTTGATCAAGGTGAAGCTGACTCCTATGTCTTAGTAAGGGACAGGAAGAGGAGAATAATTAAACCACCTAAAATATATAGGCAGGTAGAACTCACTGCCTTTGCCCTCACAGTAGTAGATGAAGTGGTTTATCAAGAACCTAGAACTTATAAAGAGGCTACTAATAGTAAGGAAGCATCCAAATAGATACTTGCCATGCATGAGGAGATAGAGTCTCTTAATAGAATAAAACCTGGGAATTAGTTACTAGACCCCTAGGGATTAAGCTGGTTGGGTCAAAGTGGATTTATAAAAAAAAAAAGGATGCCATACCAAGGATAAAGGGCATTAGATATAAAGCTAGACTAGTAGCAAAGGGTTTTACTCAAAGGGAGGGTATTGACTTCAATGAAATGTTTTCTCCTGTTGTAAAACACAGTTCTTTTAGACTATTGCTTGCTTATACTGCTTTTGAAGATATGCATTTGGAAGAACTAGATATTAAAATTGCATTTCTCCATGGTGAGTTGGAAGAAGTGATTTATATGCAACCCCCTGAGAGTTTTATGGATGGATTAAATTCTGACAAAGTATGTTTGTTAAAAAAATCTCTCTATCGTCTGAAATAGTCACCTAGGTAGTGGTATAGAAGATTTGATACACACATATTAGAAAATGGTTTTAACAGAAACTGTTATGATAGCTGTGTCTATTACAAGCATGTTGATTAGACTCTGATATATTTGCTATTATATGTTGATGACATGTTGGTTGTTTGTAAAAATTCTGCTCTAATTAACCAAGTCAAATGCATGTTAAAATCAGAATTTGAAATAAAAGAACTAGGCCCTGTCAGAAAAATTTTGGAAATGGAAATATTAAGGGATAGACAAAATAGATTTCTGTTGTTGTCTCAAAATACTTATATTTGCAAGATTCTTAAAAGATTTGGTATGGATCAAGTTAAATCTATTAATACACCTTTGGGACAGTACTTTAAATTGTCCGTAAATCAATCTCCTACTTTTGAATTTGATATTGAGTTTATGAGCAAAATACCATATGCTAGTATGGTAGGTAGCTTAATGTATGCTATAGTCTGTACTAGACCAGACCTCACTTATGCTGTCATTATGGTTAGCAGGTTTATGGGAAATCCTGAAAAACCACACTGGTAGGCCATTAAATGGGTCTTTAGATACCTTGCAGGTTAAGAAAAATTAGGAGTGATTTATGGGTTAAGTGCTAAGGAGGGATATGAGATAGAAGGGTTTGTAGACTCTAACTTGCAGGAAATGTAGACAGTAGGAAGTCCCTAACAGGATATGTGTTCACGGAATTTAAGGGGGCAATTAGTTAGAAATCAAACTTACAAAATGTTGTAACTTTGTCTACAACTGAGACCAAGTATATAGCCATGACAGAGGCAATAAAAGATGCCATATGGATAAAAGGAATTGCAAAAGAGTTGAGTATCTTTAATGGTACTGTCACTGTCCATTGTGACAATCAAAGCACTTTACACTTAGTCGAAAATCAAATAATCCATGAAAGGTCTAAACATATAGATATTAGACTTCATTTTGTAAGGGATGTTGATTACGCCCAAAGAATAACGCGGTCGTTTGCAGTATAGTTTTGGGGTGTCGATTCCACAGGGAGATGGATTGAAAAATTGAAGAATAGTAACAAAATTAACAAAAAGATTTAGATGAGTGCGAAAAGTAAATTTTAGAGTGTGACGTAAATTAAAACTAAATGAGTAATTGAATAGTATAAAAATGAGACAAAAAGTAGAGCATAGGGAATTCCTTGTGTATTTGTGGTATTCAAATTTATTCTTAATTCATTGATAACTCAATTAAGAATTCTATGTCCAAATTCTTAATCGGGAGATATAACATTAATAACCAAAATTTAAATCACACGTAACTCTTTAAAAAATCATTCTTCGCGCTTAACTCTCATAAATTGTTATCGACATTGAGAAAATTCAACGACGACAATATACCCAAGAGGCGATATTGCAGCAGAGAATTAAATCAATATAGATAATCAATTGCTCCAAACATAATTATAGAACTAATTCACTCAATAGAAAAAGCATGACTAAATCCATAAACGAAATAGATTCTATAATTATTTGAAGACGAAAAACATCACAAATAAATTGAGAATAATAGAACAAAAGAGTTTTAATATTTAAAGACCAAATACATGAATCAAAAATAAATTACAAATACCATCACACACACAAGTTCATCCCTAGCCCTCCTTGAGAATTTAGTTACACATATTGAAAATATGCAACAAAAATTCTCCAAGGGATAATATGGAAGAGCCAACCATTATTTTCTTCTCTCTTCTTTGGTTTTTCTTTTCTTTTCTCAAGCTCTCAAAATAATGGCTCTTCCAAAGCATCCTCCCACACTAAGCATTGTCTTAGAACACACACCCCTTCCTTCTATTTATAAGCATCCTTCATGCAAGTTGTCATGACAAAATCATCACAATTTCAACTTGTTTTGCCATGTGCCATTCTTGAATCCAAGTGATTTGTGAGTTGTAATTTTGATCATTTGTTTTCCCACCATGCATGAGCTGGATTTTGCTTGTAGGTTGAGTGTTTCAATTTTGCTTCTCTATCCATTAGTTGTCTTGTATGACTTAATATCTTGTGGTCAAATAATTTGTCTACAAGAAACTTGAGTGCACTTCATCTTGCATATGAATTGATCATTGAATTTCCAAGTTGGTGTAGGAGTGCTTGCTGGAAAATATTATGATAACATTTGGATTTGATGCAAGTGGCTGAAAAATATCCAGGAACGTCAAGTGCAGGTGCGTCCACTTGATGGTCAATTTTGTCTTAGATTGAGTGGATATCTCTTCAAACATAAAACACAAAAGTTATAGATATTTCTCTTGCGGTTCTAGATCATCTTGAATCAGCTCAATCGGAGATTGGATGAGAGAGTTATGCCCAGTTTACGAAAAGATGTCAAAACTGTCTGAAATTCCGCAATTATCTTCATTTGCTCCTAATGTCTCCATTTGTGTCCTAAATCAAAATATAAGAATAATGAGTATATTTAGGCATCAAATAAGAATAAAGTTTTAAACATTAAGAGAGGAAAATATGACATTTTTATATTCTCATCAATATATTAAATCATGCTTATATCTATCTCAAGATAAATGACCATTAATTTTATTAACATGAGTTATATCCATTGTTTTCTCATTTCTTTTAGTATTTAAATAGAGTATTTAGAGTGCATTTTTGTGCACTCATCACACCCCCCAACTTACTCATTGCTAGTCCCTAGCAATTTTCATGCAAAATGATGAGAAAGACCAAAGAAAATCACACATAGGGGCCATCAAGACACATTTTTCAAATTTACATATCAAAACAATCTTAGAAATTCAATAACCCTTTCACAAGTAATTCAAATATAGCAATCCACAGAGTGTGTATGTGTTCCAAACTATTTTTATCAGATCAGAGGTTTCGACACATGCAACATTAGAATATCTTAAGCAAAAAGGTTCAACTCCATAACTCACGGGTATAGAAGTGTTTCATGTATGGGTTCTCTCTATGGAGTTGACAAAGGTGTATATTTACTCTCATGGAAATTTAGCCAATTATATATAAGTAACAAGTAAACATTGATCTTATGATAGGAATACTAACAAATGAGATTTCCACCATTCTTTCCACAAGCATACTTAGGATCGGAAAAATCAACACAAAGGGTTGTAATGTGGCTTAGGGTTGGGGTTCATAAGAAGAAAAGGTGAAGAGATTTCAAAAACTTCCAAGTATACACAAAAGGGAATCTGTTAAATTTTTCAGTAGACTATACTTTCCTTTTGATGTACTTTTCAATTTTTTAGATTTTTGACTAAGTACACTTTTCCATCTTCTTTTGCCACTGGTGTCTTCACAATTTGATGAACTCTTTCATGAATAACTTGATGGACACATCTAGCACCATGCCATTTTTGTCATGGTTTTTTTTTTTTTTTTTTTTTTTTTTTTTTTTTGATAATTTCACACCTAGTACACACTTGGAAGTAAAATGGTAGGAAAATATAGTGTATAAGCTATACTCCAATGTGGAGAGGTATGGATGATGTAGATATGAAAAGAAAAGGCCATATGTGTATATTGGCTCAAAATTGGCTGCTAGGGATCTATGATGAAAAGGTTCAGCTTGAAAGGCTCAAACGTTAATCCTAAGTTGACTTTCGTCATATTCCAAATATATCCACCATCTTACCACAAACCATGTAATGATATTCTCAAAAGAAGTGTCAAATTCAACAGATCAATGGATACTTATCACAATTTCTGTATTTGTAAGCTCTCAATTCTCACAAAATTCACATGAATACTTGAGCAAAATAATTCTTTAGTTACATGTGTCAAATCACCATATTACCACAAAGTTTGGAGAAGTGCATAAATGATTCTGTGGATGCTTTAGCAAACTGATTTAAGTTGGGTTTGTTGAATTCACCAAGATGGTTATGAATGAGCATGAGTATCATGTGTGAAAAGATGCCTGTATGAAAAAAATTTGGCAATTTTTTATATATTGATTGAAATATGCCACAAAGTTTAAATAACAGATTTGTATTTCCACCCCCCAACTTAAATGAAACATTGTCCTCAATGTTTAATAATCAAAATTGGATGGGGAGTAACTAAAAAGGGTAGGATACACCTGATGTGTGATGTAGATAGCTCGCTAAGCGTCAAAAGTGGTGATCTGAAATGACAAAATGATACTATCCTGCAAACAAAAATAAAAAAAAACAGTAGTAAATAAAAACAAAACAAAACAAATAAGATGATAATAATAATAATAATTATTGTTGCATGCTGTGGTCAAAGTTGGTAGACCAAGTTTACAACCGGACTATCTTCCACTTCTTAAACTATTCCTCCTGGGTCAAAAACGAAACGCTTATTTGCCCAATAAACTCGGTGCTCGAGCTTCACAGGTAGGTGGCAAGGTTTAAGATTAACTTTGGTTACTTGCCCACTTGAAGAAATCTGTTTTTCATTTTTCTCAAGAAACTCCTCAAACTTCGGTTGCCAAGCCCGTGTGCTATAATCTTGAGTATTGTCAAAAATTGCACAAATATTAGCTACATCAGATGAATCACTGATAGGATTATACTCAAAATCAACAATAAAATTCTCAAGGGGATCAGAATCATGAGTTGTGAAAACTTCCTTGTCTATGAGTGAGTCAATCATATATATCTGCTGGCACTCGTGATTCTTCACAGTTTCTTGTGCCATATGTTGACCATGAGGTACAGACTGAGCTTGAGAAGGGAACTTACCTTGCTCATTTACACTCAAGAAGCTCGTTAATTTAGACACCTGGCTCTTTATCTCCTTTTGTTCTTCAACAACCTGCATAATTAAAGACTCAAATTTTTGGTTAGTCTTACCCTGTACTTCAATAAATGCATGCAAAGTGTCTTCTAAAGAATTTCTAGAAGATTGAGGTGCATGGTATGGTGCAGGATATGATCTAGAAGGTTGTGCAGGCTGTGCAGGCTGTTGGTTTTCAGACTTCCAGCTGAAGTTGGGGTGATTATGCCATCCTCTCATGTTAGCATGTGTAGGACAGTCTTGGGCATGATGATCTACCCCACCACAGACAACACATGGCCCAAAAGATTCTACATGATTAGCCGTGTGTGTTGGTTTTGAGTTTTTGGTTTTCAATAACTCTAATTCTCTGGTGAGCATTTCAACCTTAGCCTTAAGGTTATCCTCTTCCCTTAGATGGTAAACACCACCACTCGGGTTTCCTGTAGGTCGTGACCTGTTTGTGCTATCAGTAGCACTAGGTCCAGTCCAAGTATGAGCTTTTTCAGCAAGCTCATTGAGGTACTCTATGGCCTCATCGGGATTTTTTTGTAAAAATTCTCCATTGCACATCATTTCCACGAATTGACGTTCCCTGGGCGTAAGGCCTTCATAGAAATAACTCACTAAGCGCCAATTCTCATATCCATGGTGGGGACACATACTCAGTAATTCTTTAAATCTTTCCCAAGACTGGTACAAAATCTCACTATCCTTTTGTGCAAAGGTAGAGATTTGTCTTTTTAAAGCATTAGTCTTATGTTGGGGAAAGTATTTATTGAAAAACACTTGAGTCATCTCACTCCATGTTCCAATAGACCGTGGTCTTAGTGAGTACAACCAACTCTTAGCTTTATCTTTCAAAGAAAAAGGAAAGAACTTTAGCCTTACCGTTTCGTCAGTGGTATTTTGACTGTGAAATGTTGCAACTACTTCCTCAAATTCCCTAATATGAACATAGGGGTTTTCATTTTCTAGACCATGGAAGGTCGGAAGTAATTGTATCATTCCCGTTTTAAAATCTACATGACGAACATTAGGTGAGAACATAATACAGGATGGTGTGGCTGTTCGTGCGGGATGAAGATAATCTTGGAGGGTTATAACAGGTTGGTCCACGTGTTCACTCATCGCGTCAGAATTGGAAGAATTATCAAACAAGCGATTAGAAAAATTAGATTCTGAATCTGATTCTAGCACGGGTCTACTAGCAAATCGTCCAAAAGCGTCTCTGTACCTGCGCATGCAAAGTAAAGAAAAGCGTAATACTGAAAAAAAAATAATTACGAAAAGAAAAGTAAAATAAAATAAAGATGCAGAAAGCTAACAAGAAAATGAACGAAGCTACCGCTCTTTTTTTTTTTTTTTTTTTTTTACAAACTACTAAAAAAACTACAAATTCTTCTAGCGTCTCCCCGGCAACGGCGCCAAAATTTGATTACGCCCAAAGAATAACGCGGTCGTTTGCAGTATAGTTTTGGGGTGTCGATTCCACAGGGAGATGGATTGAAAAATTGAAGAATAGTAACAAAATTAACAAAAAGATTTAGATGAGTGCGAAAAGTAAATTTTAGAGTGTGACGTAAATTAAAACTAAATGAGTAATTGAATAGTATAAAAATGAGACAAAAAGTAGAGCATAGGGAATTCCTTGTGTATTTGTGGTATTCAAATTTATTCTTAATTCATTGATAACTCAATTAAGAATTCTATGTCCAAATTCTTAATCGGGAGATATAACATTAATAACCAAAATTTAAATCACACGTAACTCTTTAAAAAATCATTCTTCGCGCTTAACTCTCATAAATTGTTATCGACATTGAGAAAATTCAACGACGACAATATACCCAAGAGGCGATATTGCAGCAGAGAATTAAATCAATATAGATAATCAATTGCTCCAAACATAATTATAGAACTAATTCACTCAATAGAAAAAGCATGACTAAATCCATAAACGAAATAGATTCTATAATTATTTGAAGACGAAAAACATCACAAATAAATTGAGAATAATAGAACAAAAGAGTTTTAATATTTAAAGACCAAATACATGAATCAAAAATAAATTACAAATACCATCACACACACAAGTTCATCCCTAGCCCTCCTTGAGAATTTAGTTACACATATTGAAAATATGCAACAAAAATTCTCCAAGGGATAATATGGAAGAGCCAACCATTATTTTCTTCTCTCTTCTTTGGTTTTTCTTTTCTTTTCTCAAGCTCTCAAAATAATGGCTCTTCCAAAGCATCCTCCCACACTAAGCATTGTCTTAGAACACACACCCCTTCCTTCTATTTATAAGCATCCTTCATGCAAGTTGTCATGACAAAATCATCACAATTTCAACTTGTTTTGCCATGTGCCATTCTTGAATCCAAGTGATTTGTGAGTTGTAATTTTGATCATTTGTTTTCCCACCATGCATGAGCTGGATTTTGCTTGTAGGTTGAGTGTTTCAATTTTGCTTCTCTATCCATTAGTTGTCTTGTATGACTTAATATCTTGTGGTCAAATAATTTGTCTACAAGAAACTTGAGTGCACTTCATCTTGCATATGAATTGATCATTGAATTTCCAAGTTGGTGTAGGAGTGCTTGCTGGAAAATATTATGATAACATTTGGATTTGATGCAAGTGGCTGAAAAATATCCAGGAACGTCAAGTGCAGGTGCGTCCACTTGATGGTCAATTTTGTCTTAGATTGAGTGGATATCTCTTCAAACATAAAACACAAAAGTTATAGATATTTCTCTTGCGGTTCTAGATCATCTTGAATCAGCTCAATCGGAGATTGGATGAGAGAGTTATGCCCAGTTTACGAAAAGATGTCAAAACTGTCTGAAATTCCGCAATTATCTTCATTTGCTCCTAATGTCTCCATTTGTGTCCTAAATCAAAATATAAGAATAATGAGTATATTTAGGCATCAAATAAGAATAAAGTTTTAAACATTAAGAGAGGAAAATATGACATTTTTATATTCTCATCAATATATTAAATCATGCTTATATCTATCTCAAGATAAATGACCATTAATTTTATTAACATGAGTTATATCCATTGTTTTCTCATTTCTTTTAGTATTTAAATAGAGTATTTAGAGTGCATTTTTGTGCACTCATCAGATGTCATAGAGTTAAAGGTTGTTAGTGTGGAGAAAATCCCCACTGAAGATAACCCTGCAGACATGATGACTAAGTCTCTCCCCTCTTTGAAATTCAGACATTATCTGAATTTAATTAGTATGGAGTTTAGTCTAGGTCCCTAGTAGAGGGATGTTGCAGGAACAGCCAAGGATGAGAGTTTAGTAAACTTGGTAAACTAAGGTTTGTCAAGGCGGATAATTGTAAATATGTACCAAACTTAGTGTACTATTACAATTAAATGTGATCTTCTAACGTGTTTGTTTTCAGTCAATAATGTGCAGACACTTGTTTATATTCAGAACCGTTTGATCATCTGATGGAAATGTTTTAACTTGCTGAGCAGAAGGGTATATTGGACATTATGCTGAGAAGATATTATATGTGCTGCTTGATCCTGAACCGTTAGATGGTCACATGTCACTATCTTTGATTCTATATAAATATATGTTAAATCTGAGATTAGAGTTACGGGATTTTCATTTGTGTTTTGCTGAGGCAGAGAGTGAGAGAGAAATCTGAGGGTATCCCTCTGCTAGGGTTCGTGAGATCGAGAGAAAGAGAGGTTAAGAGAGTGTACTCGAGAGCTAGTATTGATCTGTAAAATACTGAGGCTTTTGCTGATTTTTCAATAAGAATGATCTCTGAGGCCGTTCCCGCCGTGGATGTAGACCATTAGGGTCGAACCACGTAATTCTGTTATGTTCTTTCCTTTTGTTATTTTACTGCTTTATTTCTTGCTGATTATCATACTGTTGTGGGCCTTGCTTCCTTGATAAATCGTGGATATCAGATAACCTAATCTATAATAGAACTTAAATCTTTGTGGGAAAGTTTAAGGAAATATGGTCACTGGTTTTCTAAAACTTCACACACTAGTATCCACACAGGAAATTAACTAAAGCAAATAAGAAATAGACTCATGTCCAGACAGGTAAAGGAAATGAGAAAATCTAATTGCATACAGGAGGGATACCCCCTGCGTACACGGGCCTCTACGTGGACAAATCGAACGCAGCATTTTATATTTCTTCAGCTCGCTCCCTTCCCTTCGTCATAGACATGAAAGTTTCAAAGCTCAGGCATCGTCGATTCCCCCTTTAGAGTTTCTTGAGTTTATAAAATCTAGTTTTTGAGTTTTTTGAGTTTACAAAATCTCTATAATTAAAGAATCCGTCTCACATCGTGGAGACACCATGGAGTGCTAATAAGTAATAGAAGCATGATTAAGGTAAGTCTGTAGTTGATCAGTTTTGTCTCCAGAGTAACAGCCACCCAGTTCCACATCCATTTCTTTTCTTTCTAAAAAAATTCATATAGTTGTGTTAGAATTGGGGCCAGAACACAAAGCAGTAAACGAGTGTTGAGCGATATAAGAGCCCATTGAATCACTCTCTATATCCACCTCGCATACCTAGAAAATTGAGCCTCCTATTATCGTTATGGGAGCCGCTGCCAAGCGGTCAGGCTGGTTTTATAGCAAAAACAGTCCTCCCATGTGAAGCTGACACGTAAGCTATTTTAGTAATCTCACAATAACAACAATTGCATAGATTGCAAGACAGTTTCTGATATTCTTCCTTCCCGTGATGTTCTAGGGTTTCGAAATAAGATTAGAATGGATATTCAAATAAGATAACTAATCAGATTTTTTCTTTTCTTTTCTCAGGAAGGTACACAACCCAAATAACTGTTCGTTCAATATTAAAAATGATGGTGCTAAAGACGAAGGCCTTCAAGAAAAGAAGAAAAATACAAAAAAGAAAAACAATGGTGACTTGTAACTTGAGGAAGTTTCGTTTGGGGACAATTTTTTGGAGTTCGAAAGTAGAGAGAGGTGGGTTTTATGTTTTGGATTTCATATTTATTGTTTCTTTAATTTAACCTCAAACCTCTCCATTGGGGGCTTTTGCTTTCTTTAGCCTTTGTTTGGTTGGTGGAAAAGTGAGGAAAAATAAAGATTTTTCTTTTCTTTTTTCTTCTTTGGGATACTTTTCCTTTTTTCTTCAAGTTAGTGTTGAGTACCTTTTTTGTAACTGAAATTCATGTCAATTGTGCATAGGCCTGTTCATCCAATTTCGTAAATTTAATCTCCAATCAAAGCCATATGTTTACAACTAAGCAAAAAAGGGAATTACCATAGCGAGAAGAGTAAATTTTGTTCAATCGCTTTGTTGGCACGGACAAAGACAATAGGGTTTGGGGCCAAAGATTTCGTGAAGGAAATTGCTATTATCCAGTCGTTTCATTGGTGTGCCTCTTCTTCTCCTACAAGGTTTGGGGGGGATGAGTGAAGATGAGGATACTAGTCTGTGAAGGTTGGGGGGCCAGGGGACATGAGTGAAGAACTGGGTTGATTTGCTGCATCACGGTGTAAATGAGAGTTTATTCTAATGTGTACATGGAATTTTAATAGTTGTGGGCTATTTATGATGCATTCTTAGCCCGACTGGCAACAGTTATTCTCTATCATTAAAATCACTAGAACTCCAAGATGAGAGGATTGAAAACCCTCGATATCAAAAGCACCATAAAACCTTCACAATATATCTTTTTACATTCCATGAGATAGTCACACCTAAATAAACCCAAACCAATCGGAATCCACCTCAAATCTCCTCATATTAGTACCATCCCTCTATTCATCACTGATATGCATTCTGAAAAGTCTTAGACCATGGCCACTGGCGGAGCTTCGGCTACCCACAAAGACAACCACCGGCCCAAATTCAGTGGCTTTCTTAGTCTGGGTTTGGATCCTTTTCCAAGCGATGGCACTCAAGCACAGAACCTAAGGACCCAGTCTCATTTCACACATTTTTTTTATAGAAAAAAACGTGACACGTCAACCGTGTCTGCAAATGATCCACCACCATGTGTGTACCTAGTAGTGTTAAAAGGAAATAGCAAGCGAAATAAGCAACAAATAACTAAAAGCATAAATAAGAAATTGCTCAAAATTGTGAGTTTAATAATCCCAGTGAAATGGTGCGTTTGACTCACTACAAGATTTTGAAATTTTTGCCACAAGACTATATGGTGGGAAAAAGTATATGTTAAATGGAATTTTTTTTTTCCACCAAATTTGTTGGTGGCATGTAATCCACGAACAAAAATAATTTTAAAAGTTTACTTCATGGTAAGTACGAACATTTTCCCACCACTTGACATTGTGGACATAACATGCAAAATTTGTGGCAAATAATATTGCTATCCACTCCATTGTAGTGCCCAAGATTTGCTATCCATGAATACAAAAGGCTGGAAAAAGATTTTACCTATGAACCATTTTGTGGCTGATTTGGTGGCATATAACTTTTTCCACTACTAATGTTGTGGGAAAAAAATCTTTTGGGATGATTTTTTTTTTCTTTTTGTGAAAATTATTCGTTCTAGTCTTACACTTTTTCGAAAAAAATTATTTCCCACCAACATATTTACTTGCAAATAGGTATTAGCTACTAAGTGAATTATAGGTAAAAAGTATTTGTCATGAATTACGTTTATGGCAAATACTAAGAGAATTTAGAAAACAAATTAGAAAATAAAAAAATGCGACTTAAGCAAAAAGTAATCATAACAAATACTCTAATATAAGCTAAAATATACATTTATTTTTACAAACTTAATCTATATCCAATACATTCACGTTTTAGAAACCAACACTAACATTATGCTTTACAAACTCACTACTACTCCATCACTTAATCCCAATAAACTCAGTGTAATGCTAATGTGTTCTCCATACAATAAACACAATGTAACTATCTTCATGTGACACATAATTCCTCTCATGGAGTTACCTGTTTGTTTACAATCAATAAGAAAATTCAGAATGTGGAAGACTAATCAATAAATTGCCTAACATCAAGAACGCACCCAATATTAGTAGGCAACTATCCAAGTTGCCTAAATTGAAGGCCAATTCATGTAATGGATAAGATGTATGAACATATAGGAGTGACAGGGTAAAGATACATAATAACTAGATTTTGTTTGTAAAGTACCAAGTCAAGCACAAATAAATTAAAATAAACCATAATCTCGTACTGAAACTCCATTTTTAGGGCAGGAAAACTCCAAACAATTTTCTCAAAAGATTCCAACCAATCAAATCCCAAAACAACATTGCAACCAGCTAATGGCAACACAAAATAAGAGGGTTTAAAACAAACCCCTTAGACCTTTGTAGGAATTTCTATACAGGAGCCTAAGGTCCTAACAACCTCCCTTTTCGCCACTTGAACATTTATCTGTCTATCCTTTTTAACATTTAGCTAGGATTCCTTTAAAATAGAGGGGTCCAAGAAGTTGTGTGTACTTCCAGTATCCATTAAAATAAGGACAGGGACAACACCAATATAGCCATGCACATAGATTTGGAACTAAAGGTACCTATGGAAGGAGGTGGCTGGTAGTTCAGTTTGATCTATGGCTGGCACTAGTTCCACCATTTCAATAGAGTCATAGAAGACTTCCTCTTGCTTTTCTTCATTGCTTGGTTCCAAGCTTGGAGTAAATAAACCTTAGGTGACTTGCTCATATGATTAGGACTTGTCATCACAATGGAAACATAACCCCTTCTTTCCTTTTTCATCCACGTGAATAGAAAACAAATTTCTAGGTGGGGGAGGAGCTCTCGAGTTAGGTGCTGTAATGGGATTGGGAGAAGACCAATGACTTCCATTGGTGTTTGGTAATGAATTTCTAGCAGCCCATGCTTTAGTAGATTCATTGGTACTAAACCAAAATCCCTGTTGTATTTTTGCAAGGTCATAGGCAGCGTTAAGGTTCACTAGGTTGAGCAATCGAAGGGTAAGACGAATCTCGTCTTTGAGACCACTAAGAAAGTAGCTCAACTTGTGGCTCTCGGCAAGGTTTTTAAGGCGGTTGGAGGCAATCTCAAACTAAGCCTTACACACATCAACAATGGAAGTTTTGCCTTAAACAAAATAAAGCCTCCACAGGGTTGTCATATGCTGTGGGACCAACGCGTATTTGGAGGGCCATCATGAAAGTATCCGAAGAAGTAAACTGTTTGATGTCGACAACATCTTGGTACCACACAAGGGCCTCTCCCTCCATGTGGTAAGATGCCATTAAAAGATTTTATCAAAGAGGTATTTCAAAGAAGTCAAAGTAATGGTTTATCTTGAAGATCCAGTTGGCTAGGTTGACTCCCCTGAAGTGAGGAAAGTCCAGCTTAACCCCTATGTTAGCATTCCGATGGTGTGGTGCTGGTTCAATTTCAACTTCAATCTCAACTTAAACTTCACTTTCAAGTTCAGGACCTGGTTCAGGTTGGGGTTGCCTCTCCTTATTTGCTTTGTCCCTTTCTTAGCTAGCTAGCACTGTGCGAAGCATGCCATTCATCAGTGCCATTTGTTGTTGCAGGTCCAAGATGGCGTGATCATGCTAGAAGAGCATCTCTGTTTGTTGCTACTTTATTTTTAGATTTTCAGCCATTTTAGGATCGATGACAACTGATACCACTTTGTTAGGACTCCTTTGGTCTGATTGTACTTTTTGGGTAAATGGATGATGGAATACAGGCTGTTTGTATGGATTTGTAGAGTGCGACGTGAGTGTTTGTGAAAAGAACGCAGAGAAATTCTAGAAAATAGAATTGATATTAGGGTTTTTAAAGGGAATCCCTTAACCTCCCAAAGTTCATCTACGATGATAAAAATATAGTTTGTTGATTACACTATTACATTCCACTACTTGTATCCACATAGGGAATTAACTAAAGCAAATAAGAAATGAACACATGTCCAAACAGTTAACGAAAATAGCAGCTGAAATAAGCAACAAATAACTAAAAGCATAGAGCAGAAATTGCATGAAACGGTGTGTTTAAAATCCTAGTGAAACGATTCATCTAACTTCCTCATTAAGCGATCTGGTGCGTTTCCTCCTAAGGCCTCAATCATGCTAAACAGTGCATTTAGAGTTCAAGAGTTAAAGCATGTAATGTCCTCAATTTACATTTGGAAGCTAACACAAATTGAAACGTCAGGACACAGAACACTAGGTTACATACCATTCATTCGTGTCGGAGAATATATGCACGCGCCTAACTTACTAGCAGTATGTATAATATACCGCAACGAAATAAGGTCAATTTTAAAGAATTGGCAAATAAATCCAAATCTTTGCGAATATTATATGGTAAGCTCTACTAAAAACCCATAACTTTTTAAATTACATATCATTGTTTGACATCTTAAAGAAAAAATATACAATTACTCCATTTTCACATACGGGAATTCTTCTTAGCTTCTTATAATCTTTACTAAAATGAAAAAAATCCCTACTTAGACTGTAACCATAGATGATTACAATTGGGATAGGTCAACTCATCATAAGAGAAATCTTCTGTAGGGCCCTCAGGGCACCTTAGAACTTCTCGTAACATCGGGATCTTGTAACGGGTTATCTATTCTTACAAGAACGTCTATCATTCTATAAGAAATGATAGATAAAATTAAAATAGTGGGATTTCAAAAAATCTCAGTAAGTACTCAGTTAACTAAAATAAAAGCATCGTTAACAAAAACAGATAAACAATTGTATGCACTATGATCTTGAAACTTATGACATGATTCATGCATGACTTATGTATGACTTATGTATCATGTTTTTTCATAAAAAGATTGTCATATTGCCTTGACTTTCATTGACACGTATTCAGAACTTTTCTTGATCTTGAAACTTTTCATAAAAATTTTTGTGTCTTTTCTTATTTTATAACTCACGTGTCATTTCTTTATTCATATCATTCTTAGGCTAGCCTTTCTTGTCATAACTTGTCACATTGGATACATCACAGCTCCCCTATGCATCGTGTATTCTCTGCTGGTTACCGCATCACACTGAGGTGAATACGTCATAATCATAATCATAATCATAATCATTATGCTAGGTCGTTACACATTTGCTGTCCTTAGAACCCACTAGCGTTCGGTGAAATCACACTCCATGAACCTTTTAAAATGATTCATTCATGGTCCATCGACTATTCTTCTTCGATCGAGGGGTTACCACTCCATTCTTAAACACTTCAAAGTGGCCAGAGAAGTTCCACTGGGACAATAATTCGCCTCAACCTTTGGGGTTCTTATAAAAACATTTTTTTTCTTGTTTCTTTTGAAATCATGTTGATTTAGAATATGAGACTTGTAACATAAATGGACATGCATGCAAACTTGGACTTTTTTATGCATGGTACATGTTTCATGAACTATATGACATGTGAGGCATGTATTTCTAAATCATGACTTATGCGTGTTGAATATGCCAACATAATCCTTTTTAAATCAATCATGAATATTTCCAAGAGAATTTCCAAACAAATCAATCCTAGTCTTAAAAAGGTCTAGGTTGAGATATATCGTAGATCAAATCCCAAATTCCCTTCCTTTTCCTTTTGGCTAAACCATATCTTTTCTTAATATAATTACCCAACTTAATATTCAAACTACCGTGCTTTACTGACTGAAAGCATTAATTTAGCTTATAGGGTCATTTTCTTTAATCAATTTGCACTGCAAAATTTCTTTCTCTAAAGCCATTATAACTTAAAACTATTTATCAATGAAATTAAAAAACTTATTTCCATAAATCATCCAAAGACCTTATCATAAACACTTCATCAATTTTGAGTTAAGAACCTCGAGTCCTTCAAAGAAACCCACTAGAGCCGATAATCCTTAAATTCTCAACTAAACTTTATAACATCTAAATACATCATATCACTATAAATCAAAACTTAAAACTCTCAGAAAGGGCTCTCTTCAGCCAAAAGTTATACATTCCTTAATATAACATTTTCCTCAATTAATTAAGAATTTAAATTATCATCATATCTATACTCATGAGATGATCCTCTAAAATATGTATTTATTTCAAAACCTCTATGACCGAATTTTATCCACCCTCAAAGATAATATTTCTATCATCCCAAAACATGCATGATCAAATCTAACCCTAATCGAAATCATCAAGGCATACTAGTATTGTTTATTCTTCACATAATCGCCAAACTCTATCAAATATATCTTAAATTAAAACCTAGGGTTTAGGGTTTATCCATTCAACAAACATAGAAAAACATAGCTTATCCATTCAACAAGTGTGCTAAACAATTAAATAGAATAATCAATAACATATATATATACAAAGAATACTGAGTTTAGTTAAAGGAGTATTTACCACTAGCCAAAAGATAAGATAGAAAAACCTTATCAAAGGAAGTTATTCACCAAATTCTTGAAGAGGACCTTCACCAAAGTGCTAGAGAGATGTGTTTGAGAGGTAAGGAAAAAGAAGAAAAGAGGATGGAGAAGGGAGGAGAGGTTTGGTCGAGAGTTACGAAAAGATGGAGGGGTGGTTCTTTTAGCCCTTAGTCGATACACTCATGTTTTAGTTTAGGAATTTCTTCTCCATCAACCGGCCATGTGTCCATCTAGAGGTTAGACTACATCATTCACTATCTTAGGCTTAGTTATAAGATTAGACTTAGCTTTTATCCAAACCTCTTTGATGTGAAGCTAACTAAGATAAAGGGTCATTTGGCCAACCCATCTCTTTTCCATCTATAATCCAAATTTCACCACAAAACTCATGTTTATCTTTCATTTTTCACTTGCCAAGTGTCCCAAATTCCTAAGAGAGGCAAACTAACATAGAGAAGCAAAAAGACAAAAAAGTAAGTCGGTTTCCTCTCCAAAATTGCCCAAACCGTTTGCTTCACATGGAATATAATTTTCTTATTCCACTAAAACTTTTTAGAAAGAAGACAAATATAGATTTTTACCTAACTCTAATTCTTATACAATATCCACTTGAATTCCCAAAAGCCATATCTTCTTAAATGCCCCAATCCGTTGCTTTCTAATGAGTGAAAATATTCTCCCAAACTTCTTTACTTGTTTGACTCAAACTCCATGCTTTTGGTCTACCTAAATCATTTTTCATGCAAAATCTTCTTGAAAATCATAAGTCTCAAGTTCTCTTTGTATAGAATAAGACAAGGTTAGGTGTAAGTCACATCCTTAACCCTCCTTGAAGTACCATACATACAAGATGAAAACAAAAGTGAAATTCATCTACCACTTGGATCAATTGCAGGTACGTCCGCTTCAAACCAGATTTGGTCCTTGATTAAGCCAATATTTCTTAAGACTTAAAACATGAAAGTTATATATGTTTCTCTTGGTGTTCCATGTTATCTTGAATCATCCCATTCAGAGATTGAATGAGAGAATTATGCCCAGATTGCACAGGGATGTCAAAATTGTCTAAAATTACCCAATCTGATTTCTTTCATGAAATATACTTTACTTAATTCCTTAAAACTCTATGCAAATCTTACCCAACTCTTCTTTTTATACTATAATTTCTTTTAATTACAAATAGGCAAGTGTTCTCTTGGTTCCAAGTGTCTCAAATGATTGTTCAAACACTTAGATATTTTTCAATATTTTTCCTTCAATCTGAAACCTCATGCACACGCGCGCGCGCACGCACACACACACACACACACACACACACACACACACACACACATATATATAACTATTTCTTTTCTTGCATCCTCACACTTCTCGACCTCTCATGCATCTATCTTATTGTTCCAAGTGTCCAAGACAACCCATACTCTAGGCACCTTTCACACCTTCTTTCACCTCATTTATGTCTTATTTCAAGTGTTCCTCCATTACACATATGCTTAATACCAATAAAAGGTTTAGAGGAAATATATTTTCAAAAAGTTCCAAAGATTGACTAAAATAAACCTAAAGAAATTACAACCATTCCAAGCATGAGAAGTCCAATTAGGAAAAACAAAATAAAAAGTATCGGGTTATCACAAAGCCCCTTCTCAAAGACTTCAGTTCACTTCACTTATATCCGCTTCGCTTCTGTCTTGATACTAAAGTCTCTTTCAAATGGTTTGAACCCTAACTCTCATCACACATGCCGATCTTCCATCTTGAGGCCATAATATTGTTGTTACCAATTTCAAACGAGTTAAGTTATAACTCTGGAGTCTCTATCTTATGAAAATTCTTAAACATACTCTTGAATACCCAGATCATGTACGTAGAGACCCCAGAAAATGCCCTTGTTTTCTTTTTCCCTCCAGAAGTCTTCCCCCAGTGGTTTCTTCCAATTTCTGCACTTTCGAAAATTCCTCAACCCAAATTTCCTTTATCTCCACGTCTAGGCAGTTCAAACTTTCTTTTTGTTTTTGAGTTCTCTTCCTTATTTAGTTTCCATCGCTCAGATCTCTTCCTCTCTACTTCATTTGGATGGTGCTGTAATGCCTACTAAGTTTTACCGTTGAGCATACCACACCAACCAAATTGAACTTTCATTTTTTTTAATTTTTTTTGTTATTTTAAATTATTTTCACAAAATATAAAAAATATCAATACATTAATAATCATTTTCTTAATTATTAAGTAAAAAAAAGCAAAATATATGAGATGTCAAAATAAGGTGTTAAAGTTGGTGGCAAACTAGCATTTCAATCTGTTTTATTGTCTTATACTTGCAGGGCATTTCTATTTCCATCCTCTCTCTACCCATCTCTTGCATGCTCTCGGTTTGCTCTCAAAGTCTCTCGTTCACTATAAACCTTCATGCAGTCACGGTAGCTAGGGCAATCACTCATTATTGCAGCATAGCAATTCCTCCACCACTGCAATAGCCATCCAGCCTTTCGCATAACCCACTTCACAGCAGTGCCGTGAGAAGATTGAGCATCATGTTGCCACAAAACTGCTAAATGCCTCTACCAGAGGCAACAAAATCGACCAACTTCAAGTCGATCCCATTAAGACACACACATAGGCGTAGAAAATAACAGTGTCGATGTCCTCTATTTTCACTGGTAAAAAAATAGAGCATATTTTCTTTAATTATTGCTTCCATGCAAGCCACCCAATCGCTTGATGTTCATGTGTCGTAGCCCAGCCGTGAACCCGCAAGTTGAGCCACCATAGATCACGATGCATGACTTGGTAAATATTTTTAACATGATAGTAATACATAGATCTTCAATTTTTTATGATCCACAATAATAAAATAATAATAAACGACACGTACCTTTATCCATCTGATTGATGAAGAATTGATCTGATTGTGAAAGAAGGATCACCCTAGTAACTTTACCTCATAAGTGTCTCCCGATGACTAAAAGTACTCTAATATTATAGGTGAAAACTCCCTAAACCTCCCAATGCTATTTATAGACTTCTGATCATTAAGAAATTTAAGAGTTTGTATCTAACTATAATTAGAGATCAAAAGTTTTAATCATATCTCTTTGGATTATTCTTATCCCATCATAATTCAAATATTAACTAATAAGTCTTAAGATATTTCAAACTTTATTAAGATGGGTGTGTGGAATACAGAGTTTAAATAAAACTCTTACATTCTCCCACTTGACCCATACGCTCATAAAATAATAATTTTCGTTCATGTACTTATCACAGAAAATTAACCGTACTATGCAAATTTATTTCGTAAAAATTTTTATAATTCAAAATAATTTTTATGAGTTCCTTAACATCGATGTTAAAGTAGCTACTAATGCGAGTCATGGTGTTGCTCTGCTATATAATCAACAAATTTCCTTCCATGTACCACAACACTAATAACTTAATTGAACACAATCTTTAATTGGGATAATTAAGCCTAATATAGTAATGCCTTTCTGTTTTGATTCATGTCTATTGTAAATACTATCTTATCATCATTCATCCACGCCATTTAATGTACATATAAAGTGAAAAGACAAAAAAAAATCAAAATAACCATAAATGATATCATTAAGTGTCCAAATAGAATCAAAACATTTACGAGCTCAACAACATGTTTACATCATAAGATCCCTACTGTCAACATGTTCTTTAAACTACATCGCTACCAGACCCTTTGTTAATGGGTTAGCTATCATAAGCGAAGTACTAATATATTCTATGGACATTGTTTGTTTCTGTACTTCATCATTGATGCTTGGGTAATTGAGCTCCATGTGCTTAGCACCTTTAGAATACCTATCATTTTTGGAGAAAAAGACTGTAGAGGAATTATCACAGTAAATTCTCAGCGGCTTGACTATAAAGTCAATATCCCCAAGGCCTGAGATAAAGTTCCTCAGCCATAAACCATGCACTGTAGCCTTAAAATACGCCACAAACTCAGCCTCTATTGTTGATGAAATAGTGATTGTTTGTTCCATATTTCTCCATGAGATCGCTTCACCAGCCAGCAAGAAAACATAACTCAAAGTGGATTTCCTGCTATCAAGACAACTGGCAACATCTGAGTATGAGTATCCAGTTACCTCCAAAGTATGAGTTTTTCTGAAGGTAATCTAGTAATCCTTAGTTCCTCGCAAGTATCGCAATACCCTCTTTGCTGCTTTTCAATCAGACATCCCTACGTTACTCTGGTAGCATCCAAGCATGCCAACTGCAAAACTAATATCTAGCCTCATGCAAATCAGTGCATATATCAAACTCCCCACAACCGAAACATAGGAAATTTTTGTCATCTTTTTACGCTCCTACTTAATTTTAGGACATTGTGATTGGCTAAACTTATCACCTTTTGATATTGGAGTGTCCAGTGATGACGACTTTTCATGCCAAATTTTTCAAGAACTATTTTTATGTAACTTTTCTGAGACAATCCCAACAGTCCTTATTTTTTTATCTCAAAAGATTTCAATTCTGATCACAAAGGTTGCCTCAACCATATAGAGAGAAAAATTTGGTTGCCTCAATCAGATTTCATTTCAAAGTTCTTAGAGAGAAAACTCATAGTTTCATAAAGAAGGCCAAGATCACTACTAGCCAACAAGATATCATCAACATACGAGATCAAAATTATGCATTTACTCTCACTGATTTTTAGGTATATACATCGATTAATGATGTTTTCTTTAAAACCAAATGCAGTAATGGTATCATTGAACTTTAAGTACCATTGTCGAGAAGTTAGCTTAAACTCATATATCGATTTCTTAAGTCTACATACTTTATGATCTTTGCCCCTTTCTAAGAAGTCCTCTAGCTACTCCATATAGATATTTTATCCAAACTTCTATTATAAAAAGCTATTTTTACATCTATCTAATGTAACTCTAAATCCTAATGAGTCACCAATGCCATAGTGATTCTAAAAGAGTCATTTTTAGATACTGAAGAAAAAATCTATTTGTAATCAATGTCTTCTTTCTGAGTAAAACCCTTAGCAACAAATCTGGTCTTATGTTGTTCAATGTTGCATTTTGAGTCGCGTTTGGTCTTAAAATCCATTTACACCTGACTCTTTTACTCTCTTCAGGCAACTCAACGAGATCTCATATTTGATTCTAATCCGTGGATTTCCACTCTTATTTCATGGCATCGATCTATTTACTAGAATCACTTCCCTATATGACTTGTAAAAATATTAGTAGATCTTTACTTGTCCCAATGTCAAATTTAGATTTCTGGAGATACACTACATAATCTGTCGAACACTACATAATTTGTCAAAATGGCCAGTCTTCAGTTTCACTGAGATCTGTGCAGGACAATCTATTCTGGTGACTTTAAACTTGGTTCATCAATAGTATTATCATTTTGAAATGGGTGATCATTTACTTGTTCCAAGGTATCATCGTGATGATCAATTAGAGGAGCTATTATCTTTTTTTAGGATGAAGATATAGGGACATCTACTCGTACTCCCTTAATGATCACATCTGGGTCCGATTCTCCCATTGATCTCATCAAGTTCAATGAATTTGTCATTTCTTGTTTCCACCATTCTCGGATTGTGGTTAGAATAGTAAAACCTATACCCTTTGAATCTCTCTGGGTAACCAATGAAATACCCGTTTACTGCTCTAGAATCCAATTTATTTTCATGTGAGTTGTAAAGTCTTGCTTTAGCTGGGCAACACCAAATATGCATATGTCTTAAACTTGGTGCCCTACCAATCCATAGCTCAAAATGAGTTTTTGGAACTGTCTTATTAGGAACTTGGTTTAAGATATACATTGCCATCTTAATAGCTTCACCCCACAATGATTTGGGTAAGATATAATTATTTATCATACTTCTAACCATATCCAATAAGCTCTGATTATGCCTTTCAGCAACCCCGTTCTATTGTGGCATTTCGAATATCGTGTAATGTGCAACAACGCCACGTTATTCAAGAAGTTCGGTGAATGGGCCCAGATTATGGCTTGATTCGCCATATTTTCCATAGTATTCTCCACATCTATCTGACTTGATGATTTTCATCTTTCTATCTAACTGTCTTTCCACCTCCATAATAAATATTTCAAGTACTGATACAGCTTGAAGTTTCTTATGCAACAGATAGATATATCCAAAATGTGAAAAATCATCTATAAAGGTGATAAAATACTTTTCTCCACCAAAACATTTTATAGGGAATGGTCCACATATATCTGTGTGAATTATTTCAAGAAACTCTTTACTTCTTGTGGTGCATTTTTTAGTATGTTTGGTTTGCTTTTCTTTTATGCAATCCACACACACTTCAAGATTAGTAAAATCAAGGTACGGAAGAATACCTTCTTTTTATTATAAAACTAAAAAGAAAACTACTATTATTGCAAAAGAAATATAAAAGAAACTATTAAGAAATTTTTTGAAATTTTCTTCCTTCTATATATTTTTTTATGAATTTCATAACAACTGAAACCTATATTTATAGGCGTTGAAATTACTATGCAAGTTACTGTGCAAAACTTAAAATAATGATGGTGGGGTCATTCACAAAAATAATTAAGGGGGCGGGGACCGCCCTTATAATTCATAACACTCCCCCTTGAATGACCACCCATAAAAAATCTGTCTCGTTAAAACCTTACCAAGAAAAAACCCAGTGGGAAAAAAACCAATGGCGAAGGAAAAAGAGTACAGTCTTCTTATGTATCCATAAGTGCTTTAAGATTGATTCATTAAAACCTTGCAAAGCAAAATCCAGTGGGATAAAACCTTAATGAAGGAAAAAGAGTACAATCAGCACAAATCTTCAGGACTTTTACTCTCCTTGGAAAGTGCATGACGATAGATTTTTGAGTTTTCACATTTTAATATTTTGCACAATTTTCTTGAATGTCGCAGTTGGTGGTGCCTTCGTGAATAAATCTGCCAGATTATCACTTCATTGTATCTTTGATATTTCCTCCTTTGATTTGAATGATACAAGCAGCATTATCTTCGTATAAAATTGTTGAGCTATCATTGATTATGAAATACTACACTTTTCTTGGATATGATGAGTCATTGATCTCAGCCAAATATACTCTCGACTTGTTTCATGAATTGCAATAATCTCTGAGTGATTTAAAGATGAAAAATAATATCTGGTTGACAGACGTAATAGAAATCTGATACCTGCAGTAATACTTAAACTCTCCCTGATAATATGCATTAGTGTTTCAAGTAATAAGCAAACATTATTTCAGCATATATAACAGATTACGAATTCAAACATAATTTCCATCTAAATAATGCATTAGAAAGAATATGATAATATTTTCATCTAAAATTTTCTCCCCCTCATTCGGCGTTATTAGGCAGAACTTGTTTATATACGACGGAAATAACATTGGAAACCATTCATGTATGATAAAAGTTGTAAAAGCTTTGAGGTCTAATATTATCAGTTTGGCGGAAAATCAAATCTGCTTGACATTGTGGACAAACAAGATCTTGAAGTGATTTAAAGGTTTCAAGTTGTTGTTTAAATATAACCAATTTTACCATTGGTTTACTCCAGCAAAAAGATATCGCATTGCTTATAGATTTAGTTGTTGTTCATCCAGAATGATATTATGTCTGATAGAAATTCTAATGTCCCAGATTTAAACCATAAACCTTTTATACCTCAACTACTTATATTTTCTCATGAAACTGTAAACACTATGATAGGAGCAAAGATATATCTTTTTAGTAAATCTGATCCTGAAATTGTTACAGCATCAAGAACTCTTAGTGCTCAATATGCTGCCTCTCTTACAACCATGTCTTAGAGGCTATTGGTGAGAACGAGTGAGGTTGATCATCTTAAAACTCAAATATCTGAGTTGCATCAAACGCTTGCAACTAAAAATAGAAAAAATAAAGATTTATAACAAGAAAACGAGGAGCTAAAGAAACTTGTAAACTGGTATTCTCATGACTTGAAAACACGAGTAGAAGAGCTAGAATGAGAGAGAGCTCAGATACAAAGTCAATAACAGCAGCTAATGGCAGAGGTTCAGCGTTTACAAGAAAATAGGGATAGCTGTAATTAATCTCGCTGGCTTTTGAAATTATGCATCCAGCATATCTTGTAAAGTGAGATTTGAAGAGATGATGGTTTGTCTTGTTCTTATTTCCATTTCTATAGGAACTGTTTTTAGCTTCATTTAGTACCCATCAAATCTTCTTCTCATATTTATAATTCATCTGTATTTGTATTCTTATTCTACAAATTTCCAATGGCTCATCAATTTCCTTTTACTATTTCTCACGATCAACATATGAGGTGTCTTTCACCTCAATTACAAATTATTCCTGCATCTTCCCCAGGTGCCATGCTGCAGCAAGCAAATGATCTGACTAATAAGTCAGATCGTGAAGCCGTTTATGAGTTGGTGACTCTCGGCACCCGATACTCCTCCTTTATTGTTGGATTTTCCAACCGATTACAATCTAAAAATCGTGAGATTGAGGAGCTTAATGAGAAGGTTTCCGTACTTCAATGACTCGTTCAAGAGTCTGACAGAAAAGTTGCAGACTTAAAGCAAGAGAATAAGGATTTAAAATCTTTCATTGTCTCTTCATTTCGACTGTCTAATCCTTTAGATAAGGATGGTATGTTGCTTTATGAAAAGCAAATGCATTTGAGAGATGAGGCTAGAAGTCTCAAATTCTTGTAACTCATCTATCAATTGAACAATAAGATCTTTTCTTTTTCAAATGCACTCCTTAAATTTATAGCAGCCATTGTGATCTTTTCAGGAGTGCTAACAAGGTAAATCATTAACGTAAACTGCAATAATGACAAATCCGGGTTATGATAAAACACATGGGTATATAGGATTATTTTCAAATCCTTCTTTCAATAGATACTCGTTGATTTAATTATACCACATGCGTCCGGATTGTTTTAACCCATATAAAAATCTTTGAAGTTTTATAAAGTACATACTCCTAAATGTATTTGGATTAAATGCTTCAAGTATCGTATATCTTTATATATATGTAATGATCTAATGATTCTTATAAATATGCAGTGACCATATTCGTTAACTGCATATCTAATCCTTTCGTAATAACCAAATCGATTAAAAATATGAATGTGATTGCATTCATAACAAAGAAATATGTTTCCTCATAACTGCTCTCGAGTTTCTGCAGAAAACCTTATGCGACAAGTTATACCGCACAATTTCATTTCGCATTACGTTTTCGTATAAATACTCACTTATATTTTATAGGTATTACACCTTTTGTTGTTTAGACAATAGGTCAAATACCTCTCACTTTGCTAGCGATTTTAATTCAGTTTCAATAACTGCTTTCCATTTTGGCCAATCATTTCTACGTCGACATTTTTTGACCATTTTTTGCTCAGTTTCTTCATTACTTCTGGTAATGTCAAGTGTTATCATATATATTGTCGACAACAGTTTTATTTCTATCTATAAATTTTTCAGTACTCATGAAATGTATTAAGATCTCATTGTTCCTCTTCAGGGGAAAACATTTCATAAAACACCTTTACAGGAGGTTCTTCTTCAGGAGGTTTGTACTCTTCAGGAGTTTTCTCTTCAGGAGTTATACTCTTCAGGAATTACCTCTTCAGGACTTACACTCTTCAGAAGTTATACTCTTAGGAGTTACCTCTTCAGGAGGTTTCCTTTTCAGGAAAATTATATTTTATACAGAAAATACGGTCTCTTCATGAGCACCGATTTTTTTTTCTTTTGTGCACCAATAGGTCTTCAACGCTTCAGGCGTATCTTAGACTCATTTATTGCTGTTTTAACAACTCGTCCTTCGGGAATTTCAATTATTGCTTAAGCATTAACAACAGTAATATATGATTTTACAACTCTTTTAGTGTCAGTAAATACATCATGTAATTGATTTACAATACTTTGCAGATAGATAATCCTCTGAACGTTTGGTTCACATTTATTTGTAAGATGATCAAATTTAGACAAGATTTTATTATCTTAAATAATTTATATCGTGCTTCAGGCACCGATATTTCATTATTTCAAAACATGATGAAATATTAATAAGCTTGTATATAAAAGCTTATCAAGTGCTTAGCCGTACAACATGTACGTGACCACTATTCAGTTATACCACATCTATGACAAACATCTTCATCTTTCTATGAATAATTATTCTGAGGGCTTTTACCCTTCTCTGAGTTGGATCACTTCTGGTGATACGATATTTTTTTTTTCATCTTTAGTATTGTCGCTTTTGGAACCAACACTTCTATAGTTTTTCTACCACGTCTACACCCTTAATTTATTTAAAATGATGCACCGTTCACTTCTGTGAATGATGTAAATTCAATATCATTAATAGGACGTAACTGGTAATTTATTAACAAAAACTCATTATTTAACTCAATCACTGGAAGACAAAATAAAAGTTCAGAATATTTGTTGAACTTTCACTCTCGATATTACTACTGCAGAAGCAGATTCGAGGTATGAAACATAATACGTTTTCTTTTATATATCATCATCAGTGACCTTTTCACCAATGTTTTGAATATCGTAACGGTACCAGTACCGTTTCGAAATAATTTATACATAAATAAATTATATATATAAATACAATTATAAATTATATTTCAAAATAATAGTCAATATATAAATAAATTATATAGATAAATATATATATGTAATTAATTTAGTCTAAATTGAGGTTAAAACATAGTAAAAAATTTATAAAAATTAAAAAAAAAACCTCAAAAGCCGAAATCCGGTACGGCCAATACAGCTGTACCGGATATTTTTTGGCCGATTTAGACCGTACCGACCTGTACGGCCGAAAAATCGGCCGAAACGAAATTGTAGTATTTTTGTACCGGCCGGTACGGCAAGGTATTTAAAACACTGATTTTCACTGCATAATTTTAATATTGAGCTGATTTTAAAGAGTGTAAAATATTCAATATCACTCTTAAAATCTTGCAACTTCAGGTGCAATAAGTCATAATGATCTTTTGAGAGGATTACATCTTCTGGTGTACTTATCTCTTTCCTAATTCATTTCACATAGTAAGATGATTTTTCATAACGAGATATACAGCACGATCTTTCAGGGACACATGATTTTCTTCTATGATTGTATCTCCCAAGTCTATCATCATATCCAAATAAATCTCATCAAGGATCCTAGATAAATATTTTTTTTTTCAGAAATATCAATAGTAATAAATCTCAATATTTGACTATAAATTACAAAAATAAATCTGTGAATTTAAGAAATTTATTCACATTATCATAAGAATAAAAGTAGAATTTTATCAAGTAATATTAAGCAATATTACCTTTAATATTTATTTCGAGAAATGCAAATAATATATTGAAAAACTTACTTGAAGTAGAAGACCACTAACTTCAGTATCGGTAGAATCTCGTGCTAATAACGTGTTATAAAACTAAAAAGAAAACTACTATTATTATAAGAGAAATATAAAAGAAACTATTAAGAAACTCTCTGAAATTTTCTTTTTTTTTATATATATTTTCTTATGAATTTCATAACAACTGAAACCTATATTTATAGGCGTTGAAATTACTATGCAAGTTACTGTGCAAGACTTAAAATAATGGTGGTAGGGTCATTCACAAAATAATTAAGAGGGCAGAAACCGCCCCTAATAATTCATAACACTTTTGCTAATTTCTATAACCTTCTTTTGAGATGTGCCCCAATCTTTTCCCTCATATTCTTGAAATGTTATATTTATGGAGTGATTATCATTTTAAAAGTAATGTTTCCGTATGAATTGTTTTAATTTTTAAGTTTCATTTTTTTCTTATATATAAAGATTTAAACCAATTCAAAACTCCACTCAAATGTATTATTTCAACGTTTATATTGTTTCATCAAAATAAACGGTCCTATAAACTATTTTAAGTTTATCTACTATAAAATTCTATCTCTTTTTAAATTTCTCTCCTTCATATACAACATACACAACCGCGAATTGTGCGAATTATCGGATTGTAATAATAACAACTACCTTGATATTTTGAACTGCAGATAAGTCTTCTAAACCATATCCTCTAGCACATGCACATCAGCTTCAGCTTTGCATTTGACAATGGTTAAAATGTGAAGCATGGCTGAATTCATATTCTTATCACATGTCGTGCTTCGATTTATGGAGACATTACTCGGGATTTCATGTGCGGCTGTCGTAGACTGCTGCAAGTGAGAAGATATACGGACGCATTCCTTCATCGCAAGGATAGACTCAGGCCCTTGACAAAGTCCAAGTAAAATATAATTTAATTGTTTGATTACAATAACATCCATGAAATAGACCAAAAATATGTCATGCTGTTTCCGAATCGGGAGAAGTCCTTTTGAAAGTGAGAGAAAGGTCACACTCAAATTTCATAACAATGGAGGATCAGATATACATATTACAACATGATGATGTCCCTCGGCCCTCCCCTATTGCCGGTTGAATTTTACATGCTCAAAGGATGACCGAAATAGAAGAAAGTTCGAAAAATAGAATGAACTACGAAAAAGAAGCAGGTTGGGAGAAGGAAGGAAAGAAACCTACAACTCAGAAGACATAAAAAGTCAAAGCCATTCTGAAAAACCCTCTCGTATCAGATGCAGTCATTGCAATGAGATTTTTGCTTTCATGAACCTGCATGCTAATGGCTGGTATCCCTGTACGTAATTTAGACAACAATGAAATCATTCAGCAACAAGCAGTATCACCGGATATTTAAAACATTGGCCCTGGTAGTTACAATCTGTTTTAACCACTTGTCCTACTTTTTGGCCTACTCTTTACTTCTCTTTATAAGGAGGATCAACCACGGGCCAAATGCCGAGGTGGTGAAACCAGACCAATAAGGTAATGAAGCCTGAACCATTCCTATAATCCAGTTTAAATGGCAATTATATTCCAAATTCTTTTTATATGGCCATACCCAAATTGGCCAGGAAGCCAACATCCTACCAAATATCATGTCATATTTCTAGTCGGCGGCAATGCTGTAATCAATCAGGCTTTCACATAATCTGCACCATTTCGCTTCCTTTTGTTAGACCTCGAAAAGAAGCATATCTGAGCCCAACTCTTTTTCTGCTTAACCGATTGTGACTTAATATCTCCTTTTTCTTTTTTCTCGAAGAGGTCGGCCATGAATTGAACAACAGCCTAGGATCAAGCAAGATACCATAATGAGCATTGGGATGGAAGAAAGAAGCACTCTTTTAATAATTTAGCAAAGTAAATAATAGTCAAAACTTACCTGCGCACCCATTTCGGCTATATGTCTTGGTGGAACTTCCAGAGGATTTTCTTCCACACGTAGTATACGTAGTCTTGTGAGCATTCTAAAAGAGCCTGGAAGAACCCGTATCTGGTTATTACTAATATCCAATTCTTCAAGCATCTCAAGGTTCCCAATAGAGCTTGGTAGAGATCTCATGTCCGCAAAATTGTTTCCTATGTTCATCTTGACAAGGTTGGTAGCTAAGCATAGGCTCTCAGGCACTGACTCGAGCTCATTGAAACTGACATCAAGCTCCCTCAGATTTGAGAGAGATGACACTGTTGTGGGTAATTGTTTGATATTATTGTAACGGACTGACAAAACCTCCAGGGTCCCAATCCTCCCTACAGCTTCTGGAAGAGCTTTAAGTCGGTTATAATCTGCTCGAAGCTCCCTAAGTGAAGTGCAACGACCAACAGTATGTGGGATTTCTTCAATATCATTCGTCTCTACATTCAATTTCTTGATGCTAACGAGTGATCCTATAGACTCGGGAAGAAATGAGAGCCGATTTGAGCTCAAATCAAGCTCCTGAAGACGTACCAATCGGCCAAAGGTAGCAGGCAGGGATGACAACTGGTTTCCACTCAGGTCTAGATAGATTAGGCTAAGGAGATCTCCAATAGCATCTGGGAGTTCCAAGACCCTATTTGAATGCAAATCGAGTTTTGTTAAGGATGAAAGGCCTCCTATGGTGTCTGGTAGGGCCACAATCCGATTATCAGATAAATCTAGGGTGATCAAACTCGACAACTTTCCAATTGAGTTGGGGAGCCATTCAATTTGATCCATCAACTTATTCTGAAGATTGAGATCTCGGGTACCCTTTTTGGCGGACACTTCAATTAAACTAGCAAGCTTGATCAAACTCAGTTTTTCTCCATCTTGAACTACAAAAACAGAATTATATCTGGTAAAAGATAGCCATCACAGATTATTGCTTCCCTCTTATTTTCAATCGAGAACATTCCGGGTAACAAATAAATCCGAATCTGAGCTTTGCCTTTATGAAACTTTACAGACCATGACCCCATCCAAATCCAAGAGGGAAAAGAGGAATACTTATAGGGTAACTAACTCAAGTTGACAAAACCCAAAATGGAAAAAGAAGAGGAAAAGGATCAAAACGTAGAGAAGACTTACCTGAAGAAGTGGTAGGAGGTTTTAGAGAAGGATCCAATATCTGGGTCGTGGACGAAACAATGGGTCCAATCCCGATCCCAGTGCCATCCACGTAGAATGTTGACTTAACCTTGTTCACAGAGCTGTCATCTTTGGCGAACAATTTAGAGGCCATTAAGGGATCTTTGTCGGTGCAGTACAAGCTCAACGACGAAGCAGAACTAGCCGCAGATGGCTTGGGTCTATTATAGAAGCTGCCTCCTTCAGCAGCAGTGAAAGGCAGACACTTGGAAGCTCTCTGAATAAAATCGTCGAACAGAGAGTGGAGGCTTTCGAGATCGAGCATTCTCAAAGCCTCCCGCTTCTGCTCTTTGGCGTGGAAAAAGACTAAGCTCTTCTGCATCTCTTGTAACACGATGAAGAGCTCCTCGGGGACATCGGGGCTCTTGGTTTGTCTTGCAATGGCATCGAGTCTCGCTTGGTCCTCTTTCTCCAAATTTCTGATCAAGGCTTTGGCGGCCTCCAGCTCGTCGAGTCCCGGCCTGCTTGGCAAAGATCGGTGAATTCGCATAATCTCTTCCACCACTTCATCTATTGACGATGCCATTTCTTGTCTACCAAATCACGGAATCCTTAATGTTTTTCTAATCCAAGAGCCCAAGAGTCCTTATCAAAGAGCAAAAATAAAGAAAGTAAAATCAAGAAAATTGAAAACGAAGAAGAAACCACGGATGACTGCGGACCTGCGGTAAACTAAACCAGAATTAATTGAATGGAGGGGCATATGTTGCTAGTATTTGAAGAATATTAACAAGCCCATTTTGTGGCCAGATGCGGTAAGCATTGATTTTAGGAAAAAAGCGAAGAAGCGGAGTTAGGGAAAAAGAAGAGAGGCATAGCCATATTATACGACGGAAACGGACTGTGAGAGAGTGGGAAGGGATATGTAACATGGAGAAGAAAGAGAGCGGCTGGAAACGGGCGTAGGGATTCTCTGTGACGTCGAAGAAATCCGGCGCTATCCATAAGTAAATCTCTGGATCTTCCTCTCCCTCGCTTCCCCGACTCCGCTCTCGAGGAGATATATATATTCCTTTTTTGCTTAATTGTATATACAGCAGTAATCAAAGTATGAAATCTATCAATAATAATAATTATACTGTGATGGCTGATGCAATGAAAATGCGGATCGATCAGTTGGTGAAAAAAAAGCAAAGCAAAAGGCGAAGGAAAGCAAAGCAAATACCGTGAAATCAATCGATAATGACCGATCGCTTATCTGCAACAGCGAGATCATCTACTCATACCACTTTTTTGTCATATACCGTACTCCATTTTTTTTATTTGTCAGTTATATCCCTATACCCCACCCAAAATAACATCACACTACCCTCTAACAACAATTAATTTCTTTTTTTTTTTCTTCTTGATAGAAATTAATTTCCTCTTACATTAAAAAGAAAAAAAAAAAAAGAAGAAAAGACTGGGTTTAACTAGTACAGGGATGAGCTGGGATCCTATGCTCCAGCCTCTGGGGTTACGCCCAAAGTGGCAAAATCGTAAAGGAAGGAAATAGAAGGCAGGGAGCGTCATTTTTTCGAAACTCGGTTGGTTAATGTTACAAAGTAAATAAAAGGTGTGTCAGAATAAATGCCAAGTCGCCAGATGCCTATGTCTTGATGGGGGTACACGTGTTACCTCACGTCCAACAACTTCCGGCTGTCACTACTCCTTCACGGCATAACCGCCTTTCTCTCTTCCTAGTCAACCATGGCTCCTATCTATAGGGATAGCTGTCCTCCTCGGCCTTAGAGGACTGGTAACCATCTTCTTAAAGTTCATTGTAAAGTTAAAATTAAGATAAAATAATTAATTAAATCTTATATTGTATTGATCAAGTCTAAAATTATTTAATAAGATTTTTTTTATTTTGAAAAATGAGATTAAAAATTTAAAATACATCTAAAATTTATCATTATATATTTTTTTAAATTTTTATACAAAATATAATAAAAAATTCTATTTTTTAAATTTTCATATCACTTTTTCAAATTCTCATACAAAATTAATATTAAAAACATATCTTATAACAATATTTTTTTTATTTTTATTTTTTACTTTTATCTCATCTTTTCTCATATCATCTTTAAAAATAAATAAGATTTAAATATAGAGAGTTATTATCCACCCTCCATTTTAATATTTTATTCTATTTTAATATTTAATATATTAAAATTAAATATATTAATATATTAAAATCACTCAACTTGCTAAAAATTATTTCTTGACAAGTTTATTATTAATTATATATTAAGTGTATAAAATTAATATTTAATATCTCGAATTGACTATTATTTAAAAAATTAAAAGTATAATTTATTGCTTACTAAAATTAATATTTATTATATTAAGTGTATTTGCAAAAAATTTTAAAAAGAATATTTTTTAATTAAAATATATGATATAATATTATTATTTTGATTTTGATTTAACTAGATCAATGTAAAATCATTGGCTAAACCATATAGATTATAACTAAAAGAGTGAATTTAATTTTCAATTTAGACTTAGCAATGACTGGTCATTGCTAATGCTCTTAATCCTAATTTAGGTGGATGGTCTTATCTCGACTATTAGGGACAAACAACACAAGCAAATGGAAAGTAAACAACTATTTGTGGCATAAAAGAGAAAAAAAAAAGTAAAAAGTAAAAAGCAGAAAAATCCAAAGTAAAGTAAAATGTAATTTTCTACTTCTTCTGAGTTGCAGAGTCGCAAATTATGGGATATGCTTTAAGTAAAGCAAGGTTCTATTCTCAAATCCTTTGAGACATCTCTATTTCTCTCAAGGAAAAAGTTGATCTTTCTCGACTAAGAGCCTATAATTCAAAAGAGAAAATCTATAAATTAGAACCAAAATCATTATTTTCGAGATGAGCACAAGGGAGCTCCTCGAAATCGAACCTCTCGAACCGAGTATCCTTGTAAGTTATTGTCATATTCTTCTCACAGATATATATATATATATATATATATATTGTATTTCCACAGTCTACCAAAATTCTCAGCAGGACTTGCTATTTTAGACTTCTTTACAACTTTACATGGCCCAAATATTTGTCTCTCTTTTACAAAATCACACTTCAATAACCCCAAAAGAGAACTAAAGTTCTCATTTTCAAGTGAAATAAACGTTTGACTTTTAAACTTCTTTTATTAGAGAAATAAATACCTACTTTGACTTATAGAGCTCACTTTGTTTCCATTTCTCAAACAGGAAAGAGCTCTAGCTTGTCTTCTTGTGGAAAAAGCTCTTGGCTTATATTCCATTTCTAGAGAAATTTTCCATCAAATATGCCAAGAAATTCCATTGGAAAGAGCTCTAGCTCTAGCTTGTATTCTAGTTGACAAGGTGTGTCAAGTACAAGTGTTTATCTTCCTGGTTATTTGTTTAGAAGGAGAGAAAAATTAAATGGAGAGAAGAGGAAGAGATATGATAGAGGAGAAAGGAGAGGAAGTGAAGTCAGAGAAGGATTGAGGTGAGCAGATGAAAAGGGAAGGTTACAACTGACGAAATTTTGAGGGAAAGAGTTAACTAAATGGAGAGATAGGGAAAATAAAAGAAAATGGGAAAAGCTTATGATGTGGCAAGCCATTTGCATCATGCGTTTGTATTTAGCATTTTTTTTGTCCTATACTTCCAGTGTGAGTTTCGGTTAGTAGATTCAATTGATATTAATTTAATTTAATTTAATTTAATTTGAATTAAATATAATATTTAAATATTCAATTCTTAAATTACTAAATTCAGTTCAATTTTTTTTTTTTTTTTTATAAATGAGACTCACAAACTTTTTAACTCAACATTTTTTTTTATATGCAAAACCAAAACAAAACCTCCAAGTGAGCTTCCTATCTTTGTCACAATTCAAAAAAGAAATGTTGAATGTGTTGTGGTGAAGGAAAAACTAAAAGGAGAAAAGGGGAAGAAAGTTTTGATAGAGTTTGAAGTGGAGTATAAGTTGATGATGGACTCGATGGCAAAGGCTACTAGGTATCCTGTCAGTCGTTATGAATCCATTAAGCTAAAACTATCAAGGACTTAAGAAATTTTGAAAAGTTCAAGGCCTTAGCCACTTGGTTAAGGAAATGAAGTCCAAAAATTGTATTCCTTATTGAAACTATGATAAAAGCAAAGAGAGTGGTGACTATGAGGAATAAGATAGGATAACTCTATAAGGAAAATAGGGGGTTTAGTTATTTTCTAGAAAGATAGAGAGGCAATAGGAATGCAAACATATTCCAAATGGCATGTGAGTGCAAAAGTGAGAGGAGGCAATAAAGGGTACTAGGTTTTCACTGGCTTTTATGGGCAACCTGACACATTGAAGATAAACTTTTCTTGGGAGTTATTGGTGAGACTTAAGCCTGTAGAAGGGATAGCATGGTGTGTGGTTAGGGATCTTAATAAAATTTTATCCCTCAATGAGAAAGTAGGAGGCGAGATGAGAGCTGACCACCAAATACCCAATTTCTTGGGGCTATGGAGAGTAGCAACCTGTTTGATGCTAGCCATGTTGGAAATCCTTTCACCTGGAGCAATAAACATTTAGATCACATTTTCACTAAGGAGAGGCTAGATCGATATTTGATGACCTGAGTGGAAAGACATGTTTAAAATGCAAGAAGTTCAAACCATAAACCAATTTTGTTGTCTGTCTTTGAGACAAACAAGAAACTGAATAGAAGGTGCTCTTAATTTAAATTTTAAGCAAGCTGGCTAAAGGGGGAGGAATCTAAGGATATGGTAGAAAATTTATGATCTAGGAAGGTGTAGTCCTATAAGCGTATGAAGCAAGTGCAGAGACTCTTAAGAATCTAAAGTGGAACACTGGCAAATGTCTTCAAAAGAAATATAATGAGAGGTGCGGAAACATTGATCAAATATCTACTAGAATAAAAGATCTGCAAGATGTGGAAGGACCTCAAGATATTGAAGAAATAAGCAAGCTACAATGAGAAGCGAGAAGGCTTCTGGGCAGAAGGATGTGAAGTGTAGGCAAAGAGCCAAGAGCACTGTATAGCATGGGAGATAAAAACATGTAGTTTTTTCATACTTGTGCTAACCAAAGAAGGAAGAAAAATCAGATCATCTTTATGATGGATGTCTAGTTAAATCCAAGAGCTGAACATGAGGAAATTACTGAAGCTTTTAAGGAGCATTTTGATGAAGTCTATACGACTGAAGCACCTTCCAATTCAATAATAGAGGAGTGCCTGCAATTTTTAGAATCTCAAGTCACAAGCGCCACGAATGCTGATTTGGAAAGACCTTTTATCAGAGAAGAAGTGGAGATAGCCTTGAAGCAAATAGGGCCTTATAAACCCCTAGGCCTGTTGGGTATAATGCTTGTTTTATCAAGCCTTTTGGAATATAATAGGTGATGATGTAAGTGGGGTAGCCTTGAAGTTTCTAAATGGCGGTAGCATGAAAAATTCTCTGAATTTTACATATGTAGTCTTGATTCCAAAGTCTACCAAACCACAGAAGGTAGGGGATTATAAGCCCATAGGCTTGTGTAATGTGTTATATATGCTTAGGACCTTTCAAATAGACTGGAGTTGGTTCTATGCAATATTATCTAAAAACAAAAATCAGAGTGCATTCATACCAAAGCGATTGATTTTAGATAAAATTATAGTAGCATATGAAGTTGCACTCCATGAGGATCAGATTGAAAGAAAGGGTAAGAAGAATGGCCCAAATTTGGACATTTCAAAGGCAGGTGATAGAGTTGAGTGGCGTTTTTTGGAGGCTATGATGAAAAAAAAAATAAGATTTGGAGATAATTAGATCAGATTGATAATGACCTGCATTACTTCAATCTCTTATGTTGTGATAATAAATGGAAGGCCAGGGAGGATGATAAGGCCTATAAGAAGGTTGAGTAGTTTAATAAACAAGGCTAAAAATGAGAAGGAAGATAAGATGAAGTGAATGCAGGGGTAACTTGGTCAATCTCATACTCAAGCCCACTAAAACTCCCACTACACTTAGGCACTCGACAACTTGATTCCTTCCTACACCTGATACCCTAATGATATTCCTCTCTGAGTTTTTGTAGGTACCAATCATATGGAACTTGAGAGAGTAGCTAACTGCATGGAATTGAAAAGGAATCTGTTGGACATGGAAGGATTTTCGAAGGAAATGAGGATAAAGGCAAGGAAAATGAGTGGAACTGAGGTAGACTAGAGAGAGAGCAGACATGAATTGGAGCAAGATTATAGAGATTTTCTTTTTAGTGTTTTTGGAAGTAAGGGTTTATTATTGTTTTACTCTGAGAAGAGATTTGAACATCTATGATTTTGCGTGAGTAGTTTTCCAAACCCTAAACCAAGGGTAAGTAACAATTGATGTTTCTTTATCAGGATTTTGTATTCTCTCACGGTTTTATTGTTTTATTTCCTTCACTCCTTTTTAACTTAGAAAAACTAGGGTTTCTTGAATCTATTTTGAAGGTTAAGATAGAGCTCGAATTCATGTACCAAAACCTGTTGAAGGATTGTGCTGAAATTTTAGAATGATCTTATGCATTTTTATTATTCTTTAGATCCTAACGCAACCCTAATATTTATTAAATGCGTAATTGAGCAATAAATCATGATTTTTCAGATCAAAACTATTAAGATCAATACGCAATCACTAGATTTTTCTCACCTTATTAATTGGTACATCTCTTCTTTGTATATGATTTCATCATCTTTGGGAGAGCAAACTAGAAAGATGGAAAATATAAGCTCTATTATGAAGTTATAAGAATAGACATCCATCGGGGCAATGCCTGAACAGGTAAAAATCTTCCATCCTTTTTAGCACAAATGGTAGGAAAGAATAAATGGTATCAAATTGCCCAAGATCTAGGGATAGGGGTGCAAAACAACTAATAAAAGTACCTTAGCTTTCCCACAATGTTGCATAGGTCAAAATTAATACCTTTAAAGGCATTAAAGACAAGATATAACTCAAGATCAACAACTGAAGAAATCAATTCTTAACACATGCTAGGAAGGTAGTTCTCTTAAAAGCTATCAACCAATCCATACCTACCTACATTATGTGTTTTTTCTCAACCAATAAGGCTCTGTGAAGAAATTGTAGCCTTAATGTCATGATTGTTTTTTTAGGGGGGGTGGGGTGGGGACCATAGAAGTAATGACAAGAAGATACGATAAAGAAGTTGGGAGAAAAAGGAATGGTAAAAACTAGTGGATGACTGGGTTTCAGAGAATTAGAGAATTTCAATAAAGCTCTTCTTGATAAACAATGTTGGAGAATCCTTACGAGTCCTAGGTTCATTGTTGCCAAGGTGCTCAAAGATAAATAATTTAGGCAAACTAATGTGTTGGAAGCAAAAATAGGCAATGGGCCTTCCTTGATTTGGTGAAGTTTGTGGGGATCCCTAGAGCTATTGAAGGAGGGGCTTGTCTAGTGGGTGGGAAATGGAAAAGCATTCAAATTTGGGAGGATAAATGGATACCCAAATTTTCATCTTATAAGAATCAATCACCAATAATGAATCTTAATGATGATCTATAGTGGCATAATTAATTGATGGAGGTCGAGGGAGGTGGATCAAAGAACAATTGGTGAAGGTGGAGCACATTAAAGATTTCTTGGCAACAAAACTTTTTGGAAGGTCCTACATATTAAGAGAAGGGAATAAGGTAACTCATTTTTAGCAAGTTTGCCTATATTACAAATGAAGAACAAATTTGGGTAGAAGTTGGCCTGCAACGCTATCACAGATATGTTTTACAAGACAAAATGATTGATTCTTAATGGAATATAAAAACTATGGTTTTATTCAAAAAAGAATGCAGGGCTTTTTGGAGAGGGTTGGAAGCAAAAGTAACAAAAGGAAACTCTATATATGAAATAACAAGGATCACTAGAGAAAGGAAGATCATGCGAGAGACTCACCAAGGGAGAGGGGGCGAGGGACGATGGTGGTTGGCCGCCTCCTGCTATGTGTGATGGAGTCCTGCAACAGAGAGAAAATGGTACTATGGTATCAACCCGAAAATAATATTGTGGAGGGAGAGAATGAGTTTACAATGAGGGACCTATGTGGGGGACATGCAACCATTCTTATTCGCCAATAGTTTCTGTAGAGTTGTTTGGTTCACGACAACCGTGGGCATGTTGGGTCATCGTTGCCACTGGCTTGTGCGTGGTACAGTGTACTAATTGCAGATGGTTGTTTGTGATGGTTGCGACTTGGAGGAGAGAAGATGTGGTTTACGGTGGGGCTATTTCCATCATGGTGCAGTGACGCTGAGTCATGACAGAACAGAAAGGTTGTTGGCCTTGTTATCCATTATGGTGGAGCCATCTATAGTCTCCTAGCTTTCCAACATGAATCGTTGTGCTTGAACTCGATATTACTGGGTGGTCTAACTTTGGAAGACGTCTTGCTGTCACAACCTGTCTACAGCTTGACTATAGTGATCGGGCTTCATGGTGCAAGGTTTCTCTATTTTTAGTATTATACAACACAAGAGAGGCTTACAGTACTCCTAAGGCAAGGTGGCTCTCAGTGGTTGGCATTTGGAGGTGCTAGAGCAACGGAAGGAGGTCCATCCATGTTATAAACATTCATGGAGGGTGGTGGATGCATGTCGTGAACATGCATGCAAGGTGGACATGTGACAAAGCTCTGTTGTCATTGAGATGGCTTGCAAGTTTGGGGTTGCATGATTTGGGCAGAGCTATGCACCAGAAGGGAGGTGCATGTATAGCAAGCTGCTATCCATAGTGGCATAAGGGATTGCTCTATGAAGGAGAATGAAGCATAATTTCCAGTACTCCAACGGGTTAGATAATTACTACATGTCACTTATAACCCTATCTCCCAACACATCTAAAATCCCCAAAGATTTTCAAAACAATAATCAATCTCATATTTTCCAAATGGACTCATAATAATCTCCACAAAGTCATCACTACAATAACAACATTAACCAAAAGGTCCACAATCTCCCAATAGTCTAAATATAATAACCCGATATATCTATAAGTTTGACTAAGCCAAATACATAAACATATCTAAAAGACATTAGAAATTTTTCTGTTAATAGTAGTACCTTGAGGTACTTGACAAACTATTTTTCTTTTAGACTAGGACGACGACACCCCAAACATTATTGAAAAATAAAACCCTTAATTAGAATGAAGGAATACCGAACAAACCAACAAATTAATTTATTAAACAATCCAAAAACCAAAACCAAAAAACAAATCAAATCCGGACCAACTAACAATGAATATATGGTAAACCTAAACTTTTTGAATGCAACATGCCTTTTAATGCCAAAAACTCTACCACACAATCCCACCTCACCACGACTTGGCAAAAAATCTGCCACCATATTACTTTCCCTATATTGATGAACCATAAAGAACGAAAATCTGAAGAAATTTCAAGAAACTCTTCCAAAACATCTAACAAATACCAATGGTGCATTTTTGAGTAATAACCCAATCTACTACCATCTTTGAGTTACATTCAATTTCTGTATCAACAAAATCTAAATCTTTGCATAATTTCAGACTAACCAATAGAACCATCAATTCAACTTTATTGTTTGTTCCTTGGCCAGAAGAACTAGAAAAATCAGCAACAAAGCCTCCAATAGAGTCTCTAATAACTCCCCTTCCACCACAACTACTTAAATTACCCTACAACTTCCATCCCTCCCTGCATTCGGCTTCCTACTGTAAAAGTAAGTTTTGGACATGAACAACGTTCACAGGACTTGGGAACACTAACTCCCAAATCCTCTATCATGGCAAGTTCCTAGCCAATAATATATTTGATGTATTCATTTCCTGTACAATATTTCTAAGACCATCTTTGATAGCCAACCAAACTCCATCCATTGATTTCATAAAACCTTCAATATGAACCTTATAATGTCTAAGCCATAATCTCCAACACCCTATTATTAGTTTAGCCTTGATCACAATTTCTATTCTTGGTCTTCAACTAAATTGTGCACATTATCAGAGAAATATTTGAACAACTCAATAAGAAAAGTATATATATTAGTGTGTACAATATGAACCTCCTCATAAAATTCCATATTCATGCAACAGAAAATATTTTATTTTCATATACAAATCTCAAAACATATTATCAAGAAAAATACAGCGACATTTCAATCTTTTTATATTCAAAAAACCACCATTCGTATTCAAAAACACTTTTGCATAACAAAATTTAATATCTTCATCTTATCATATCATATCATATCATATCACATATCATATGTTATATTTAACTTCCGTGGAAGGATTATGCTATCCCTAATGGTCAAACTAGACAGTATTATATCGCGAAACTTTTTCTTATTCATTCTTGGAGTCTCAAATATGCATAAAAGAAAGAACACATAAAATAACACTTTGTTACTAAAGTATGTGGACGTATATCATACCATATCATGTTGGTACTAACTATATCACGTGAAATAGTATCATCATATCATAAAAATATTCAAAATTATAATAAACATAGATAAGTATGCTGAAGGTTTTTCATATTTATATCATATCAAACCACGTATTGTTCACATTTATATCATTTTCAAATGATCAGTAATAGATCCATAACATTTCATATCACTTGTACAAAAATTTCAAATTTCATATTCGCTCTTTTGCACATTTCAACACATGATAAAGATTGCTCATGTCTACACTATTCATATAAATACATATTTTTCTCTTTCATATAGATTTTCATGAGTGAATACAAAACATATACTGAGGTTGTTTTCACATTTTGTTGTAAAATCATATTATGCATATTTTACAAACCAACCTTAGCTTGTTTTCTTTTTTGTGCAAATATAGCATAGGAACCTTACTTACCTGACTTTTGCAGTATCTTTTCTAAATTCTGAAAGTGTACCCTACCTGTGTCATGATAACCTATACTATAATAATTATGCAACGTTAATAACTATATGAAGCTAGTAAACAAACTTAATTAACCAAAATTTATAACCTTTAAGAGATAAAACCGAATAAGCCAATCAATAGCTAAGCTTATAACAACCTGAATTCAGTCATAACATAATCTGCACAACCACTTATTTCAACCTTAAAATAATGTCATAACATGCGGCACGCCTGCACAACCAACCCCATGCACCTCTTCACATAAAGAATTCATGTAAACCATTCCAAAAGTGAACATCAACTCAAAAATAACACCTAAAACCATTCGTATTTTTTCCCGGACAACCACATAGTTTTATCCATAATGCCACAACCAAATCTACAATTTCTACATATTCCAATATAACCAATAAATAATTCACAACAACCATATAAATTCCTCCTTACAAATTTCCAGCAACCATATTCCCAACACTTAGCATCACCACCCAAACTGCTATCTCAATTCTTTCAAAAATATCATTCCACAATAATAAAAGAAATTTCCAAAATAAAGTATAGCTTCATGAGGAGTAGTGTTCGTGATTACCTTTCATGATCGCCAAAGTTACAAACTGTTGATTTGTGAGTACAATGGCGCTACCTAAGACTAGGTCTACCTTGTGATTATCAATTAAGCAGTCAAATTGATAACGTAAACTAACTAAATTTTTTAGTAGAAATGTCAAACTACAAAAGATGACAAAATCAAGTTTAGAGAGGGAGAGGGCTTACCAAAGTAAGGGTCTTGGCAACCCCAAAACTGAAAGATCTACCAAGAATCACACTATCCGAATTCACTAGAGAAAAGGAACAGCGAGAGAGAGAGGAAATCACGAGTCTACAAAAGATTTAAAGTGTAGGTATTAGCGTGCTCAAATATTTGTCAAAAGGCATGCCTGACCAGTTTGAGACTACCCCCGCACTAAGAAAACCCAAAACTAAACTTTGAAATTCCATGGAAGAGACAGTAAAAACCAAAGTAAGGGGCATCTATTCAGGAAAAACTAAGTGAAAGAGATGGAAGGAAAACACACCAACGTGGGGTGGAAGTTGCGCACCAATGAGAACACACAAAGTTGGCCAAATCACAGGAGAGTAGAAGGCGTCTACTGTAGTGGGTTTGAATGTGAAAAAACAATAACCAAAATACAAAAATAAAAGAGAAACCATCGTGATCATGAGAGAAACGGAAAGAAAGATGGAGAGATTCAAGGACTCATGAAATCGCAGCTTTGATAAGGATGAAACATAAATCCTAGGAAGAGAGAGAGAATATGTTTGGGATTGCGATGAAAAATATTATTGTTAGCTTAAGTGTATGTTTAGGATTGCAATGTGAAATATTATTTTTAGCTTAAAGTTTATTGCTTAAAACTTAATGTAATAAGCTCTACTACTAAAAAGTCATTTACTGTTTGGGATCCATATGTCTAAAGTAATTTTAGAGTTAGTTACGGTAGTATTTTAAAAATATATAGTTATTTGCAGAAAGTTTTTGATAAAAACTCTAATTTTGTGCTTATTGAAAATACTGATTTTTAGTTTTTTCAACCGATTAAATCGCTTTTAATAAAGTTACCCAAATATGTCGTTTTTGCTTTTAAGCAGTTAAAAATACTTTTAAAACTTCGAAACGCAATCCCTACGAGCATATTTGAAAGCATGTTTGGGATTATGTTTTGAGACTTCAAAAGTGCTTTTAAATAGTTAAAAGTACTTTTAAAGAAAAATGATATGTTTTGATAACTTTAATAAAAACGTTTTAGTTGGTTAAAAAACTAAAAATCACCTTTTTCAATAAGCTCTAAATTGAAACTTTTATCAAAAAACTTTTGCTGATAACTATATAGTTTTAAAAAACTACCGTAACTAATTCTAAAAGTACTTTAGACATATGAATTCCAAACAGTAAATGACTTTTTAATAATAGAGCTTATTACGTTAAACTTTAAGCAATAAGTCTTAAGTTAAAAGTAATACTTTCTACTGCAATCCCACATATGCACTAAGACATATACCTTAAACCTTAATGTAATAAAACCATTATTGTTTGGGATGCGTATATCTAAAGTGCTTTTTAAAGTTAGTTATGATAGTTTTTTAAAATATATAATTATCTGTAAGAGTTTTTTGATAAAAATTATAATTTGATACTTTTTAAATAAGCTGATTTTTAGTTTTTCTAACCGCCTAAAACACTTTTTATAAAATTATTAAACGTGTCATTTTTTCTTTAAAAATGTTTTTAATTATTTACAAGTACTTTTTAAATCTCGAAACACAATCTCAAACAGGTGCAAAGTCTAAGGGTGATTTGCTCTATTGAGAGAGAGAAAGATTTTTAAATGAGGAAAGCAAAAATAAACTGCAGCATCATAGGGAGTTAAATCTGTTGGAGAGTAAAATCAGGAGGAGAGATTCGGGGAGAGGGGATTACGATGCAGCGGGTGTGAGAGCAGTTTATGGGAGAAGAGAAAAATGAATGAAAGGGATAAGCAATTTACCTGGACGACGTCGTAAGCTTCAACAAGAAGAAAAAATGTTGGGACTTGGGTCAGGCTTGAAAGAAAAAATATTGGGAGAACCCACGTGCAAACGTGAAAAAAAAAAAAAAGATTTATTGTTACTGTAAGGGGGTGTGCTGGTGTGCCACTGTACACCGACGGCCCCTAATATGCATCGGCTCGAAAACATGGGCCTTACAGAGAGAGAGGGAGAGAAGAGATTATACATTAAAAGGGAGAAGAGTTACTGGGAGAGGGTTTGCAACTGAGATATAGAGGGATGTTTTGACGTCTCAACGTGTTAAAAGAATGTGGATCGGACGTGGGTCAGTTACAACTTCATTAGATGAAGGGTCTCTCGGAAGAGCATAAAAGAACTTAAAATACTTGAAATATATTTATCTTAATAATAATAATAATAACAATAATGATAATCTAACTTAAATTTGCACACGTTATTAATAGAGTTTGATAAAATTAATAATAGTAATATATTAACAATAAAATATACTTGATAATATTTTAAAATGGATCGTGCTAAAACCAACGAGGGTGTAGTAGGAGAGATGTCACCGATAAGGTAAATAACCTTTTTTCACTATTTTTCATACATATTCTTTATATTCTTAAACATTTAAAAATAAATTACAATACCATTAAAAAATAATTTCTTGATTATTAAATAAAAAAAATAAAAGAATAGGTGACCATCCTTAGGACATTTCGTTGTGGCTTTAGCATTATTGTTTTAAAATATAATTAAATAAACAAAACTTATTATATTGTCTAACATAGGTTCCCCATGAAACAAGTCTAAATAATTAATATTCCATTAGCTTTACAATGACCCACTAAACTTAATTTACTCCCAAAAAGATTATCTATATCCCGAACTTAGAAATGTTGGGTTGGGTCATTTCAAACTCCCCTACTTATAAAAATTCTGCCCTCAAAATTTACTAGCAACTCAAGTAACCTACAAACTTATCCATCTTATCCCTTCCATGATTCTATTTTAAATCTTTGATCATTTAGTCGAGGCTAATGTTCCAAGATTTAGTCCTCTGATATTTGTTCCAAATGCTCACTTATTCTCCTAATCCTCTATTAGGGCTGTAAAAAGACTGAACCGGACCGGCAGACCGGACCGGACCGGTTGTCCCGGACCGGGACCAGACCAGACCGGTTGAATTCCGGTCCGGTCCAAAAAATATATGGACCGGAAAATTCCGGTCCGGTTCCGGTCCAAGGAGTTCATCCCCCTGGACCGGACCGGATCAGACAGAACCCCTAGATTTTTTTTTTAATTTTAATTTTTAAATATATGTATATATAAATAATAATATATAAATTTTAATTTTAATATTAATATATATTAATATATAATATATACTCTTATAATATTGACATATAAATAATAAGTGTATTATTATTATTTAATATATTATTACTAATTTATCACTATTTACTAACATATAAATATATAATTACTAATATAAATTATAATAGTATTATTATTTATTAGTTATAGTTTATTAACATATACTAATGTAATAGTATTATTAGACTATTAGATTATTAGTTATAGTTTACTAACATACTTAATATTTAATATTAACTAATATATTAATATATAATATATACTCTTATATATTAACATATAAATAATAAGTGTATTATTATTATTTAATATATTATTATTAATTTATCACTATTTACTAACATATAAATATATAATATACTAATATAAATTGTAATAGTGTTATTACTTATTAGTTATAGTTTATTAACATGTACTAATGTGAAAGTGTTATTAGACTATTAGACTATTAGTTATAATTTACTAACATACTTAATATATAATATATACTAACATATTAATATATAATATATACTTTTATAATACTAACATATTATAATTTATAGTAGTTAAATTTAGACCAGAAAAATATTTGATCATTGTAGAATTTTATATTAAATTTAGCCTATTAAATCATATGGGGCACCCCTGGACCGGACCGGACCGCCCCTGGACTGAATTGGACCGGACCGGTATGGACCGAACTCCTATTCGGTCCGGTCCAGGGTGAGAGAATTCTTAGACCGAATGAAATCGGTCCACAAATTTTCCGGACCGGACCATTTACACCCCTATCCATTACGTATACAAATCTGCATACTTAGCGGCACAGTCTGCATACACTTTCAGGATTCAACTCAATCCTAAAAACACGAACGTCCTTAACAATGATTTTGATTAAATGCCTAGTAATGCTTTCACCCGCAAATTATCTTAACTCAATATTATAGTAACTCAAACTCTCTACATAACTAATAACTAGAATCTCCATATAGAATAATAGATAAACTCCTCACATAAAATAATAAACTTAACTAAATAGCAATATAAAACTCTCTAAAGTTCACGGTTCCTTAATCACTACAAAAATAAAAATAAAAAAAGCGATTTTTGGGACAATTTTTTTTTTTTCAGAATACAATTTACTAGCAAATGACATTTTGTCACCAAATTCACGTGGCTAGAAAATGCTCACTGCAAATAACTATAATGGACCATTTTATTTGTCATGAATGATAGTTTGTGAAAATCAAAGAATTTTTTCCACAAAATTAAGATCATCAGAAAAAATTTGTAGGTAATATTTTTTTACAACGACATATGGATTCATAAGTGATGAAATTGATTGGTGACAATAAGTTTATAGTTCCCGCGAAAACAATTTGGTAGCAAATAATTATATAGGACCAAATTTTAATCTTACATAATGCACGGAAAATCCAACTCCTATCTTTATAATACATCTAACTTAATTTCATTACCTACACCATCACCACTAGTTCCTCAATGCCACTTTTTCATGCCTCATGCCCATGCATCATGTTCGTATGTTATATTTTACCTTTGGGGTCTCTAAAATGTCTCGATCCTAAAATCCTTAAAATTGAAATATTACAACAATATTGAGTGTAACCAAACTCCTAAAATCGAATAATGACATGAATCAAACTCCAAAATTGTACTATGGCACTCCTATTGTGCTTGCTTAATCATTAAACCAATAATATTCATATCCAATATTTATATACACCATATAAATAATTAATTATATCATTTCCCCTCGTAAACCCTAAATCTTCACACCTTAAAATACGTTAACTTCATGTGTTCTTGTCATAACCATAATGACTGCACGTAAGTCTACGATACTTGAAATTTCTAAAAATCCTTGATATCCACCATTCATACGAGGTACGAATCATGTTAGCCATTGAACATAAAATACAGTCCACCCATTATGGTAAGATACCATATCCCACACATAAATCTATGTCATAACTTCAAAGCCCACTAAATTCATTCATAATTTTCTCAGAATAACTCCACAAAGTATAATGCTATTTTCTTATGAACAACATGGACCATCAATCTTAAAAGCAAAATCTTCCTAACCATTAAGAGCTATAAAATATCCTATCAAAATCATAAACGTCTCAAAAACTCCTAGCAGGCCATGAGCATCCTAGGTGACCTTATCTTATATAATTTCTAAAAGATTTATTTAAATGATGCTTTTCCTTAAAAAAAAAAAAGAAGAAGAAGGAAGCTCTACAGAATCTCTCGATCATAGCTTTGATGTTAAAAAGTCTTGAGGACGTCTTGCTATCACGACCTCTCTACAACTTGGCTATGGTGGTTGGGCTTCGTGGTGCAAGGTTGCTCTATTTTTGATATTTTAAAACAAAGGACATGGGAGAGGCTTGCTGTAGTCCTATGGCGGCGTGGCTCTAGGTAGGTGGCTCTAGGTGGTTGGCTTTTAGAGCAGTAAAGGGAGGTGCACGCATGCTACGAACGCCCACGAATGGTGGTGCATACATGTTGCGAACGTGTATGGACAATGTACGTGTGAGATGGCTTGTCGATCAGTCGGACCGCATGCTTCAATCAGAGTTGTTCATCGGGAGGGAAGCAAGATAGATCTTTTGTGCGTGTATGGCCAACTACTATCCACGGTTTTTTTTTCTCTCTGAAAGCAAGCATTATATAGATAAACTAAACGATTACAAGGATACAAAGTTTAGTAAGGTGGAAATCCCCAACAATCATCTCATTCCAACAAAGACATAGTAGACACCAAAAATTTAAAAAAAAAGGTTTTAGAGCCGCAAGTACGACTCCCATCAATTCCAATGAAATGATGCTGTCTAAAACGGTTTTGAAATAGTCTGCAAAACAGACTATTGAATTGCGACAAAAATTTACAGTGGGAAGAGGTGCGTTGCATTCTATTGAATCGGCCTGTCTAAAAGAGATACTCACGTCCACCTCACCGAGATCCAGGGTTAGGGAAAGCGGAAAACAGCCATCCGAAGGAGAATCGATACACCAAAAAAGGACTACCGCCGACTATGGTGGTACGTGAGGAGCACATGCTGCACTGCAAGTAAAACCGAAAGCACAAAATGGAAGATCAAAACTAGATAATTCTAAAGGTGTTGCGCGTGGCGGCAAATGGACTCTTTAAGTACGGCGACTCGTGGGCATCATGTGCACCCCAATAGGCGCATGAAAGCAACTCGCCACACATCTGGGCGCTTTTTTCCTCCCTGCCCATAGATCGGTGGCTGTAAACTTCATATGTCCGGCACATGGTGGTCATAGATGCCCAGTAAGAAGAAGATCAGCAACTTCAAGGACTGTACACAAAACACTATAAAAGTATAGGAATAAGTAAGAAATAAACTAAAGTTGCCCCATAGGGCTGGGCGAGAGGGAGGGAGGAGCAAGAGCCCTGCCCTCCCTCGAAAACAGCCTTCAATGGCTAGAAACCGACTCAAGAAACTAGAGAGAGAGAGTTTCTGAAATTACTATTACTTAAAAGTTTTTGAAATATGATACTACTGCTATACATTATTCAACAAAATGCGAAAATTTAATAGATGGTTTATGTAGATTACCTTTTTTTTAATATCATTCTTACTTGAGTAATGCTATATACAAGTAATTTTGCGAACCAATATGTGCACCAATACATTCCTATTGGCTTATCATATTTTTTCTTTTAAAATTTAAATTTCTGACCAATCATATTGGATGGGTACACATATTAGTGCACAAATTTGCTTACAACTAGATTTTTCCTTCCTATATAGATTGTTTCCATGGTTCAACCACTTCTCTAATTGTAATATATTAAAAGTTTAGATGCAAAATTACCAGTATTCATGGAAGATCAAGATTCAGAATATGCTTTCCATCATTTTTATGAATGCACTTTTGAGCGGCTATTTGGACTTTGTTTTGAGTGACTATTTGGACTTATATTTCAAAAATATTTTGTTTTTCTTTGATCCCTGATTCTTCTTGGACATATAAGTTCAACACAATGTGGACTCGATAATATTGTTTGGACCCATATAACATTACTACTCAGCTCATCCCAATCTTGATTGTTTAGGAATTACACCTCTTCAAGTTATGATAATGCAATTACGGACTAGAATTCATATCCCCAAGAATCATCTTGTGGTTGTAGGGTTTAAGTCCCGTTTGGAATTAGAAGTGAGTTGACCTTATTTCAACTTATTTCCATTTCATCATTACATTTTTATAATTTTTTTTATATAAAACACAAATTTCTATATACCTTTTTCAAATTCCAATGCACATTTTTCAAATTTTAATACACATTTTTTAAATCTCAATACACATTTTTAAAATTTCAAAATAGTAATAATATTAAAAAATAAACTCAACTCATCTCATCTCCGAATCCAAACGGGTCTAAGTTGTAATGAGCCCCCTTGTGTTATGACTATTTCGAGGTGGTCACCTCCAATAACCAAGAATTAGAGAGAAAAAGTAGAGAGAGAAAGAGAGAGAGAGAGTTAGAAGAAAATGAGCAATCAATCTAAAGTTGGTGATCTTTGTCCCTACTTAGCTTTTTATATGTGATTTATCAAAGCGCAATGTATCAATGTTTAAAACAAAAATACCCTTATACTATAGAAGGACATCATTCCTCGTAACACCCACTAACTCAAACGACATCATATCTCATATACATCATGCTAACTATTACCACAATCCAAAATGACTATGTATCAAACAATTTTTAACTAAAAAAATTGCTACATCTTCCTTCTTCTTTCTATTTTATCTCCTCCTTGATTCATGAAATACTCCTCCCCTTAAGATGACCTTGCCCACAAGGTGAGGAAATTTCTCCTTTAACTGCCAATGTAAATCTGATGTACCATCCTCAACTTCAACTCCTTGCCACTGCACCTGCAACACTTCTAACACTTTCACCACTGTTGTAATAGTTACTTTGGCACTATAAAATGGCTATAGGCACATGTGAAATATTTTTCCCCAACTTCCTCTTTAAACAAGACACATAAAATACAGGATATAATGATGTGCTAAGACAATATAAGAGAGCCTATACACAACTTGTCAAACCATATGAGTAATCTGAAATGGCCCAAAAAACCTGGAGAGAGTTTGAGATTACGCCTAGTTATCAAGGAATGTCGTATGCAAGGTTGAAGCCTTAGATATACCTGTTGCCCAGATGACTAACACAAGATGGAGGGTGAATTGAGTTATATTATAAAAATTAACACTTATAAATCAAATACACAATATAAAATATAAACAGAATATAAAGCATCAAGAAATGTAAAGAGTATGGTAAGAAAAAGCAAACTCAGTATTTTTACGAGGTTTAATCTCACTGCCTACGTCCTCGCTGCAAGCTACCCCTTGAAGATCCCAAATTCACTAGTCAATTTTCTTTAGGTGGAAATAGAAACCTATTACACTTTTGAGAAGAACCGCTCCAAAGAATCCGTGTAGAACACACACTACACTTCCAATCACTTCACATTTGGTGATTCAACTATTTCCTGTGTAGAACATCTTCTACACACACAAGGGTTATACGCACCCTCTTATTGATACAAGAGTTGATAGTGGGTAGACTATCAAAATATACTCCTCAATGAGTAAGATAGAACCAATATAGCGTAACTTATATCTCTCTAAAAAAGAATAAGAATTAAGACTCAAAACTTAATAAAAGAGAGAATGAGAGTTTGAAAGAATGATTCAAAACTTAGCAATAGATGTGTAAGATCTTGTTGTGATTTTTACAAAACTCAAGCGAGCTATTTGTAGGCAAATGAGTCTTCAATTTCAAATTTGAAAAGATTTACATGTCAAATAAGAGCACTATTTACTTTTCAAAAAATTCAAATAAAAGCATTTCCTTTTTGCATTTGTTAAAGACAACTCCATTTATTTTTGAAAGAAATCAAATCTAATTTTTTACTTTTCATACATAATAACATGAGCATGATTTATTTTTCAAATCAAATCATTTTCTTTTTGCATATGTCAAAAAAACACACAACCACCCTTTAAAATTTTCAAAAAAAATCATCTACTTTTTACATTTGTAAAAAAAACACACAAACCACCCTTCAAGATTTTCAAACAAAATCATCTACCTTTTACATTTGTTAAAAAAACACACAACCACCCTTCAAGACTTTCAAATAAAATATGCACATGTCAAATATGATAATCAATCATCTTACAAATTTAATTTTTTATATAAAAAATATAATTTTTGAAATTATATTATTTGATGATATTATGCACAAGTAAAAAATATAATTTTCAAAACTAAGACATTTAAAGATGTCTTGCATATGTGAAAAAAATAATTTGATGTTTTATGAAAAAAGAGTAATTTGGAGTTTTAATCCAATTTTGAATTTTATCAAGAAATGTACAAAATAATCTATGAATTTCATTTGTAAACTTGTTCTTTTATGCTTGATATGCGCTTCGCTCCATTGCGTAAATAATTTGAGTTTGAAATTTTAATTTATTTGTTATCATCAAAATCTATACGTAGATACGAAACTTGAAACTTTAGATTCAACAATCTCACACTTTTTGATAATGACAAATACTTGGTAGAATTTTGAGACTTGCAGTAATGCTTAAGCTCCCCCGGAGAATATGCGTTAGTTTTTCAAGTAATAAATAAACATAATTCCAACATATATAACAGAGTTAAAAATCTAAATATTTACATCTAAAACTTCTCCCCCTTTTGACATCATTAAAAAGAAATCATAATTAACTTAATAAGACATATTCCTACAATAACCAATAGACAAATAAAACGGTGTATTAGTAGAGATTATAGAGAATTCGGTGCGGAGCCACGCGTATCCGACAAAACTTTCAAAAGTTGGAGGTCTAGTCCTGGCAATTCGGTGCGGAAGGAAATTCAAATCCGTTTGATGTTGTTGACAAATAAGATACGTAGAGATTTGAAAGTTTTCAATTTTTGTTTAAATGACCATTTTCACCCACCGAATGCTAAAAAAAATCTCACATTGCTCATTGATCAAGTATCTGTTTATCCAAAACGATAGAATGGCAAAGAAACTTTCATCTAATAATCTTCCAGATTTGAATTAGAAACCATCTCAACCAGTCATTTTATCTCCTAAGGTTGTCAACACCATGATAGAAGCAGAGATGCATTTTTCTAGTAGGACTGATTCTGAAATTGTTGCAGCATCAAGAATTCTCAGTGCTCAATATGCTACCTCTATTACGATCATGTATCGAAAATTATTAGTGAGGGCAAATGAAGTTGATCGACTTAACAATCAAATATCTGTTCTGCTTCAAAAACTTACAAATAAAGGTAGAAAGAATAAGAGGTTGAAGCAAGAAAAAAAAGATTTGACGAAATTAGCTCGTATTCTGAAACTTCGAATAGAGGAATCGGAATGAGTGAAAGTTCAAGCATAGAGTCAACATCAACAGATAATAACAGTGTTTTACGAGAGAAATAGAGACAATCTGCAATCTCGGTGGCTTAGCTAGTTAACTTTTTAAAATATGCATCCAGCATATCTTGTAAGATTGACTAAGTAAGATTTGACGAATGATAGTTTGTCTTGTACTTATTTCCATCTCTATAAGAGCAGCTATCAGTTTTATCTAAATCGCATCAAGTCTTCTTCTCATCTTTGTAATTTATCTTCATTTCCGTACTTCAAATCTTCAATGGCTCATCAATATCCTTTCAGTACTCCTCGTGATCAAAATATGATGTATTCTTTACCTCAGTCCCAAACTGTTTCTACATCTGTTGTAGGTGCCATAAAATAACAAAACACTGATTTGGCTAATAAATCAAATCATGATGCCTTTTACGAGCTTGTGAGTCTCGAAACTCGATACTCATCTTCCATTGTTGCTTTTTCCACTCGGTTGCAGTCCAAAACTCGCAAAATTGAAAAGATTAGCGAAACGGTCTCTGTACTTCAACGACTTGTTTATGAGTCAAACAAAAAGATAGTAGAGTTAAAGCAATAAAATAAGGATTTAAAATCCTTACTTGCTTTTTCATTTCAATTGCCTAATCTTTTAGCCAAAGATGACATGATAATTTATAAGGAGCAAATGCATTTGAATAATGAGACTAAATGTTTCAAGCTTCTGTAGGTCATTTGAAATAATGGAATAAAAGTATCTAGCAGATATTTATGACATGCATCATTCTTATTTCTCTTCTAATCATGCATAGTCTATCTTCTGGTAGGGGTTTTGTAAAAATGTCTGCCAATTGATCATGTGCTAGTGAATTCTAATACAATATTGCCCTTTTGCACATGATCTCTAAGAAAATAATATCTAATTTCAATATACTTGGTCCTAAAATGTTGTATTGGATTTTTTGAAAGATTTATAGCATTAGTATTATCACATTTAATACAAATATGATTATACATAAGTTTAAAATTCTCAAGTTGTTACTTCATGTAAATAACTTGAGCACAACAACTACCTACAATAACATATTCTGCCTCAGCAGTAGATAATGCAACAAAATGTTGTTTTTTACTAAACCATGAAATAAGTGCATGACCTAAAAAATGACATGTTCCACTAGTACTTTTTCGATCAACTTTGCAACTAGCATAATCCGCATCTGAATAACTAATAAGATCGAAAGAAGTGTGCTTAGGATACCATAACCCTAGGTCAATGGTACTGGCATGATATCTAAAAATACGCTTGACTGCAATCAAATGAAATTGCTTTGGAAATGATTGAAAACATGCACATAAACATACACTAAATATAATATCAAGTCTACTAGCTGTCAAATATAATAAACTATCAATCATATTTCGATAAACCTTTGAGTCAACTGGCTTACCACTTTCATCTTTATCAAGTTTGGTGGTTGGACTTATTGGTGTTCCAATTACTTTCGCACCTTCCATCTCAAATTTTTTGAGTAACTCTTTGATATATTTTGATTGATTAATAAATGTTCCACTTTTTGCTTATTTGATTTGCAATCCAAGAAAAAAATTAAGTTCTCCCATCATACTCATTTCAAATTCTTCCTACATGCTCTTAACAAAATCTTGGCACATATTTTCATTAGTAGTACCAAATATTATATCATCAACATAAATTTGAACTAGAAGAATATCATCCTGTTCATATTTGATGAAAAGAGTTGTATCGATCTTTCATATTAAAAAACATTTTTCAATTAAAAAACCACTAAACCTCTCATACCAAGCTCTAGGAGCTTGTTTGAGTCCGTATAATGCTTTTCCGAGCTTAAAAACATGATTAGAAGAAAGATGATTTTCAAAATCTGGAGGTTGCTCAACATATACCTCTTTATTTATAAAAGCATTTAAGAAAGCACTTTTAACATTTATTTGAAAAAGTTTGAAATTTTTATAACATGCATAGACAAGTAACATTCGAATAGTTTCTAATCTTACGACAAATGCGTATGTTTTATCCTAATCAATTCCTTCCTCTTGATTGAAACATTGAGCTACAAGTCGAGCCTTGTTTCTAGTAATGATTCTAGACTCGTCTTTCTTATTTCTAAAAACTTATTTTGTTCCAATAACAACATGATTTTTGGGTTTAGGAACAAGTGTCCATACATTATTTTTTTCAAATTGATTTAGCTCTTCTTGCATAGTTAGAATCCATGATTCATCAATAAGTGCTTCATCAATATTTTTGGATTTAATTTGAGATAAAAAAACAGTGTGATTACAAATATTTCTAAGAGATGATCGAGTACTTATACCTCGTGAAGGTTCTCCTAGAATTTGTTCCACTGGATAATCTTTCACATGTTTCCACTATTTGGTTGCATCTTGTGTGACGCCCACGAATCCCCTATGGGATTTAGAAGGACTCGTGACATCAGGACGATCATCTCATAGATCAATCATTCCATCGAATAGTGTTTGAAGAATGTGGGAAGCATGCACCAAGTGTATAATAAATATTCGCAGCGGAAAAATAAATAAAAGTCAGTCGTTCTAGTACCAGAGATTATAAAAAAATTACAAATAAATTTAAAACAATTTCTCCTACAGGAGACTGTATAGTCTTTCAAAAGAAAAAGATAAGCAACACTGCTTTCGAGATTTTAATCTCGATTTTCATCCTTTTGACAAATCGATTTTTCTGTGGAGTTTGTATTTCGGGCCAATTTCATTTTCTACAATCACAAACTATGATCCCGTAAAATGGGGACTGTAGGGTGGGCGCGATCCACCGACATGAGATGTGAGTCCCAGTAAGTAACAGACAACATACAACCAATTCACACAACAGAACATCATCAGCATATACAAGTAAACTCAATGGGTGTATGTACCATGAATATGAGACTTGCAACATGACTTATGCACATGCATTTTCGTATAAAAACATCCATAATCTTGACAGTTTTCAATGCTTTGCTTCATGTACGTGCTTTTCATAAAAATGCTTTTATATAACGTTGATTTCTTTCATATGTACTGTTTGAACTTCTTTTCAAAAGTCATCTTTTCAAAATGCTTTTCGTCTTTTCTTATCTTAGGCGCCACTTATCATATCATATCATATCATATATGGCTCGAAAGCCCTTTTCTTTTCGTCATGACTTCTTATTTTGGACATCTCACGGTTCCCCTATGCACTGTGTGCTCCCTACTAGTTACTGTCACACCCGACGACAATGTCAAACCTAGGTGAATACGTTTCGCGCCCTTTGCACTCTTCGTCACTCTGAGATTTCTTCTCGAATAACTACAAACTTCTTATATGGTGAGGCCAAGACCAACACCGTTCTTATGGCACCCACTAGCATTAGGTGCGACCACGCTTCAGACATCTTTTGGAGCCATACATGATCTACCAACTGTTTTTTGTCAACTTAGGGGCTTTCATTCGACTTTAATCACTCCTAAGTGAACAGAGAGTTCGACTGGGGCACTATCCTGTCCCAGCCTTTGGGGTTCTTATAAAATTTTAATTCTTTTCTTTCTTTTAAAAACATACTTGACTCAAAAACATACTTTTCGTGCTCATGCATGGGACATGCATGCAACATATGACTTCTTATGCAAAACATGTAGATCATGAAACATATGAATCATATATCTGCAAATCATATCTCATACATATTAACATATGAACAAACTTTCCTTTCTAATTTATCTTTTATCCAACATGTCATGCATATTCCAATGAAAAGATAGTCAGAACATTAAGTCATATCCAATCAAACCAAAACTGTCTTATAGGGGTTAAGGACGCAATTTATGATAGAGTCAAACTTAACTTTTCTTCTCTTTTCTCTTAACCAAAACACGCATATTCCTTTAAGATCTTCTCAAAACTTAATAGGTATATCATAACCAATCATCAATCTCCACATTTGCATTGCCTGTATAGTTATTCTCTTCAACAAATTATCATCATATAATATTTTCTCTAAACCCAAACATTTCTCAATCTATACATTAAGGGAATCTAAGAGTACACATCGATATTTCATCCAAAGATTCAAGTCATAACCATACATCATATCATGAGTTAAAGCCTAATATTTTTCCAAAGAAGTATACCAGGGTTGAAACTTATGAACTCCCAAAAATAAACTTCTCATCGTCCAACATATTATGCTATTGTTTCAACCCTTAACAGAATTTTACTTAACTTTACTTATTAAGTTTCCTCCTCAAATTTTTATCACATTCTTCCAAATATCTCTTCGATTAAAATCCTAGTGTATCACCTTATTAAAACATAGTGAAAAAGCAATGAAGTCATCCAACCAAACCATTATATCACCGACAATTACTAAAAAGTAACGGAGTCATTCAACCAAATTATTTTATCACCAACAAATACTACAATACTGGAGTCATCCAACCAAATCATTTTATCACCAACAAATACTAAAATAATGGAGTCTTCCAACTAAATCATTTTATTACTAATAATCACTAAAATAATCGAGTTATCCAACTAGATCATTTTATACCTAATAATTACTAAAATAATAGTCATCCAGCCAAAACATTATATCATCAACAATTACCATCCACACAATATTCAACCACAGTAAGATTAACTCTGGGTAATCTCAATCTCCATTAAATGACCTCAGGCTCAAGATACCATGGACAATTGTTCATGGTATGGGCAAAGTGAGAAGGACCTGAAAAGATTATTCCACAAGACAAGGCAATCACGCTGCACATACTACTGCTAAGCTTGCTATGTCTTTTTTGAGGAAAAAGTATAGATAAAGGAGTGTCCTCATGATGTAGTTTAGTGTGTTGAACTGGATATGTTGTAATTTCTTGTTGATTAATGAAATCTTTCCTAAGGTATTAAAAAAAAAAAATTTGCAACATGGCGGCCAATTGAGATGAAAGTAAATTCATCAAGTAGTACCATTGGTCATGACCAAGTACTGATCATTGATCGAGCTAGCCAACTGCAGTTGGATATCAAAATCACGAAGAAATGTTCGTGGCTAATAGCCTAATAGTACTAATAATGGGTTGGATACCTGAGGACAAAAGGCCAAGTCCGCCCCATCCCAAAGTCAAAACAGTGCTATTTGCATCACATAAAACCCTAACTAAACGTCTAGTCCTATAAATTGATCCTTACGCCTTTTGTTTATCAATTTCACATTCTTCTAGATTTTTTTAAGGGCTTACCGAGGGCTCAAATTGAAGTCACGAGGATTTACCGAGGCTCAAACTAAAGTCCAGCCTTGATTCCACGAGTTGTTGGCGATCTGATAGTGATGAGGGGGTTTACTAGGTGTGCAGACTAGTGTCCGAGTCTTGATCCCACAAGTCGTTCGCAATCCGATGGTGATGCAAGGGTTTACTAGGTGCGCGGGCTAGTTTCCGGGCCTTGACCCCGGGACTCGTTGGCAATCCGATGGCGATGCGGGGGTTTTACTAGGTGTGCGAACTATTGTTTCAGCCTTGACGCCGCGAGTCGTTGGCAGTCCGATGGCGATGTAGGCAGGGGCGGAACTAGGATTTAGTGTTTGGGGGGGGCGATCGATAAAGTGTATGATATATATATATAAATTATATATATTTTTTATACATGACTATATATAAAGATAATAATTATATATTATAAAATTATATTTACAATAATCTCACAATTATATAAATTAAAATAAGATTAAATAAATATAATCAATTAATTTTGACAATTATAAAAATTTATAATCAATTCAAAGTGATAAATGAGCAAGTTAATTATTACAAAATATCTCATAATTCATAAATGTCATGATCAACAAAAGAAGTAAAATTAACTAATTTGAAATTCACAAATCTAATCATCAACACAAAAAAATTAAATAAAACTTTAAAAATATAAAACATCAGGAAAAAAAATTGGGAACTTAGTCTATTTGTTTAGTAAAAATTTAGTAAAAATTATTAGGAGGATAATTTTATTTTATTTTATAATCTAATGGAGGAATTTTAATTATATATAAATAATTACATATATTTATATACCATATTTTTTCTTTTGAAAAATTTTGGGGGGGCGGTAGCCCCCCCTAGGAATAACGTAGGTCCGCCTCTGGATGTAGGGGTTTACTAGGTGCGCAAACTATTGTTTCAGCCTTGACGCCGCGAGTCCTTGGTGATCCGATACTTTTTTGTGCCATGTTGCTTTGCGGGAGTAAAGGGCCATGCAGGCGGCATTTTGTGCTATAGAAAACAATTTCGTTAGTAGAAATAAACTCACGCACTGTAAGCAATACAAACTAGAGATTTTTAGTAGTCGTAGTCGCTTTTTGCAAATCCATTGTGGTTGTTACACCCATGCCCACGCGTGTCGAGTCTGAGTCGAGCGTGTTGCTAGTCCAATCCCATGCAAGCATAGTCCATGCGTGCATAATCTGAGTTTGCATGTGTTGCTAGTCCGTGAGGGAGTTCTAGGCCCGTGCACACTGACGAGCTGAGTTGGCACTCAGTCCAAGTCGAAGTCTTGAGCTGGGCGTGGTTCGATTGGGAAGGATCCGAGATATGTTTCTTTATTGATGGGGAGAAGTCCTAGGTTCATGCAAGCCCGATTGGGATGGGTCCAATCCGAGTTAAGTGCTCAAGTTCGAGTAGGCCACATGATTGGTTCAAGCTCATGGGCGTTGCTGGTCCAAGTCTCTAGACTTGCATGGTTCCAGGTCCGAGTCCAAGAGGTGTGGGGCTATGTTCGATTCGTGCCCGATGGAAGTGTGAGCTCGTGGGTGAGGTGTTGAGCTAAGGTCCATGCCCAAGGAAGGCAATGTTGTGCCCGAGCCTTACATGCACTGTGGAGTCAGTGAGCCCATGCATGCTGTATCCAACACACGAGTGAGTTTATTGTGGTGAGGTGCTATCCGATTTGATGCTCGGTCTAAATGAAGTCTTGGGCCGTGAGTGGTCTGATCGAAGGCCATGGTAGTGCATGGTACTTTCGATCCGAGCCTAGTGGAGAGGTTTCCGAGCCCATGCACCGGGAGGTTCGAGACTGCACGTGAGTAGTTCGAGTTCACAAACATCCGAGTGCAAGACTTTAAAAACCAAGCCCTAATTGGTGTAGGCTAGCTCGGAGTGGCACACAAGGAATGTAGGGGAGCTTGGTGAGTGGGTTTTGAGCGATGCAAGGCGACTAGGAAATTGTCCTGGGCCGTGGTTCCGGGCTCGAGATTGAGTCTTGAGTGGTAGTGTATCCAGGTCTTGCAACCGGGAAGGGGGAGTATGCCTACTGTCCCTTGCAGCTTCCGCGGTGGAGCTCAACTAAGGGAAGGATGAAACTCGCTGAAGGGTCAACAGGCGAGTAGGTTTCAAAATTGAGTGTTTCGGCATCAAGTGTTGTCGCAGAGGTGCTCCTAGAGGATCTACCGATTGGTGACCTTCCTGACAGTAACAGATGATGCTGGTGACCCTTGTGGTGGGCGCCAGCGTCCTTTCTACTACTCTGGCGCAATGGAGACGTGTTGTGTCATGTGACTAGCATGTTTTGGCGTGATCAAGGAGCATTGTTCACTACCCCCGGGATAGGGGCCATGGTCGCCGACGAGACAGAAATCGCCAGCGATCATAGAGGTGACTGCCGACAACTCGACTGAGCTCGAGACGTGGTGCCATGGGGCTCGGGTGTCCTTCGGTGTGGTATCGAGTATTATGCATGCACAGTGGAGGTGCACTGCACAAGTGAATAGTGCCATCCTGAGCACATTTTCCTTACCACGTGGATATTTTGTGTTCGTGTACATGTCTTGTGCGTATAAGTGCCATGTGCATGTTCTAATGGGTGAGAATTACCTCTTTGGGATTTTGAGCGGGAGATGGCGGCCACTGGGGGTCCAGGTGACCATGTGACGGCGGAGAAGCGGAAGACGTTCGCAGAGCTTGTTTCACAGATGCCTCAATCAATTCCTGAGGTGAGTATCCCTTTCCGTCCACAAAAATGCATAGATGGAGAGTATTTTGTGCAATTTTCAAAAGGAAATAGACAAATCTGCTGAGCCATTTCAGTATGCATTGGCATGAAGTTTATTAGACAGAGGCCATTCGTGGATCGAATTCGTGCCTTCATTAATGGGAGATGGGGTTTGTTTGGTTCGCCAGTTGTTTCGGGCCTTCGGCTATGCGTAAACCTCGTAATTTTTTTGTCCGGTTTGCTAAGGAGGATGATTTCTTGAAGGCTTTGTCTAGGGAGAACTCTGAAATAGATGGAGTTATTTATAGGGCATTTCAACGGTCAGTTGATTTCAATGAAGATCTTGAACCGGTTATGGCCCCTATTTGGGTGATGTTGCCAGGATTACCTCCTAATTTTTATCAAGATTCTTACTTGATAAATATTGTGGCACTGATTGGAGTTTTTATATACGTCATGACAATGCTATGCATTGTGCGACAAGACCTGATGGTGCGCGTGTTTGTGTGCTGATGGATATCTCTCAAACCCCTGTTTACTCTGTCTGGATTGGCACCCTGAAGCAACTAGCGATCTTATCATAGGAAGTGTTTTATGAAGCTCTTACTGGCTTTTGTATGCGGTGCAAGATTCAGGGACACAACGAGAAGACCTGTAAGGCAAGGGAGAAAGCTGAGGTGAAAAAGAAAGAGGCAGTACAGAAGTGGATACTGAAGACAATTAATCATGAAGAAGATAAAGATAAAGCTTTAATGGAATTTGAAGGAAAAACATGTGACAAAGATGTTGTAGGCGATACTAATCCTCTAGGAAATAATACAAAAGGAGTTTTACAGCTTATGGATAAGGATTCGGAACCTTTAGAAAGGAAAATGCTATTATGCTCTGTCCTTATTCTACCAGAGTGGATGGAGAATCTAGTGGATCTTGTGAATTAGTTATTGTTGAAGAGGTACAGGATATTCATGAAGAGTAAACGATTGAAGAATTACAGAATCAGACATCCCTACTGAGAATGACATCTGCTTCGAACTCTGAAGAAGATTTAACTAATCTATGTAAGGATAAAGATCATGTATCAGATTCTGAAGTGCAGAAAATTGAATCAAAAGTCATTCGTATTCTAAGAAGCTCCTCTCAGGCTCCAAGCAAACCCTCTAGGCTTGATTTATGAGTGGTAAAGTTATGTTTTGGAATTATCGAGGTCTGGGTAGCTCGAAAGCAAGGCTGAGAGCTTTGCTTAAGTTACACAAACCAGAATTATTGATGGTGGCGGAACATTTTAGACAAGAATGCAACTTATTTTGGTGGAAACATAAGTTGAATTTCAGTGATGCTTATTCGAATGGTGGTAAAGATGGTAAGATGTGGCTCTTTTGGCAGGATGATACTCAAGTAAATGTTCTTGGACACTCAAATCATCACATCACTATTTTAGTGAATTCTTCTTTTGTTCTCTCTTCTGTTTATGCAAAATGTTCAGATTTGGATAGGAGGCAGTTGTGGTCAGATTCGATTCCTCATGGTTTTGTTGGTTTACCGTGGCTTATTTTGGGTGATTTTAATATCATTAGACATGATGGTGAAAGAAGAGGGGGTCTTCCCAGGTTATCATGTGCTATGGCAGATTTTGAAACATTTATTAATACTTGTGGGCTTATTGAAACTCCATTCATAGGGAACAAACTTTCTTGGTGTAATGGTTACAGTGGTTTGAATAGAAGTTGGGCCAGACTAGATCGTGCCTTAAGTAATTCTCTTTTCTTAAACCTATTTCCCTCGGTTTCAATGGAGTACTTGGCAAGGAGATCTCCAGATCACTCACCTTTGTTGGTTAGTTTGTAGGATGTGTTTACGAGGTATGGCCTGCCTCTATCCAAATTTCAGATGATGTGGACATCACATGTTAGATTCTGGGATTTTGTTTCTAAGCTTTAGAAGGAGGAAGTTTCTGGGTCTTTTTATTCGGCTTGCTTATAAGTTAAAAAAACTGAGAATTGCCCTTAGAAGATGGAATAAGGAAGTTTTTGGGTGGACAATAGAGCACATTAAGAGGTTGGGGGTGAACATTGAGGAAGGGGAAACATGTTTACAGGAGCACTATGTTGAGGATGTAGAGCTAGATGTCCTAGCTTCGAAAGCTGAGTTGGACACTTGGTTAAAAATGGAGGAAACTTGAATTGCTTAGAAAATTAAGAAAACCTGGATTGGTCATGGCGAAGTTAATTCTTCTTTTTTTTGCATCGTTGCAAGCAAGGAAGACAATATTCTTTCAAGTATGACTTTGGAAGATGGGAGAACCTTGTCAACTTCGGAAGCCATACATGAGGTGGCTGTTAAATACTTTTAAGAATAGATTGCAGAGATGCTCGGATGGGCTGAGTCCGGATTTGTCGGAATTAGCTCAATCTGAAGTTGATGAAGCTGATAATAATAATTTATGTAGAAGTCCATCTGAACAGGAAGTGAAAGATGCTTTATTTTCAATCCCAGTGGATAGTAGTCCAGGGCCAAATGGTTTGGCGCAGGTTTCTTTCGACATTGTTGGGAATTGGTTAAGCTGGATTTTGTTGAAGCTCTTAAAGAATTCTTTATGGGTCACCCCCTCCCAAGGTATTACACATTCTCCTTTATTGTTCTGATTCCTAAGGCTCCAAATCCTAGTTCCTTTGATAAATTTAGGCCCATAAGCCTTTGATGAGCCTAAATTTTGGTGAGCAGACTCTCTTCAATTTTGAATCGGTTAATTTCGGTGGAGCAAGGGGCTTTCTTGCCTGGTCGTAGCATATTTGAGAATATCAGCATTACATAGGAGTTGGTTCATGATATTAATAAACCAATTTGGGGTGGTAATTTAATGATGAAGATAGACATAGCAAAAGCCTATGACACAGTTGATTGGAGCTTTTTGTTTAAAGTTCTTGAGGCCTTTGGGTTTTCAGCCAAGGTTTGTAGGTTTTTTAAAATGAGTGTAGAGTTGCCTTGGTACTCAATAGTAACGAATGGCATGGCTAGAGGCTTCTTTAAAGGTGGTAGGGGTCTTCATCAGGGAGACCTTATTTCATCTTACTTATTTATTTTGGTAGAGGAGGTTTTCTCAAGGCTCTTACGTCGATATTTTCATATGGGAAAGATTGGTTATTTCAGTCAACCTTGGAATGGACCTTTAATCTCACATTTGTTATATGCAGAAGATATGCTTATTTTTGCTAATGGTGGAAAAAAGTCTGTGAAAATGATTATGGAAGTGTTGAATACATATGCTAAATGGTCGGGTCAAATGGTGAATGCTTCTAAATCCCCAATTTTCTTTTCCTCAAAAATCCCTTCTACACGACAAAGGGATTTTCTTAGAGAAACATGTTTTTCCTCTGGCTTGTTTCCAGCCAAATACTTAGGTGTTCCTATTGTTTCAGGTCGCATGAAATTTGTGTATTTAGATAAGTTATTGATGAAGATACAAAAGAAGATTGATGGCTGGAAAATGAAATACATGTCAGCTGGTGCTAGATTGATTCTCCTGAAACATGTTCTCACTAGTCTGCCAGTTCATCTGTTGTCTGTGATTTCAGTTCCCAAGCAGATTTTTTCGAAGTTAAATAGAAAATTCAGCACCTTCATTTGGGGTTCAAGAGAAGGAAAGCCAAAGAAAAAATGGCTTAGCTGGGAATCGATGTGCAAGCCTGTTGATAAAGGTGGTGTTGGTCTCAAAAATATTTTTGATGTTAAGAAATCTTTGATTTCCAAGTTCGCTTGGAAATTACTTACAGAGAAGTCTTTGTGGGTTTCTTTTTTTAAAGCCAAATATGTCAAAGATCACCATTTTTCTCTTATTAATCCTTTTAAAGGATCTCGTTTTTGGAAGATGATTTTGGAAATGATGCCCTCTGTGGTTAGATCTTCTAAATAGGTGGTGAAAGAAGGAAATATATCTTTTTAAAGGGATAAGTGGTTGGATTCTAGGCCTATTTGTAATGAAATGCCGATCTTAGAAGCTCCTATGTTGAAAATAAAGGATTGTATGATTCAATCAAGATGGGATGTAGAGAGGTTAATTCAGCTCGTTGGTCAAGAGGTAGCGGATAGAGTTTTATCTCAAATAGGTGGTACTAAAGGAGGGTCAGATATGCTGGTATGGGTGGTGAATTTGGATGGAAAATTTAGCACAGCGGCGACATGGAACTTTGTTAGAGTTTCTGCTCCTAAAATTCAATGGTCTGAGTGGTTTTGGCATCAAGCTTTACCGAAAAAGTTTTCTATTACTCTTTGGAAAGTTTTTTCTAATAGTTTGAGTGTGGATGGTAGAATAAAGCGAATAGGCATTCCCATGGTATCTAAATGCGAATGATGTCAAGAAGGTCATTGTGAAGATTTAAATCATGTTTTATACAAAGGAGAGATGGCTTCCAAACTTTGGCATATTTGTTTTGGTTTGTTTGGAATTCCTTTTATTGCAGCCCGCTTTTGGAATGAGACTGTTGAAGCATGGTTCAAACGTACAAAAAAGGGGACTAAGGTGGGAAATCTTATTGGGCTAGCTTCGGCTATCCTAACATGGGCTCTATGGAGCTGGCAGTGTGAGGCACGAATGGAAGGAAGTAAACCGTCCTTCCAATCTTTGTGGTGTTTGGTCAAATACTGGCTTAATTGGAGGGGGTGCTGTTTGAGAGATGCTAATATGTTGAACCAGCAAGGTGAAGCTATCCTGAAAGAATTAAAATTGCCGAAAGTCACACCCAAATTTATTAAATTTATCCTTGTTCGTTGGTCTAAACCTGAGGTGGGATAGATGAAGTTAAATATTGATGGAAGCACTCTAAATAATCCGGGGGAATCAGGGGCAAGTGGATTGCTTCAAGATGCTAAAGGTAAGCTTATTTTTGCTTTTTCTGAGCACACAGCAGTGGGCTCTAACAATAGAACTGAATTACTTAGTCTGCTACTTGGGTTGCGTCGGTGTAGAATGTGGAATATCAAGAACTTGATCATTGAAATGGACTCTTTTATTATTGTAAATTGGTTGACAAATGGGAGATGTAATGTGTGGTATTTAGAGGAATTTTGGGAGGAAATTCTCTCAATTATAAAGCCTATGAATATTCAAGTTCATCATATTTTTAGAGAAAGAAATACAGCAGCGGATTGACTTGCTAAACAGGGTAGTAGTGGCTATGACTTAAAAATTGTTCCTGATAATGTTCCTAAATTGCTTAAGGGCATTTTACGTCTTGACAGATCTGGACTTCCGAACATCCGTATGGTTAGGTGCTGTTTTTTTTTTTAATTCTCTCGTTTTTGCTGCAGCAATATGGTTTTATACAGAGGACGTTTGGTTTATGGGAATTCCTGGGGGGCAGACCGTCTGCCTCCCTCCACCAAAACAGCCCCGCCGCCCCCGGTGGCGGTGGGCGACACCACCCACGCCATCAGGACCGACGGATTCAGGCGACCTCACCCTTACGACGGCGAGCTCCAGCGAGGTTCGAAACGGGTTGAAGGCTGCGGGGGGCACACCGGAGCTCGCCGGAGCTCGCTGTCGTAAGGGTGAGGTCGCCTGAATCCGCCGGTCCCGATGGCGTGGCGGTGTCGCCCACCGCCACCGGCGGCGGCTCCGTTTGCTCTATGGCCAAATCCCTTCTTAAATTCATCTTCATTTTATTTTTTATTGTGTTTTTTATTATGTTTTTATTTTTTTATTGTGTTTTTTATTATGTTTTTTATTATGTTTTATTCATTTTATTTTTTTAATATATTTTTAATCTTCATTTTTTTATTTAATTATATATTTTTATTTTATTTTCATGTATTTTTTATCATCAAGCAGCCCAACTAACGTTGGCTGTTTTAGACGCTGGGGACAGTCGGACCGGTCCCCAGCATCTCTCTTGGTTTATTGGGTTGGGGCATTGGTTCATTCTTTGGTTTTTGTATAGCAGTAATAAGGTTTTATGTTTGGAATAAGTTGGGTAGTTGTTTTAATATTTGGTTGTATCTCTTTATGCTTTCAAGTTCTCTGATGTAACCACGGTCTCCTCTGCCATAAGTGAGGTTAATTAATAAATTTGGGGTGGGGCTGCTATGAGGGTAGCTTCCGGCGCTTTACCAAAAAAAAAAACAGTTCTAATGGGCGAGCCCTGATCTTAAAATGTTAAAACAACTTAGCTTACTCGCTCGGGGGTGTAGGTATCCGAGTAAAAAAAATGCTATGAAATTATCCTTGAGCAGGAAAGGGGCGAGATCTTTTCTTGTCTTTGTCCATTTTTATAATTATAAAAATGAATAATAACTGAAAATACTTATCTTAGGGGGCATTGTTTGCACGTCTGACGATTTATTTAGTGTACCGATAAATCATCCCACCTTCAATTTAGAAAGTATTTAGATCCCACAAACGGACCGTCTACAATTGTCAAGTAAGGAGATTCAGATCTTATCATGGAAAGCTCGCAAATACGTTAGGTACTATAAAATGAGCAATATGTTCATTCATACCTCTTGAGAACTTTCTCGTGACTGCATGTCACCCGAGCAGAAAAATAGGCAACACATTAATATTAAAAATCTCCCAAAATTTTAACCTATGAAAAAGGTAAACGGACAAGTTCTCTCTCTGTGTACAGTTAGACATGGATGATGGATGCTGTCTCATATTTGAAGAAGGCGAACGAAAGTAATATGAAACAAAATGACATATATAAGGAACACATCTCCGCGAGTCGTTTTATACAGAATGAAAAAAGAAAAAAAAATCTCCTATCTTTGGATGATGGGGTTTCGATCTTCAGAAACAGAGGACCTCTTGATGAACTCCAAGCAATCTGCAATGGCCTCGGCATAGAAAGAGTTGGACCTCCCAAAAGATCTCAACCTACAGTCGGCTCGACCCATGCTGGGGACCTTCAAAACCAAACTCATGGTGCTGTTGCTGCCCACGCCGCTGTTATTTATCTTGACGCTATTTCTTCTGCCAAGACCTTTCTTTAGCGATTTTAGAGCTTGCCCATAAGATGATCTCCAACTATTTAAGAGCTTAAACAAATATACGAACCTTGCACGAAATCGCTGCACCGAAAATCTTTTGGGATTTAGCCTAAATCCTCTGTTTCCGTGGCAGGATCTCCTGCCATTGCCGACATTGTTGTAGGCCATATGACACATTTTCAGCCTCCACAAGCAAACACTTGGAGAGGCAATCTCTGTTGCGGGTTATAAATAAGGTTGAGGGATGACTTTTTTGGGAGGGTGAGGCGATGATGTAACGCAGGTATGGACTTTTGAGGGAAGGAACTTGGAAATTTGTGGCTTTTGAAGTGATTTTTAGACTTTTGGACGGTCTTGGGAGGAATGATCTAATTAACAAAGTGAAAGTAATTATAAAACAAAACTATAATTTGGGAATGAGAGGATAGTTTGCAAGTATCGTTATTTTGAAAAAAAGTAAAAAAAAAATGAGGTTTTCATAAAAAAAAAAATGTAGTGAATTTTTTTTTTTTTTGAAGTGTTTATATGATATTTATTTATTTTATGATTATATATAATATTATTATTTTAGAATAGATGGCGATGGCGATGGCGGATGGAATGGTAGGACCACGTACGACCAGGAGGACAAGGGAACAAGAAAATGGATACCTCTCTTTTCAAATTAGGTGAGTAGAGCAGCCCCCGTAATGAGACCAGATCGGCATCCCAGACTAATAAATTTGGAGGGCCAATCAATGCAGTACTTCTTTCGTAAAGGTAACAGCTAATTATATTAATGAAAGGACAAGGTTTGTAAGATTGTTTTTTTCTTCTTTTTTGAAGGAGGGGTTCGGTAGAGTAGCCAACTTTTCAATATGACCGGGACAGATGTCGTATGTTTTTCCATTAGAAACAAAGGAAGTTGTTGGCTTGTGTTGGGCGGGGAAAAGCTAGCTAGCGGGTGATGACAAAGTTACGAGAGACTCGCGTGACAGCGGGCGGCCGAAGGATACAATGATGCATTACACACCATACAGGTCCAAATTAAAGGAAGACGTTATGTTCAGTATGGAAACTCAACAATCCGTATATCTATAAGGCTAGGATCTTTAGAGATAAAGTCCAAACGAGATACAGGTATAAAAAGTTATCAATGGCCCAATCATGCTCAAGGATCATGCCATAGAATAATACCTCAACCTCTATAAATAGCTAATCAGGCATGTCTTAAGGAGACCATTGACTCATTATTATCTTCTACTGGAAAAAAAGTTAATTCTTCTGAGTTAATAATCAGAGGCATCCCCACTGAGTTCTCCGAGGCTCTTGTTCTTGTTGAAGGTTAGTTGAACACGCGTGGATATCACTGAAAATTACATCGACAGATTGCTTAATAAACTATTTACAAATAATATTAACAGAATATCATGAGTAAACTAGGACGTAGTAATTGAAATGTGGTCAGTACATAGGATAAAGGACCAAACAGAGCACTGGTGATTTAAGAGATTTAGCAAATATGTTTAACTTTTTATTTGTTTTTATTTCTGAAAACGAGAACACCAAATTCAATATAGAAAGTAAGAAAAGAAAAACATGTGGACATCTTTTAGGTCAGCGATGTTGGTCAACTACGGTATATCTGCAAACCAAGATCAAAGGAAAGTTGGTAGGCAATCGAGAAAACACGTTCATACACGTATGTGGGATTCATAGGACCTAAAAAAACCGTGAATCCTTATTTATGTTTGAAGCTAGTCTTATTGTAATCGGCAGTGTCTTAGGCTGCATTTAAATTTCAAAATGAGTTGAGTTTTTTATAAATAGTAGTGAATTAAAATGATTAAGTGAATTTTATAAAATCTATTTAGGTGAGTTTAAAATGTATTTAAATACTTAGATAAATTTAGGAGATTGTCAAATCTGTGGCACCCGAATCTGTCAAATTCTTGACCCATGCTGGGGACAAGCAACCTTCACGCTTGTGAGGCCTTTGTCCAAGTACTATAGATTCGACTTTGGAAGTCATCTTACGATGACTCAATGGGAGCAATTACTAGACTGATGCAAACAACTATAGTGGCAGCCTATTGGACCCAATTTGAGGAACTTTCAAATCATTTAAATCATACTAGGGGACTTTTTGAGAACTATATACTTAGTTGTTTTCTTCGTGACTTCCCTTAAGAATGTTGAAACCCCACAATTTAAACTCAGCTTTTGGTTTGGCCAAAATATAAAAGGAATATGTACATAGCTCTAAAAGGACGAATAAACCAGTGAATGCTTACATTTCTCCCTCCTCAAGGGATCTTAGTGGGTGAGGGGCGACAGAATCCTCTCAGAGACCCCTAAGAGTAAATCCCCCATTCAAAGGTGTTGCCACGGAGATGAATGACAAGTGGGACAAGGGGCACTGTTACTATTGCGATGAGAAGTGATCAAATCCCACTCGTAAATGTAGAAAATCTAAGTTGTATCTGATGAAGGGAATTGAATTTGACTTTGACGGTGACAATGTAATGCCTATCTTTATGGTGGGACTTTTAGAAAATGATTTTAGAAAGGACAACTGGAATTACCCTTTTTATATTTTTTTACTTCCATACTCAGAGTACAAATCTGTACGTTATAAAATAAAACATGTGTTGATAATAAAAGATGTTTAAAGCAAAAAACATTTCACTTTAAAATAAAAGGGCCTCTCATATATTTTGAACTCTCTTACCTAAACTTTCGTGCTCTTCCCTTCGAGTTATATATGTCCTGACGCGTTTTGCACATTTAGTTACTTGGAAGAGGAGGGGGACATACATAAAAATTAAAATGAGTTGAATATTCAGTTATTATTACTTCATACCATTAAAATGTAGTAACATAGGATTTCAACTATGTATTCATCATTCATACATACATACATATAAGACAATAGACATACATTCTTTTTCTAAAACATCATGAGGTGGGGATTTTCATAAAAGGGACAATTTTTTTTCATAAAACATTTCTCTCATCCAGTGCCTTCATTTCATAAAGAGTCCGAGGACTCGCGTATTCTCTTATCACTTTTCTTAGGTTTACACACTATTAGGCCCCATGTGTTGGGTTTAACAGATCTTCCTTTGAACCTTGATTCTGTCTGTGGCTGCAGGTTGAGAATCCATAGGTTTAGGGGCAATACTAGGTACACCACTACTAGCACTACAAACCCAACATTGTAATCTGCCATTTCATTGGTACATTTATTCATCCGTTCGTTCATCATGGCCATTACATATTTATATACATCATAACATTTATTTATTCAGTCATTTCTTTCATTCTTTCATTAGTAAGTTCATTCATTACAAAATATCAATTAAAAAGCATAAGCTTAAACATCATCATCGAGGCATCATACCATCAGTTCATGCATCCATAAAGCATCAGTTTATAGGTATATCTTAAAATCACTTTCATTGCATCCATAAGAGCAGCATGTAAAGCATGAGACATGAATCTCACATTTTCATTTTTTTAAAAGGCTACATCCAATAGCTACTTCGTATAGGCATTCACTACATGCATACAATTAAGTATTTCATAAAAAATGGGCTATTAAGAATGGCTATTACATACATATACTTTAAGACTTACTTAGAAAGTGTATGAACATAATATTTACTTGGTCTAAAAGATATTCTCATACCATGCAATCCATTCATGTGCATTTCAAATAGAAACTATCCTACATGCATACACATAAGCTTAGCATCACTCTCTCTTAACCTTAGCATCATTCTCTATCTAGTACATAAGCAACTAAACTAGAAAATAATCTACACTTACTAAGCTAAAACCTGTAGGGATCCATTTACAATCAATACATCTTCCAAAATGAAGTCTTACCTTGAGTGTTTATCCATTAAAGTGAATCTTTATGATTCATTTGAGGGTTAAGATACTAGCTTAAGCAGTAGCCACTCCGTTGCAATCATTGTCGTGATCTCAGAATGAGGTTCTTGACACCATAATTTAGAATGTCTTCCAAGATTCTTGACACCTGCAGTATTCATGAGCAAATAAACCAACTAGCAAGCTATTGATTCATGTTTGTTATAAAGATTCCTATGCAATTCAACCAAACCAAGAAATTATAAATATCTTCCCAAAATATTGAGAAAAATTAAGCCTGCCTTACAAGAACACTCCCCTACAGTATTCAACAAATGTGGCAGCAAAATGAGTCCTAATTTTTGAATATATATTGCCAACCAAGATATACTTGAAAAAAACAGAGTAGGTTTATGATCAATGGCTATTGGAAATTTTTCCAAACTTGGGTTGGAATGTATGAACCAAAATGTTGAATAAAAAAGCAACTGATAGTAACTTTGTTATGAGAATTTCTTCCAAACTTAAAAATAAGGAGGCAGCAACTGAATAAGAATGAAGCCAAGGAAACTATGGTGGCAACAATATCTAAACACAAGCCAAAAACTTCAGGATTTGGTAGCTTCAATGAAATAAAAAAGCAAATATGTAGAAGTTTAATGTAAGCATTGACTAAAGTTGAACAATGGGCGCTTATCTTTTTAGGTCTCTCATGATACAAAGGCTCAAGAACAAGTAAATAAATATAACTGTTTGAAAGAGATAGTAGAGAAGAGAAGAAAGAAAGGATTGAGAAACATTGTTGTTAGGGGAATGGATTCAGTGATAAGGGCTTCAACAAATGCAGGTAGAAGAGTTTCATTTATGTTTTAGATCATATTTTGAAAATAAAAAAAATTGATTTGAAAAACAAATTTCAAAGTCTCCTTATACAATACAAATTTGATTTAAAAGCATAAACTAAAGAATTTGAAACAAATATTCCCCAGCCCTCATGTTTGCTCAAAATGATTTCATTAATGAGAAGGCATCCATTTTCTAGATGAGTTGCAGTTTGTAATGGACTTCATAGTAGTGTATGAAGAGGAATCAAATTCATGAGTCCAGTCAAAAAATCTAAGATCTGATCCTACACCCCACACACATGTATAGGTGCAAATCATGAGAATTACAAAGCTTTGCTATTGAAAAATTTTTTAATCCTATGTATAAGCATTTTGATATAGTTATTGTATAAACATTTTGATTGTATAAAATCAGACTGATAAATACAAGAATTCATGAAATACAAGCTAAAAAGGACCAAAACTAGGGAGAGAGACGAACAAAGAAAGAAAAAAAGAGATGAATGGAGAGAGAAAGAAAGAGCACATGAAGAGAGATGAACGGAGAGAGAATGAGAGAGACACTCACTTCTTAGGAAAAGCGGCAATCCACAGCATGAGGGAAAGAGAGAGAGAGAGATTAGGGATGGGGGAGACATAGTTAACTACCGGAATGGGGTATCCCACTGTTGTTGAATTTTGTAAAAGACTATTTCCTGCGCATTTGTATTGCCGCAAATAATAATTAATCAATAGCAAATTAAGTTTGTACTTGTTAATTTTATTATTGTGACAAAAAGTCTCCACAAAAAGTGGATTTTGTTGCGCTTTTTTTTTTGACGGAAAGAAAATGTCGCTACAGTTAAAGTATTTATTGCGATGAAAAAAACTATCACATTAGGTATAAAAATTGCTGTAAAAGATTACACAGTGATTTTCCCACCAACATTCGCCAACTTTGCATTGGAATTTAGTGACGAAATAAAATAAAAAAAAAAAACATAGCAATTAAGGACTATTTGTGGCGATTTCTATTGCGGTGATATTAAAATCGTTGAAAATGGCCCATTTTTTTGTAGTACGGAACTCACTCCTAAGTAGTTTTCTTTTCTTTTCTAATTTCTTATTTTTCATGTGGTGCCTCCGACCCTTACGTGTGAACAAGTGGAAGTCATAACAACTGGATGATAACCATATGGGTCACACACTCCCATCACCAAGTACAAGTGTGTACAAACATGCCAAGTGTACAACACAAGAATATCGCACCAAAAAAATTAAAATGATTAGCCAAATCTAATGTATCAGAAAATCTAAAACCTTACAACCCAAATTAATATCTTCTAAGAGAATTATACACTCATCCACTGAAATACAACTAAAAGATAAACTAGAACTATAATTGAAATCAAGAGGAGATCGATCTTCAGCAAGTCACTCCTCCGGCTGAGCCGGTCTCACTAACTTAAACTCTACTACTGCAACAAAATCTATGGTTCTTAAAATAGAATCATTGGTGGAAACACCACACAAGAACATGAAATTTTAGTAAGTAAACAACCACACATCATCCAAGAGTTTAAAAACATATTTAATCAACTAACACATTCCAAAACACATAGTAAACATACAAGAACAATCCACTCCTTTACCCAAAAAGGACACATTTACTCACAGAGGTCAAAAATCTCATTTTTGACCCACAACACAAACCACTAACAATTGTGCACCATGATCTCCTCTTGGCATCATCTGTACACCCTGGCTCCTTTCCTCACATCACGGGTGACGACTGTACATGAGATTTTTTAATAAGCGATATCGAACTCCGTACCCAATGTGTACCCTGGCTCCCTTCATCACACTATGGGTAACGACCGTGCATGTGATTTTGTACGAGCAATATACACCTTCACATCTAGCGAGTACCATAATCGGGCTTCCTCTAACCCTTGCCATCAAGGGGTCAAAGAGTTGATACGAGAGCGACATCGTTTCGTTTGATCCAGTTGTCGCCCAATGACAATTCAAGGGACATCATATCAGTTTATTACGCTCCTGAGTGACCAGAGGAGCTCCACCAGGATAATACCTGATCTCAACTTGGGGTCATGATACACACACACCCATATATCAATCCAGCACACATCACCCTACCCCAAACACACATGATATCATAGCGTAGCTAAGTAATTCAAGCAATTAAAATAAATGTGTGTATGCATGATAAACAGGTATTGGATGACATAGCAAATCACTCAATAGATAAATGCACAATACCATAGTAAGCACCAGCACAACTCCGTAACCACAATTTCATAAACACTTTCATAAACATAGTTTCACAAACAATTTCATAAACATAGTTTCACAAGCAAGTTTACAGACAGTTTCATAAACCAACCAAATTACATGTGTATTCCTATCATCTATTACTAACCTTAGGCCTAAATCAACCAACAACTTTGAATTCATTTCCCAACATTTCACTTAGCCCAAGGCCCACTCCAACTAACCAGGCTTCAGAAAAGGTTAGTGCAAAAATATCCTTTTAAAATTGTAAAGTTAGGTCGAAAGATTCCTTATAATGCGCATAAGCAATCTGGATCATCAAACATGCTCTAGTCCATGGTGTACTGTGATTAGATGAGTGCACGCGCCACGACTCAAATGAACATGAAATCATTAGTAAAAAATTAAAAAGTAAACAATATTTAAATTAACGACACAAGCAGGTTTGCTCACTAAGGTGACACCATACGTGGAAATAACAGCGGGGCAATGGCTACAAAGGAATCTAGCTCTCGAATTGGGTAATAATTGGGGATGGGGAAGTCAGGAATCTTCTAAATTCAGTTAGTCTTCAATGATCTAGATTTAGCCACTTGTCCATCATCCACTTAGCTACTTGTAACACAAAAACATTAGAAAGGCAACAATTTATAAATGTATTGACACACCATTTACACACTTAAATTATGATCTCACAAACAATCGAAAATAATAATAAATAAATAAACAATAATATTAATAAAATTAAATGAGATAAATAAACCACAAATAATAAAAAAGATAAACCAACAATGATAGTATTAAAATAAATTAAAACAGCCAATAATAAAAATAAAAGCAATATGTAAAAATACATAAAATTTGAGGTCTCACATTTCAAATTTTACCTATCTCAGTTTTTTTAAAGGTTATGATTTTATAATCTGTTTTAATGCTTTTTAGTATGATTTTTAATAAATGATTTGATATGGAATCATATGCAACAAATTTTTGATTGACTCACATGCAATATCATATTTTTCATGTGACATATTACGTTGTACAAGATCACTATCTTATGTTGGACGGAGTGAGCAGATACGGTTTTGATGAAAGGTGAAATCCACAAACTAAATTAAGAAAATAGATTCTAATATATATATATATATATATATATATGGAGAATGCTAGGGATCCTTCTCATTGGGATTCCGATGATAGTTTTTTTTTTCTTTAGTTTTTTTTTTACATAATTTTTAAATAAGTAGTTATTATATGATTTTTTTTAACATTTTAAAATATTTTTTAAAAATAAAAAAAATTACAACACTATTTAAAATTACTTACTTAAAAATTATGTCAAAAAACTAAAAGAAAAAATCCTTTATCAAGATCTATTAGAATCTCAATAAGGAGATACTTAGCATTTTCCATATATATATATATATATATATGGGAGATAGAGAGAGAACCGGCGGACAAACAGCCAAGCAGTACATAGGTAGAAGGAAGTTAACAGGAAGGAGACTTTTTAACAGTACAAATGTACAAAAGACGCTAGCCGTTAAAGCGATATCGGTCCCACACGGTTCCATACAGTCCGCCCTCCCGAAAGAGACAGAAAAAGGGAGTTAACGTGCAATTACCTGGTAATGAGGTAATAGCTTATGGCTGTTAGTACGTACGTGTTCATATAAGAATTTGAAACATCACGTTCATTTGATGGTAAGTCATGCTGGAGTTCAGTTAAACGAATCTCACTCTACGTTTCCACGGTTAGTGGTGCGTACTCTATTTTAATTAGTGGTGCGTACTCTATTTTTATTTGAATTTCGCTTTTGGTTTCAAATTTTGAATCCAAGGATGAAGTCGGAAACGCGGCAAGCTTAAATTAGTCGTCATAGCTCACATTATATCAGCAATGAGCTTAGCTTCAGCTAGCCACCTTTCGTCTCTTTTTTTCCCAGCATTTTGAGGTTTCTTCTTTGGCAGGGGTACCAGCGCCCAATTCCCTCTCCCCACAACCTAAATGATCTTTCTTGCTTCGGTTAGTCGGTGTTCTGTTCAACCAAAGACCAACATGCAAGAGTTTCTGCTCCACAGGTTGTTCGCGTTTCTCCTCTAGCATTTTTTCTCTAATCTTTTTTTTTAATCAAATAATGTATATTTAAGATTGTAATAAAAAATATCACTTTTACTTATACGACTTATAGTTTAAATAATAAGTTATACTATTAATAAATATTTATTGTTTGATAACCATATGTTTGTATTTTCGAATATGTCATGATAACTGTGTGAAAAGTACATATTAAATGAAGATTCTTTGATTTTTAAAAAGTTATGGTCATAACTTGTTTGAAAATTTTAATTATCTTAAAATTATATTGATATTTTTGTCTATTAATAGTCTTTTTGTAAAATTCAAGTTACTTTTCACAAAATATAGAAAAATACATTTGAGGAAAATAACAATTTTGATATTTTTTTCAAATGTACTTTTTAATTTACTTGAAATTAAAAAAAAGTTACTTTATTATATATTATTCAAACAATCTAATTTTTTTATTAAATTTTTTTTGAAACTATTTAAGTAGTTTTTAAATCTCTTAACACAATCCAAATAGGGCCTAAAGCTAGATAGAAAAGAGCGTTTCTTTATTCATTGGCGTTTGTTTCTTTAGCTGGCCTAATTCTTTAATTTCCCTGTCTTGCACTTCCGAATTCGCCGTAGTTTGCGGTAGTAGGAACCAGGACGTGAACATTGTGCAAGTAGCATGATTACCTTTTCCCATTTATTCCAAAAAACTCAATATTCCTAGAATGAACTACCAAACATTCATTGCTTCCTCTATTCTGTTCTGTAGGTCAAGTATGATTTCTGCCTGATTTCAATTTTGTTACTAGCATCGGAGAAGGCACTGTTTGTAAGTTTTGTCTAACATTAACAAAGCGGAAGAGCTTTTTTGTTTTTATTTTTAGTGCATATTTGATATTTGCGTTAGGTAATATAATCTTTAGCTTATAATTGTAGAAATTAGATACTAAGCGCATAGAGGTTATTAATATTACAATAAATAGCTTTTTAATAGTATTATCAAAAAATTATTTATTGTCTGACAACTATGTGTCTAAACCACTTTCAAACACGTTACATTTGCTTTGAAATAATATAAAAAAAAATGCCTTTTAAGGTAGAAATAACAATAAGGGCGATACTAGAGATTTCGATTTTGGGATTTGGCTTATTGCATCCCATTTTTTATTTTATATAATTTTTCATTTTTTTCCATATGATTTTGAAGTAAATATTTTTAAATAATTTTGTTATTTTTTTATATTTTTAAAAAATATTTTAAGATGTTAAAAAAATTATGTAAAAAAAAAACATAATTTTTTTTTATGATTTTTTAACATCTTAAAGGGTCATTTGAAAGTTGTAGTCATGCTTCATGAAAATATCAAAGTGCAAAGTTATAATTATCTTAAAGTTGTACATATACTTTTATCTATTAATGGTGTTTTTGCAAATTGAAACTGCATTCTGCATTATCAAGAAAAGCATATTTGAGAAAAAAGTATCAAAATAATATTTTTAGCTCAAATGCACTTTTTAACGTACTTGAGATTAAAAAGAACTTCAATATATAACGTTATCTAAACAAACTAATTTTATTAAAAAAATATTTTAAAGTTACACTTTCAAAGACTACCCAACCCCAAATAGGCTTATAAATTACTCTCGTAATTATCGATTTCTTAGTGTACATGATGTGTACATATCATTCATTACTATCTAGCTGTATATTTGCATAAACTGTTGGGTTTCCAGTAGTACTGTTTATTGCTTGCTTGCGGCTTTTGTCCAACGTTTATGTTTGCTATTTAAAACTTTATCTGTTTATGAAGTTGATTTTAAAAGGGATTACATATAAGAGAAATGCTACTATGTCTCTGACTTTAACTTAGTAATTTGCTTCTTGATGTGCCAGTACTGGCACTATTAATGTAGTGTCATGTACAGGTTTATTAAAAAAAAAATTAGAAAACAAGCACAAAAAGTTCAGTATATATATATATATAAATTGAACATTTAACTTTCATTCAGAAGTCATTTTATTTTGAATATATATATTTTTTAAAATTATTTTAATTAGCCACGTGGCATATAATATGGGGCATAGTAACAGTACTCTTCATTTTAATCCCTCGGAACCAGGGTACCGTTGCTCCTGATCTGTATTTCAAAATACTTCCGAGTGGTTTAATTACCAAATATCTTGGCTGTCTACTTCCAAGTAACAATAGATATTCCTTAACCAAAGTTCTGAAAAAATCTTTTCCCTTTATGTAGGAATGGTATAGATTTGCGATTTCGGTAGAATCATCCCAATGGGCCTTCTAGATCTATTTGTTATCGCATCCATCCCGGTTTTGAAAGTACTACTATTGACGGCACTTGGGTTATGTCTAGCACTGGATCGAATCGATGTCCTGGGGGAGAATGCAAGGAAGCAATTGAATACCGTAAGACATCTGTTAATTTAATCAGCGGGATATAATACTTAATTTCCTTCGAATTGTCACTCTTTTTACAATATGCAATTTAAACCATGAAAAATCACAATGTATTTGAACTACTGACAGTTTTCAATGTATACCATCGATTAATATCTAATAATTAACATGAAGAAAAAAATTTCACATGATATAAATCTTCATGGTTAGATGTTCAAGAAAGGGATTTGTGCTCTGTTTCCCAAGACTGAATGGACTAACAATCACACGATTTGTTCTTGATAAGGTGGTCTTTTTTGTGTTCAATCCGGCAATTGTGAGTAGCAACCTGGCTAAAACAGTTACTCTTGAAACCGTTATGAGTTTGTGAGTATCATGATCATTCTGACAACTGAATATTTATCTTTGAATAATGATTTGGTTGGCCCACTACAAGAAAAACGAGTATTCGTGACAGATTATTTACGACGAATATGATTATTTATTACGAAAACAGATTCAATTTGACAGAAAATAATCATTTTAACAAAAAATAGTTGGTCACGGATAACTAGTTTTCTTGTAATGTTGGAATGTGTTATTCAATGTAGATGATATTCAAATCATCTCACTTTCTGTTCAACCTTTGATTGAGTATGTAGGTGGTTCATGCCATTCAATGTTCTCAGTACATTCTTAATTGGCTCAGCACTAGGATGGATACTGGTGAAAATCACAAGACCGCCCCGACATCTGAAGGGCCTCGTATTGGGTTGCTGCGCAGCAGGTAGCCACCGACAAATTAACCCATAAATGTATATTCATCATTTTCAAACCTAGCCATGATTGCTATGTAATTGTGCCAGCGCTGACTCTGCCATTGCGCACCGGCCCAGTCCCTACATAAGTTCATGTTTAAATACATAAGTTCATGTTTCTGGTTGTTGTGAACAGGAAATATGGGAAATTTGCCTCTAATTATCATCCCAGCAGTCTGTAAAGAGAAAGGCAGTCCATTTGGAGCACCCGACGTCTGCCATAAATATGGAATGGCATATGCTTCACTTTCTATGGCTGTATGTGATTTCGTTAATTTGCTTCATCTCATAGTGATTCCAAAACCAGCAACAATGTTAAGATGAATGGTATCAGCTTAATCTAGGCTCGTTGAACCATAACCTTCGGGATATCAATTTTTTTATTCAGAAATCTGCATGTCATCCGTACTGTTTCACATACAAGGAATTCGTGCACGCATGCATACTTTCACTAGCATTGTCAATTATGGAAACTCAAAGGTGAAGAGTCTCATGTCTGAAAATGCATTTTGCTAGCCGTGTATGACTATATATGGGTGGTGCATGAGCCATGAACAGAACTTTTTAGTTTGATAATAATGAAATTCTTTCTTGGATCGGGCTCTTCAGATTGGGGCCATTTATCTGTGGTCTTATGTATTCAACATTGTGCGGATTTTCTCAAGGTCCGGCAACGAAAAAGACGACAGTACAGGTGAATTCACAAGCAAAATGAGCCCTGGTACTGGGGGAACAGCAGAAGTACTCCAGTATGAGAGTTGCTCAGAAGAACTTCATCCCCCAAAAAACTGCTCCATCTCTGTGGACCATGCAAATAAATGTGTGCTTCCTTCCGAGGCAAAAATGAAGGTTGTCTCTGCTTCTTTCCTGAAAATTAATGACATTCTTTAATTTTTATTTTAATGAATTTCTAATCGTTCATGCCAAATATTTGTGTTGGTAAATTCCTACTTTTGTGAAATATATTATGAAATATGTTATGTGGATATCATTCGTCCTTTACAAATTAGGCAATTTAAGTTGTGATTAATTTATTGGCAGAAAAAAAAGATTAATTATAAATAGGAATATCCTGGGGGGCAGACCGTCTGCCCTCCCACACAAAGTAGCTTCTGTCGGTCCTGATGGCGTGGGTGGTGTCGCCCACCACCACCGACAGCGACTCCGTTCGCTCCATGGCCGAATTTCCTTAAATTCATCTTCATTTTATTTTTTTATTATATTTTTTTTATTTTTTTATTTTTTATTGTGTTTTTTTATTATGTTTTGTTCATTTTATTTTTTATTATATTTTTAATCTTTATTTTCTTATTTAATCATATTTTTTTATTTTATTTTAATGTATTTTTCATCATAAAGCAACCCAACTAACATTGGATTACTTTAGATGCTGAGGATAGTCAGACCGATCCCAGCGTCTGCCTATAAATATGGGGTTCAAACTTTTTACTGATTCTTGATCACACTAGGCGCATATGATAAATCATGGCAGTTTATATAGCTTAATTAAAATATTCAAAACATGCCAAGAGCATGATGTCTTGACGGTACGACATATGACCCGGTTCAGTAAATGGAAAGTTACCTGATTTCGAAACCCCCACAATCATATGCCATCAGACAATATTTAGGCTTTTGATCATTCAAAATATCTTTAAACATTTTACCTTTGTATATTATATTTAATTAAATATCTTAATTAGTCATTTTTATTAATTAAAAAGTAATAATAGAATTATAGAATATTTAAGTGGTGGTTTTCAAAGGGATAAACATGATTTCTCTCTCTCTCTCTCTCTCTCTCTCTCTCTATATATATATATGTTTGAATTAGTCATGATAAGTGATAGGAGCAAGCTCCTACTAGATAGAACCAAATGGTGGATGACAGCTGAAAGGGTTAGATATGGACAAATTAAGATGAGATGCAGGGTAAGGAGAGAAATAGCAAGAGGTTGGGTGTTAAAAAGAATAGAAAACGGCCAAGCGGTTTTTGTCAATAAGAGCAAGATGTAATAAAATATTTACAATGAATAAATTAAAAACACTTTTAAGACAAATGATCATATGGTAGAATAATAGGAATCAAAGAAAGATACTTTGAAAATTATATGAGCAATTATAGATGAGCATTCTCACCCTTTCGTGGCATGTTATACAGATCTTATATACTATTAAAAACAGCTTAAGGATTTTTGCAAGAAAGATCAATCTAAAGGCCTTGTTTGCACCTTCAACAACTGGAGCGGTACGTATGCTTTGAGTTCTTTTTTATAATGCCATGCATGGCCATCCTCTTTGGCCAAAACAATAGCCAGTTCTTTGAATTACCGGGAAAGGATGTGAATATGTTCTTTACGTAATGCTGACTCGCTGACTGCATATTTGTTCCCGGGTTCATTAAGATATTATACAGTATGGGCCGCTACATTCGGTCATGTATTCCCTTAATGCAAAGAGTACTGCTGCTACTACTAAAGTGTTCACGATGAATTTTTATATATAGAAGAACACACCCGATAAGTTTAATGCCGCATCTTCTGTTTTCTTTCACATAGAGGCATTTACCTTTTGTTATCAGCTACACATGCGTTTCGGAAAAAATTAAAGGCTAACTTTTCTAATTTAACAATTAGAAAAATATCCAACCAGAATGTTACTAGCTATCTAATAGAACTGGGTGACAAAGCCCAGAGGTGTTCTTCTGGCCAATCAGCTGATGACTGAAATTAATTACACGTTACCTGTTTCATATACAGATGATCGGGTTTATCATTGGTACAGTTCCGCCGATCCGGAAGTTCATAATTGGTGGTACTGCCCCTCTACGTGTGATTCTGGATTCTGCATCTTTTCTTGGGTATATACGTTAAATTTCAGCTTCGTGACTTTAGGTTTTATATATCTCATACCCATTCTAGTTGGGATATGAATGCTACAGGTCCTAAAATGGTTTCTCGTTACAGCTTTCACAATTCATGATAAAAAGTTCCTGACCTTCCTCTTCTCTCTTTATAATCTTCAGCGAAGCAGCCATCCCAACTCTTACACTAATATTAGGAGGAAACCTTCTTAAAGGTAATCAAGTATTCAATATATGTTTGTTATGATTACTACATATTGCATTACTGTAGCATTCAGTCGTACTGATGCCGTTCATCGTATTCAGGCTTGAAAGGATCAGGTGTTCTGCAGTGGCTCATTATTGGCATCATAGCAGTTCGGTATATTTTCCTGCCTGTCTTGGGCATAGTCATTGTTAAAAGTGCACTACGTTTTGGTTTAGTTCACCCCGATCCATTGTATCAGTTTGTTCTTCTACTTCAATATGCACTTCCACCAGCAATGAACATAGGTAAGATATGTTTATCGCCTTTGATTATAACCATGCTTGCATATCTTACGTTTGTAGGTGCTATATCTTTATTTGTCCTTCAAAGTGAGCTCTCATGTCAATCTTTCCTAAACGTTTGAACTTTATAGTCATGATTATTAATTAGCTGCTCTCAATTACAACCGAGTGCGCGTTCTCTAAATGTACATTTAGGCTTCTCTTGGATAGCATTTAGGCTCAGAAGAGTGATAAGATTAGGGGGAGGATGACAGGACAATCATTGAATCTTCTACTAATTTCCTTCTAAAATAATGAAGTCAAGGCGGAAAAGTCAATCAAGAGAAATAATATTTGTATTTGTATAGTGCGCAAGCACTATGCAATCTTTTTGACAAATAAGTATTGGATCTACATGAGAAAAATTAATTTTTTAATAGTAGATTCTATTCTTTTTCAAAAAGATTGCAAGGTGTTTATGCATTAGTATTCTACAACTGTATATAGTATTATTCTTTATTTCCTATCATTTTAGATACTTGTTTCGACCTGCCAATATTAGAGTGCTAATCTATATTATCAGCAGTACTGGTAGTCTGGTGCTTAACTAAGGATGTGCATTTTTTTCTTTTGAAAATATGACAATACCCCAATTTTATTGACAGTCCTCATTTATAGTAGAGGAAAATCGTGGTTATAATCTAGACAACTGAGAGATACGTATTAAGATTTAACTGCGAGAGTGTGGAAAGTCGTAGACTGAATTGTATCACTCAACTTAACTTTACATCAAATGAAAATTTTGGTTATATACCAACTAAATGGAGGCAAAACATCCAAGTTTAAATAATGATGTCATTATTTATCTAAACCAGTGTAGGAATTGAGACTTAATAAGGAATAGGAGTAAGAATAAAACCTGAATATCTATCTCTAATACTTCTCCCTTCAAGTTGGAGCATGTAAGTTGATAATGCCCAACTTGGATATCAAAGTAGAAAATAGAAGAATCTCGAGAGGCTTAGTGAAGCAATTAGACAGCTGGTGAAGAGATGATACATGAAATGACTTGATCACACCTTCTTGAATTTTATCGTGAATAAAATGGCAGTTTATCTCTGTGTTTTGTGCAAGCATGAAACATAGGGTTTGTTGCAATATAGATATATGTTTTATTATCATAGTAAAGGATAGTAGCCTTTGAGTGAGAAATATGCAGATAATGAAGCAAGGATAGCAACCAAACATTTCACACGTTGTATTAGTCATTGCTCTATATTCTAATTTGGTTGAGGATCAAGAAACTGTAAATTGCTTCTTTGATTTCCATGATACAAGGGAAGAGCCAAGGAAAATGCAAATTCTAGTGATGGACCTTCAACTATCTTGACAACTAGCTCAATCTAAGTATGTAAATGCAGTCAGTTGGAGACTAGAATTTGCAGGGAAAAAGAGATCCTGTCGAGGAGAATTTTTGAATATTGTAACACCCTTTGAGCAGCTTGAAAATCAGGTATTCGAGGAGAATTCATATATTGACTCAAAATGTGAATTGCAAAGATAATATCAGGCCTTGTAACAGTCAAGTCAAGCAGCCTACCCACCAATCTTCTATAGGTTGTTGGATCCTCTAAAAGAAAACATTTATCCCGAGATAATTTGAGATGTTGTTGCATGGGTGTTGGAGCAGGTTTAGAGCTAAAGAATCCAGTATCTGATAGGATTTTCTGAAGTACATTTCCTTTGAGAAAGGGAAACACCATTATGATTTCTTACAACCTACAATCCTAAGAAGTACTTTAAGGACTTGAGATTCTTAAGTTTAAACTTCTGATCAAGAAATGATTTTAATGCATTCACAGCTTCAATATCATTGCTAGAAATGAGGATGTCATCCACATATACTAATAATGCAATAAAACCTTATCCTTGAAGCTGAGTGAAAAGTGAATTGTTTGTTTAAGATTGTTTAAAACTAAGGTCAAGATTGGTTGAAGAAAATTTAGCAAACTATTTTCTTGAAACTTGTTTTAAACCATACAAAGATTTATTCAACTTACAAACTCTCTTGTCATTTTTATCTCCAAAACCAAGTGGTAAAGTCATATAGACCTCTTCTAACAATTTTCCATGAAGAAAAGCATTGTTGACATCTAATTGAATTAGATGCCAACTTTTGATTGTTGCTATGCTAAGAAGCAACTGAAGAAAAAGTATCAAAATAATTGACTCTCTCTTGTTGAGTAAAACCTTTAGCAAACTAATATTGCTTTATACCTCTCTAATGTCCCATCAGATTTTAGATTTGCTTTCTACACCCATTTGCACCCAAATGGACTCTTGCCATGTGGAAGGTTGGTGAATGTCCAAGGGTTATTATTTTTGAAGGCTTGAATTTGTTCAACCATAGCATTTCTCCAATGAGGAAGTTTGATAGCTTGGTGATAAAATTGGGGTTCAAAAATAGTGGAAATGGCTAAAGAAAAAACTGTGGTTAGGAGACAAAAGAGAGTAACCAAGTGATTGAGAAAGGGAATAAGGCTTACTTGGTACTTGACCATCAATCCCATGTGAAGACTATGAAGGGTGAGCTTGAGAAGTTGCCAAATGGCAATGAAAGTCTTGCAAATAGCTAGGAGCCTTATGTGCTCTAAAAAATTTTCGAGGAACAAAGGGGATTGGAGAAGAAATAGGTTTTGTAAGAGGTGGTGGAACAGATTTTGGAAGAACTGGAATAATATTCTCTGTAGATTCTATTGAAGTAGATTGATTGGGAACAAGTTTTGTGGAAGTAGATTCATTTAGTGATGGAATGGGTGAATGAGAAGTGGAGTCTATATGAGGAGATACATGAATGTAGGATTGATGAATGTTGACCAGAATTAAAATTAGAATAATCACAAACAAGTTGGGGTAGGACAGAATCAAATAATTGTGAATTTTGAGTATTAGAGGCTATTGATTTGAAAGGGAAGATTGGCTCATGGAACACAACATCTCTGGAAATAAAAAAATGTTTTGCCATTAATATCATAAAGCTTGTAGACTTTGATACTAAGAGAATAACCAATGAGGATACATCTTCAAGCTCTAGGGGAAAATTTTGATTTGTTATGGGTTAAGGTGGATGCATAACAGAGGGAACCAAAGACCTTAAGGGGAAAATAAGAAGGTGGCTATTTGAAAAAAAGCTCATAGGGGGCTTTGTTTCCTAGTAAAGGAGAATGAATTTTATTAATCAAGTAGACTACTGTGAGGATGCAATCTAATTAGAAAATAATATGAACATTAAATTTAAAAAAGAGTGCATGACCAACATTTAATATGTGTTGGTACTTTTTTTCAACTACTAAATTTTGTTGAGGGGTGGCTACTCATGACAATTGATAAACGATTTCTTTAGAGAGGAAATAATGAGACAGCAAATTCATTTCCATTGTCAGTTCATATTGCTTTGACTTTGGAATTAAGCTGAGTTTCTACCATGTCAATGAAATGTTGAAGTGAGACCCGAGTGTTAGATTTTAATTTCATCAAGTAGACCCAGGTACTATGAGAGAAGTCATCTACAACGGTTAAGAAATACTTAAAACTGTCTAGTGATTGAGAATGAAGGGGGCCCCAGATATCACAATGTATAAGATTGAAAAGAAACAATGAACTATGCTGAGTGGAAGATGGAAAAGGTAAACATTTATGTTTTGCAAGTGGACACATAGAACAATATGTACTATCGATATTAGAAACATTAGGTACAATATGAGATAGCAATTTGATTCGAGAAAAGGATGGGTGACCCAAAGTTTTTATGCCAAACATCAAAAACAAAAGATTATCGTGATAAACAAGCATATGGTAAAGACAAAGCAACATAAGGAACTAGTTGTTGTAATAGATATAAACCTTCCTTGGCTTTACCCTTCCCAATCATTCTTCAATGGATGAGGTCCTGCATATAACAAGTAAGACAAAAAGAAATCAAGCAACATGACATTCATTTGGTTAGTTGACTAACAGAATGCAAATTGTATTTAAAACATGGAACACATAACACATTATGTAAGATAAGTGCTGGAGAAAGTTTAATACAACCGATATGCATGACTGGAGCAGAAATACCATTAGGCATTCTAACAAACATGTTATGAGTAGTATAACAAGAAGTAAAAAATGAAATGAAGTGGACCATATGATCCTTGGTACTAGTATCTATGATCCAATCACAGTGAGAAATATGTAAAGGTAATATTGTGTTAGTGGAAAACACAAAAGAAATGTGAGAATTACATGAGAGATGAACATTAGAAGAAGCCATAGTAACAACTTGAGAAGCATTTGACTCAAAACTGAGAAGTGCAAAAAGTTGTTGGCACTATTAAGAAGTGAATGGAAAAGAAGAAAGAGGATCATCAATTGTAACATGATAAGCTGAAGAAGGAGAAGAAAGCTTATTCATGTAACTTGAAACATTTATCAACTGTATGACCAGGAACAGAGCAATGAGTGCAAACATGCCTATCTTTTCTCGTTGAAGATTTCGATGGAGGAACTAACTTTGTGGATGAAGAAAGTGCTGTAAAAGGAATGGTAGGGTGCAGGACAGATCTAATCTCTCGCTACCATTCCTCTTGAAGAACAAGGTAGAAAACCTTGTTGATAGGGGGAAGAGGATCAATGAGGAGAATTTGACCACGTGCTTGAGAAAACGAGTCATTGAGCCCCATCAAAAACCTCATAACATACTCTTGCTGATGCATATCAGTCAAAGCACATAAACCTCCGCATGAGCAAACAGACAGGGGCTTGTAATTCATCAATTCGTCCCATAATTCCTTCATTTGAGTGAAATAGGCACTGATAGATGGTTTGTTTTGTATAAGTGATGCAATTGACTTCTGCAATTGGAGGATCTGAGAGCCACTTCCTTGAGAGAATATTTCCTGAAGATTAGATCACCACATATCTTTGGCAGTGTCGAAGTAAATTATACTAGTAGTGATCTCCTTAGAGAGAGAATTAAGCAACCAGGATAAGATCATATTATTACATCTTATCCAGGAAGAGAACAAGTTAAGGAGACGTTTTGGGTGGCTTAGCAACGGATCAATCAACGAAGCCTACTTTATTTTTGGCGGTGAGAGCCATAAGCATGGATCGACGCCAAGTGTTGTAGTTGTCACCAATAAGAACTTGAGTAACAAGAACAGATCCTAGACTATCTCTATGATGAAGATAGAAAGGATCAGAAGAATCGGTAGGAACTGAGGAAGACAATGAAACAAAGGAGGCAGATAATACAAATAAGAAAATAAAACAAATCCTAAGCATTAAATACCAAGGATGTGCAATTGAAATATGCTTGCTAATCTTATTTATCTACCACTTGAGGCAGATATGTTATGTTATCCAAGTTAGATAATGAATCGTGCATATATACTCAATGTATTCCAGTATAACACTTGAGATTCTGGAATAACATGTTTGAATCTGTGTTTAGTGCAAGAATCATGCCATGCAAAAGATCAAATGAAAAACAGCCACACAATGAAACACAATAGTATTTGTTATGTTTCGGTCATACTTATGGTCAATGACAACCAAGATTCACCACCAATGACATTGAATGGTAGTAGTCTACTTGTATTTTGATAAGGATGAATCTAATTATCAAACATCTATGTTGATGCATAGGCATAATTCACTCAGGGAATATGGGATATTTAGTCAATGAAATTTTTGTAGGTATTAAAAGCATGGAAGTATTTGTTGATTCATACTTCTTCCTTATTTTGTATGGCAGGCACAATCACCCAATTGTTTGGTGCTGGCAAGAGCGAATGTTCTGTTATAATGTTGTGGACGTATGGCTTGGCGTCTATTTCCTTAACACTTTGGTCAGCTTTCTTCATGTGGCTCGTTGCTTGATCTGCCACAAAAAGGCTCTACAACTAGGATATATGGGTTACTAGTAATTATGTAATTCTAGCCCATTTAATCACAGCATAGAGGTTGTTAATTCCATGTCATGCTCTTTTGGATTTTAAGTAATTTCAGTTGTAAAAATTTACTTCATGGTTGCATGTGATTAATTAATAAATTAAACTATAGTGGCATAAGTTGATGTACAATTAAAGTAGCTAGGTCAAAAAATAAGAAGTTTTCGTAAAGAAACTTTCCTTCATGATAATTATCTTCAAGAGTAGTTTATGTCATTTCTCATATCATATATAAATATACTATGATATTGTCGTTATTAATTAGTATATAAGTTGATTGTAAATAAGTGTTAAGAGTTTCCCCAAGTACTATTATGTTTGATTATAAATTATTCTAGTTTTATATAATTATGTAAAATATACTAAAATGGGGGTTTATTTAATTGAAATATAAGTATTTAATAGTTTTTAATCCATCACGCCTCATACTCGGAGGTAAATTCTTTTAATGTGATATCTACAAACTATATAAGACCTAGATACAATAATCTTTCAAAATCAAATACCTGAAAAATTCTTCCAAATGAAGTAAACTAATTGACACTACATATTCTTTGAAATCTTATAAATCCACTTATGTTACCACCTAACACTTATATCACATTTTGTGACGCCCACGAATCACTCCTGGGATTTAGAAAGACTCGTGACATCAAGTTGATCATATCATGGATCAATCATCCCATCGAATAGTTTTTGAAGAGTGTGTGAAGCATGCACTAAGTGTACAATAAATATTTGCAGCGGAAAAATAAATAAAAGTCAGTCGTTCTAGTACCAGAGATTCTTAAAAATTACAAATCAATTTAAAACAATTTCTCCAACAGGAGATTATACAATCTTTCAAAAGAAATAGATAAGCAACACTGCTTTCGAGATCATAATCTCGATCTTCATTCTCTCAACAAATTTCTTTTCTTGTGGAGTCTATATCTCAGGCCAAATTTCATTATTTGCAATCACAAACTACGAGCCTGTAAATGGGGACCATAAGTGGGCGCAATCCACCGAAGTGAGATGTAAATCCCAGTAAGCAATAGACAACATACAACTAATTCACACAACAGAACATCATCAACATATACAAGTAAACTCAATGGGTGCATATACCATGAATATGAAACTTGCAACATGACTTATGCATATCCACTTTCATGTAAAAACTTCCATAATCCTTTACAGTTTTCAAAACTTTACCACATGTACGTGCTTTTCATAAAAATTCTTTCATATAACTTTGACTTTTTTCATATATACTGTTTGAACTTCTTTTCAAAAGTCATCTTTTCAAAAATGGTTTTCGTCTTTTCTTATCTTAGATGTCACTTATTATATCATATCATATATGGCTCGAAAGCCCTTTTCTTTTCGTCATGATATCTGTTGGACATCTCACGGTTCCCCTACACACCGTGTGTTTCTGTTAGTTACCGTAGCACTCGGCGACCGTATCAAACCTAAATAGCTACGTTTTGCACTTTTTCGCGCTCTTCATCACTTGGCGATTGATCACTCACCGAGCGACTACAAACTTTTCTATATCGGTAAGGTCGAAGCCAATATCGTCCTGTATGCACCCACTAGTTTAAGGTGCGACTACGCTCTAAATACCTTTTGGAGCCATACATGGTTTGCCGACTGTTTTTTGTCGACCCAGAAACTTTCACTCTACTTTAATCACTCATGGGTGAACAAGGAGTTTTATTGAGGTACTACCCTGTCCTAGCCTTTGGGATTCTTATAAAACTTTAATTCTTTTCTTTCTTTTAAAAACATGCTTGACTCAAAAACATGCTTTTCGAGTTTCATGCATGGGACATGCATGCGACATGTGACTTCTTATGCAAAATATGTAAATCATGAAACATATGATTCATATATTCACAAGTCATATCTCATACATATTATCATATAAACAGACTTCTCTTTTTAATTTATCTTCTATCCAACACATCGTGCATATTCCAATGAAGAGATAGTCAGAACCTTAAGTCACAACGAATCAAACCAACACTGTCTTATAAGGGTTAAGGACGCAACTTATGATAGAGTCAAACCTAACTTTTCTTATCTTTTCTCTTTACCAAAACACACATATTTTCTTAAGATCTTCTCAAAACTTAATAGTTATATCATAACCAATCATCAATCACCACATTTACATTGTCTGTATAATTATTCTCTTCAACAAATTATCAGTATATAATATTTTCTCCAAACCCAAACATTTCTCAATCTATACATCAAGGGAATTTAAGAATGCACATCAATATTTCATCCAAAGATTCAAGTCATAACCATATATCATATCATGAGTTAAAACCTAATATTTTTTCAAAGAAATATACCAAGATTGGAACTTATGAACTCCAAAAAAAATAAACTCTTTATCGTTTAACATATTATACCATTGTTTCAACCCTTAACTGAATTTTACTTAACTGTACTTATTAAGTTCCCTCCTCAAATTTTTACCATATTCTTTCAAATTTCTCTTTAATTAAAATTCTAGTGTATCACCTTATTGAAACATAGTGAAAAAGTAATGAAATCATCCAATTAAACCATTATATCACCGATAATTACTAAAGAGTAATAGAGTCATCCAACCAAATCATTTTATTGCCAACAAATACTAAAATAATGAAATTATCCAACCAAATCATTTTGTCACTAATAATCGCTAGAATAACCGAGTCATCTAACCAGATCATTTTATCACTAATAATCACTAAAATAACCGAGTTATCCAACCAGATCATTTTATACTTAATAACAGTCATCCAACTAAACATTATATCATCAACAATTACCATCCACACAATATTCAACCACAGTAAGATTAACTCGAGATAATCTCAATCTCCATTAAATGACTTCAGGCCCAACCAATCTACTTTCGAATTACTTATCATCACTAGATAACACTTCAAGCAAACAAAATAGAATTTAGCACACAATCAAACAATCAAACAAATGTCTGTTACTTATAGTGCACAAGCGAACGCCAATTGAACATCAAGATGATCCCTGATCCCTAGCGGGTAAGTCGTGCACTATTCATCTCTGGGCACGACAAGTGACCGATTCCGTTCGGGTACTCCGTTTGACACTAAAATTTAGGGGAATACTCATCGGAGGATAGGGGAATCTCATGGTGGTAGTAGTGAGGTGGTGCAACTACCGGAAGCCGGCAGATCTGACTCGAAAGGGTGGAAACTCATTTTCGAATTTTCTTTTGTTCACGGGAGGTGGGGCCATGGATGGGGAAATTATTTTAGGGATGTGATAAATTGAGGTAGGGGAAACTTTTGGCGGTAGAGGTGAGAGTCACGGTGGCCGGACGGCGGCGCGGTGAAGGGAAGTTTATTTGGAGACCCATTTCGGTTTTATGAGAGGAAAGAGAAGGTGAGGGTTCCATTGGGGCTGAAATTTCTGGTGGCGAGTTGCCTATGGATGGCGAATCAAATGGCGGGGGTAGTGTCATGGTACGGTGGCTGATGGCGGAGCTATGGGCGGAGTAAGGTGCAGCGTAGAGGATTAAATACCTCTTGGATTTGGAGCTGCCCGCGGAACGTGGGGCTGCTTGGTTGACACCTCTAGTGGGGTTGGACTCGCCGGAGGGTGTCGGTTCAGGCGGGGTCAGAGGTGAGACTTGCCGGGTAGGGGTGGCGCCACCATGGGCTGAAAACCAAACTGCCTCCACGCTGTTACTATAACACGTGAGAGAGAAAAGAGAGAGGAGAGAGAGAGAAGGAAAAAGGGAGAGGGGAAAAATGAGAGATTTGACCATTTTTGCGCTATTTATAAGCTCGACGTTTTTGGGTCTTCAAACTGACAAACGATGAATTTAAAACACTGATTTGAAAGCGTATAACATCAATTTAACCTTAAACTCTCAAAATAATTAAATAAAATATTATTTTGACTTACTTTATTTCTCAACATAATATTTTTCATCAATAATTAAAATGATGAAACTTATTTAATTATTTAAAAAGAATAAAACCATATATTTAACTCAAATATTTATAGCACGTTTAAAATCTCGCAATATTTCAAATAACTAAAATCAAAGTAATAAAATAATCCTGTATAATATAATATTTTTGGTGCCAAAATTTCCAAACCAAAATAGAATAAACATAGTAAGGCTTAATGATTTAATAAATTTAGAATTAATAAATCAGATGATGTCAAATAAAATATAATCAATACTTATTAACAAAATACGACAAATCGAACCATATATTATAATAATTAAAATAAAAAATACTGAAAATATCATTTTAGATGGAAAGACCAGTAGCAACAACTAATTAAAATAATTAAAAGCGCTATTATTCAAGAATCTCACAAAAGCTTATAACAACAATAGAATCAAAGCCACTAAATCAAAATAATATTGATAACCATTCAAATGATAAAACTAATAATAATCTTTAAATAACTATAAATATTAAAATCGTAGATTTTATAAATAATTAACCACAATCATAAATAAAACGTACCTGAAATAAAATAAGTGAGATATCATTTTAATTTATAAAAATAAATTAAAAAATCCAATGATAAAATATGAGTAAATAAAGGTATAAAAATTCGGGGTCTCACACATTTCTCTTATAGTCTTGTCACGTGCCATTGATCTATTACAACTATAACAACCATCAAAGCCCTTTGAAAAAAATGTTGGAGATAAACGTGGTATGAGCACCAGCTTAGCTAAGCAGCAAACTAACTCATATTAGTGTGTAAAGATAAGTCAATTGCCAAATGTAGAACAAAATGGTTTAAAAAATAAAAATGGTATTTCATAAGAATTCATTACAATAATAATATAGAGAAAAAGTTAAGAACAAGCTATAACGCTCGGTACCCGAAGGATCAAGAAGTTAGTCCTTGTCACTTAAAAATACATCCCAACAATACAGGTGTTAGCATCATATTTCACACACTTAAGGGCCAAGTTTTAGCAACTCAGGTCTTCTAAAATTGGCCTGCAAAAATGATGTAGAAGAAAATGGCAATAGGGAGGCCTTGAGGGTCGAGGGGTCTTTGATGCTTAATTAAGTTAATAAATATCTTTGGAGGCTTGTGAATAATGAGAGTGTAGAGCGGTTCCTCGTGCCTAGAAGGCTACTATTTATACCTAGAGGCTAGGGGAATATATCATAGTTATCCTTGTTGGGCTCTCGTTCTTTCCATTATTCCATTATTAGGATTCTTTAATGCAAAGTGGCCTCAATGACTACATTATTAATGCGGCGTATAATCTAAGTGTTCTATCATTGATGCTTTTCTGTTAGAGGATTGAAGGTCCTTTCTCCTAACGACACCTTATACAAGTCCCCATGGGTGTGCTATTGCGGGGCAATGTCAGACCTTTCGGTCTCGTCAACCATCATTGTTTTTATGGGTCAGGTTTGGCCCTAGGCCAGGTGATAGGTGAAGCTCACTATTTCATTAGGGAGGTCAGATAGGCCTTGGGAGTTAGAAAAATCCCTTTATAGCAAGTTTAAACTCCAAAGGTTCTATGGCATAGAAAACTCATTTGTTCAAATCAAACACATTCATTCCTGTACACATTTATGTCTTCCGATTCATTTGCTATGAAATTCACAGGTAAGAACTATTCTACTTAAGTGTTTTAGTTTCGTTTATTCTTATGGGAAAAGAGTTATGAAGTCATATAGATTGGAGTGATCTCGCTTTTACTAAGCTTCTTAAGTTGGCTCAATGGAAGGTCAAAGATGCTAGGTTGATGACATGGATTTTATGATCTATTTTGACCCACTTATTGTTCTTTCTCTAAGACCATATAAGACTACTAAATCTATGTGGAAATACTTAAGGAAAGTGTATAATTAGGACAATTATGCCTGGCTTTTTCAGTTGGACTACGAGATTGTCAGTTACACTCAAGGCGATATCTCTATTCAAGATTATTTTTTTGGGTTTATTAATCTCTAGGGAAAATTTATTGACATGATTTATGAGAAGCTACCGGAAGAATCTCTCTATGTTGTGCAAGAAGTTCATGAATAAACCATGCAAGATCAATTCTTAATAAAGTTATGAATGTAATTTGAGGCCACTCGCTCCAAATTGATGAACTGTGATCCATTACCTTCTTTGGATGTTTGGATTTAGGAGTTACTTCATAAGGAGCATCATCTTACAACGCAGGCCACTTACCAGCAAGACAAAATAATACAAAATGTAGTAGCTTATGTTTGTCATAGGAAAGGCAAGGGATGAGACATGCGGAAAGTTCACTGTTTTAGCTGCAAGGAATAAAGACATATTGACATCCACTAAGCGAGAAAATCTTGCAATGACTATAAAGAGTCGAGTCATATTATCAAATGTCCTATTCGTCTCTAAAATCGACAAGCTATTGCTTATTAGGCCAATATGGATCCATCTACTTTTACGAATTCTACTCTAGTTGGTGATTCATATGCTCTTACTCCTGAGATGGCCCAACAGATGATTATTTCAGCATTTTCATCCCTAGGGTTGCAAGGTAACGGTTCACTACATCCTTATCTTGGCTTGTTGATTATGGTGAGTCTAATCACATGACTAATTCTTCTGATACTCTTCACAATATTTGAATTTATAATGGCTCGTCGCATATTCAGACTGCTAAAGGCAGCTAATTACCTATTCATGCTATTGATGATAATTCCGGAGTTAGAGATGTTCTTGTATTTCCTGAGCTTTCCACTAGTCTCATATTAGTAGGCCAATGATGTTCGTTTTTCTCGTGATGGTTGTCTGTGTAGGATCAGGTTTCAGGGAGGATGCTAGTAAAAAGGCCTAAAGTTGGATGATTGTTTCTCCTACATTTTTCCATTCTTGCTGTTATTTCTTTTACTTGTAATATTGTAAACAATAAGGGTGAAGTATGGCACAAATGTTTGGGTCATCTTAACTCTGTTGTTTTATCTCATTTAGTAAACTCTATTTTGTTGGGCAATAAAGATCAATTTTTATCGTTTCTATCTTTTGATTGCTCCAAATGCAAATTTGGTAAAAGTAAGTCCCTTTCATTTCTCTCTCATGACAGTGATTCTGATAGGTGTTTTGATTTGACTCATAGTGATGTATGGGAAATTTCTCATGTTATTTCACATGTGAACTGTAAATACTTTATTACTTTCGTTGATAATTGTACCAAGTACCTAGATTTATTTTCTACATTCTAAATTTTATGTTGTCTATGTCTTTCAACAATTCATCGCATATGTTAGGACTCAATTTTCTTCCAAGATCAACACTATAAGGTCTAATTCAGATAGGGAATATATGTCTTGTGAGTTTCATGATTATCTCCAATAAAAAGGCATTGATTCTCACCGGTGTTGTCCTTATACACCTTAGCAAAATTATATTGTTGAATGGAAAGATAGACATTTGTTGGATGTTTTTCTTACAATATTGTTGCTTCAAACTTCTGTTTTTCCTAGATTCTAGGTCAAAGCCTTGTCTATGAAAATTGATTTAATTAATAGATATCCTTCCAGTGTCTTGATTTTGGAAGTCCTTATTTTCATCTTTATCATCGACATACTCATTATCTTGATACGCATACTTTTTGTTTTTTTTTTTCATTTGCCATCAAATGAACATCATAAATTATCTACTCAATCTTTTAAGTGTGTCTTTATGGGTTATAGTGTTTTACACAATGGCTATGTCTGCTATGATCTATGCTCTAGCAAATTTTGTATCACTTGTCACATTGTTTTATTTGAAAATTAGTTGTTCTTTTCTACTCATGTTGAGTCTTTACTTGAGATGCATGTTTTGTCGCATTTTGATGACTTGACTCCTTTCCCTAACTGGTTCAAACTTGAACTTGTGTATAAAGATGATGACCAACTCTGTCTCTTCCTAAGCATGATCTACCATCTGGACCTGCTCAGACTATCTCTTCTATGAGTGATCTGGACTCCCACAAAGTTTGTAACACTCGACTCTAGCACCAACTTGCTTTCTAAAAGTTTTCGGGTTAGAATAATGAGAAACCCATTTGAATTTTTGAATCTTTTGAATATATATATATATATATATATATATATTTAAATTATGAGTCCTCTTTTGAGGATTTATGATTTGTTTATTTAAAAAAATAGTTGTTATCTATTTCAGTCGGATGCTAGAGTCATTTTTCGTTAAAATTTGTTTATATATATATTGGTATATGTTTTATGCAATCCTATATTTGTGGAGGGATATTTCTTTTTAAAAATCAAACCCTAGTTAGTCTCAACTGCTCTGCACCATGTTCAACTTCAAATGGTCTTTTGTTTCTAAAGCCCCCACCTCGCTCGACTTCCGTTCCAATAGCATGCTCTCCTCTAAGACATTAGACGTTTGTTTTCCTTTATGATACATGGCTCTCTTTCCCTTTAGGTTTTCCTTCTTCTTATATTTATTTTATTATAATAAGTGGTTATCTAACAACCACTTAATAGATCTTTTGTTGTCCATTAAATTTCCTTATTTTTCGTTAAATTTAAATCCATTCGTTTGTCTATCTAAATTAAAAAATGATGTGATTCTTGAAATTTAATCTATTGATTCAAACTCTAAAATTAAATACTTCAAATTCAAATTTAATGAAATTCAAAACTCTTATCTTTCCAAAAATCATTAACCAAAACTCTCTCTCAACTCGAATTCGTTTAAATTATCTCTCATTTACAGTTTGAATGGTTTCTTAGATTGAAACTAATATCTAATTTAAAACTCAACTCAATTTTTTTATGATCTACATTATACTTCCCCCATCATTTATAAAACTCACTCAAAACTTAGATTAAATAGTACTGATTATATAAATTATATATAACATACAAATTATAAATTATTAATCTTTTATTACTAACATAGAAAGAAATTGTATAACATGAAAATTATAATATAACATTAATAATCTACTTGACGTTATAAATTATAATATAACAATATTTCATATAAATTATAATTTATATTATATGTAAATTTATATATATAATTCAAAATTTCTATTCATTCTTTATAAAAGAAAAAGGAAAATGTAAAATAATTAATTTAAATCTGTTTGCCAACTATATTTGTGAATACAATTATTTAAATAAAATATTATTTATTTCTTAATTTAAATTTATTATGAAACATTAAATTCAAATAATAATATTTTATAAATGAAATTATAATAATGGTTAAATAGTTATTTTTCATCCCTCCACATCAATTTATAATTTATTTTATATAATTATTTTGTTATTAATATATTTTCTTTTACTACCTCTTAAATATTTAATTTATATTTCTTCTTTGTATTATATTATTGATTAATTTTTTTTTTAATGATATTATTTCTTAAAATATCTGCTTCGAAAAAATATTTTGCATACTGGTAACTTAGATATACTTGGGAAAACTACCTCTGCCTCAAACCTCATACCTAGTTGTTTTTCCCAAGGCCAAGCCACTCCCATCGCTGCTACCAAGCCTCACCACCACCGATAGTAACCACACAACCCAGTTGTCCATGCTGCAACCCCACGACGTTGCAGTATCCCACGATTTTGCCTACAACCCACGTTTCGTCCCGCAGCATCTACGTCACCATACCACAGTCGCCAACTTGGTCAACCACCGTGAGAAGCTTCCTGCTGACCACGGTCTGCTCAAGCTTCACCCTGCCCTGTTTCACTAAACGAAAACAGAGTAAGGTCCTCCTCAACCCGGTTGAGTCAGCCGCGGGACCACGATGGATCAAACTTTAAACATCAGGAAGGGCCACGAAAACTGCCGACTGTGCCACCCATATTCTGCCCTGACCACCACTTGGTAAGCCCACTCTGATCCTCCCCATGGTTTCATCTCCATCCCTTTCTCTCTCATTAGTTGGTCTCTCTCTCTCTCTCTCTCAATGCCCTTCCACCCTATCGGCCACCGTGATCTGCCTCCGTGCCAACCTTTACCTTTGTTGCGCACTGCCTTCACTTTTGGTATGAAATCGTCTCACAGATAGTACGGTTTTGAAAGTAATAGTCACACGAGTTTTGTTGTTTCCAGAACTTTCCAATGAGCCGATGCATGTTTTGACAAATTTCCAAAACCAAAATACCACATATGTGGCCAGTTTCTCCTTTTTTATTAAACTCAAGGCTTTGTTTTAAATACATGTTTTCATAAAGAAAATAAATGAGATTTAAATGAATACTTAAATTTGATTAAGTTTTATATTTTTATTAAATGAAATTTTGCTAAATGTTTTGATAGATTTTGCTATATTATCTCATTAAGTGAATAATAATAGTTTTATATATAAACATATATATATATATATATTTAACAGTTATTTTTTTTTATTAAGTTTTGTTTTACTGAAGTCTTGTCGGGTTTTCCTTTAATGTATTACTCGAAAAGATTAAGCAAACATCATGAGTTTAGAAAGTATCATTTTACGACACTAGGTTACGAGGATTTTAGAGTTTTAGAAAAAATACGTTATTTTATTTTAGTACTCTAGGCTTAAATCTCAAAATACATGGTTGATTGAGAAATTTATGAAAATTACGTCATATTTTTATAAATAATAATTGATTTTTGTTCAATTTTATTGAGGATAATTGTGAAAAGCTAACAAGTCCATATAGGTGGGTTTCCTATACTAGATTTGCATAAAAAGGAAATGAATTGAGGTTCGTGATTTGATATGATGTGAACATAAGAAATCTTTGTCATACTTATATATTTGTATTTTGATTCTAGTTATAGTTTTGATATGATGATATGATTTCACATGATATGGTTGGTATCAATATAATATAAAATGATATGAGTGTAGCCAATTTTGAAACAAAGTAGTCTTTTATATTTTTTTTTTCCTATGTGCACACTCAAGATTTTAAGAATGAAGAAAGAAAAGTTAAACAATATAATACTGTTTGATTTAGCTACTGGAGATATCACAACACTACTACAGAGATTGAACATGATATGATAATACAAAATATGAAAATATTCAGTTTTGTTATGCCAAAATGAAAGCATTTTTGAATATAAATAGTGGATTTATTAATATGAAAAGATTGAAATATTGCTCTGATTTTTTCAGATAACATGTTTTGAGAATTGCATATAAATATGAAATGTTTCTGTTTTATTCATATAGAACTAAATGAAAAAATCATGTTTACATACAAATATATGTCTTATGATTATCAAGTTGTTGATAACTCTACTTTATCTCTAAATATTTTTTAGATAAAGTGAATGTTTCAACTAAAATTCAAGAATAAAAAATGAGTACAAAATTGTTAAGGGTAGAGAAATAATACTGAGATTATTGAAACATTGTTATTTTTGTTATTGATAAATTGTATTAAGTCTTGACTTATCGTATTTATGGTTATGGAGTACTTGGGAATAGATGAGGATATGATTATGAAATATTTGAAAATAGATGAAGATATGTTTATGCAGTCTTTGGAATAATTATTTGTATTATAAAAGATGATTTTAGACATTCAGATAGTAACTCTCTAACCCCTCAAGAATTGGGGCGTTACATAATTCCTCAACGTTTGACCAAAGTATCTTGTCTCCCTAATCGGATAATTTTTCGTATACCTCCTTCCATGCTACTTTGTCTTTAATTCTGATACTATCAAGTTATTTTGAGGCTATTAAGCATGAATGTTAGCATGGGGTGATGGTTGAAGAACATCGGGCTCTCTAGTATAACCACACATAGGACGTTGTTCATTGTCCTTTTGTTAGGACTGTAAATGAGCCGAGTCGAACTAAGTTTTGACTTACCGAGCTCAAGCCTGAGTTCGAGTTTTTATTTTTTCTTTATTCGAGGTCGACTTGATAAACCGCACTTCTTATTCAAGCTCGAGCTCGAGCTCGAGCTCGAGCTCGTCCCACAAACAAACTCGAGTTGAGCCAAGCTTGAACTCGAGCTCAATTTTTTTTTTTAATTTTTTGAATAAAATTTAAAAATAAATAAATAATTTAATATCTAACTAATTGATATGTATTCATCATAACAATATGTTATATACTTATATATATATTATTAATAAAAATACATAACATGATAGCATATACATATTTCACATACTTCACATGTACTAATATATGAAATTATTAAATTTTATAGACTAATTATTGTACAAATTATAAAATATAACTATGAAGTATTTTTATCATATAGATATAAGTAATAAGATTATATATTTAATTATAAAAATGCTATACTTATATTATTTGTAATACATATATAATATATATGTGTGTGTGTGTATTTATCAATATATCAATTAATTTTAATCAAATCGAGCTAACGAATCGATTCGAGTATAAACGAGCGAACCTTAACGAGTCTTGTTGAGTTGAGTTTTGTTGGGTATATGTCCTTTATTAATCAAGCAGTTATCTGCTTTCACGAGCGAGTTTTTTTTTCACGAGTTGAGTTCGATTCGAGTTTAACCGAGCGGGCTGTCGAGTAGTCTGGTTTGTTTACAGCCCTATCTTCTGCTATTAAAGCCAACAGTTTCTAGTGGGCTTACTCGATTAAGCTATATTCTGATAGGATTCTGGATCGGTATAAGGCACAATGGTTGCACTTGGAAATAAAAAAGAGTATGGGTCAACTATGAGGAGACTGGACTATAAGGAGACTGTTGCTCCCGTTGCCACAATGACTACAGTGTGAACTATTCTTTTCGTTGCTGCATCCCAAGGTTGACCCTTTCATCAAATGGATGTCAAAAATGTCTTTTTTCATGGTGATCTAAAAGAAGAGATGTGATGCTCCCAACTCCCACGTACGAAAAATACGAAAATTAATGCATCATGATGATGACAACACGATTCACGCACCCTAATGAAAAGTACTAAGTGTACGTACAAGTAACATGTATAAAATGAAAGACGCAACGATTGAGTTAATTTGATCACTAAATACCAGAATTTTAAAATATTATAAAACAGCTTAAACACAAATTCTCCACCAAGAGATTTAATACAGTCATCCCATAATCAAAACAACAAAATACATAATTATCAAAAGCGGGATAACATTTCCAAGATAACAAACTACACCCAATCACTCTAATGGCATAGCCGCCTCATCAGGCTTAGCATCCTCGTCTTCTGCATCAAAATCTACGGTACCAAAAATGGTATTGCAGGTAAGTACTAATCCAAACAAACCACAAAATCAATAATACATTCATGCAACAACAAAATGTATGAACATGATACGATATACATGAGGCTCAAAAATCATTTTTTTTTATCAAAAACGAATAGTTTTCTAGGCACGCCCAAATCTCATTTTGGTCCAAAATAAAATCATTGAATGTAACCACCATTTTTCAAAAAATTATACACATAAATTCATTTATCATAACCTGTCATTTTTCCAGAAAATAATACACTGTAGGTGGGACTCTACTACCAAGAAGTTTGATCGAACCCTAAGGGTTCCATAGTCTACACTCATTTGTCAACTCCCACACTAGGATTAAGTCTTACTTTAATATTTAACTCTTAATCACTCATGAACTCAAATTACCATCATACTCATACTCATAAGTTGACCCTCCAAAATATTTATTTATTTGCTTCTAGAACCACTATGGCCAAATTTCATCAACCCTCAAAGATCATAATTCTATTGTCCCAAAACATGTATTATCAAGTCTAGCCCTAACTGAAATCATCTAAGCATACTAGTATTATTTATTCTTCACCTAATCATAAAACTCCATCTTAAGTTAAGATCTAAGATACAATCTCAACAAACCATAAAGAAACATAGCTTATTCATTCAACAAATGTGCTAATCAATCAAATGAAATAACCACTGACATATATATACAAATAACACCAAGTTTAGTTAAAATAGTACTTACAATCCAAACTTCGTTAGCATATACGAATACACAAGCACATATACAATAACCATGAAATGTGAGATATAATTTATGCATGACATTTATGTATGACTTATGTCTGACTTGTGCATGACTTATACATCATGCTTCTTCATAAAAGACTTTCTTGCTTTTCATAAAAAGAGACTTTTATGTTACTTTGATTTTTTTTTTCGTTGCATGTATTCAAAACTTATCATGAACTTAAAACTTTTCAGAAATTATTCATGTCTTTTCTTTTTATTCATAACTTCATATGTCATTCTTCTTATTCATATCTTTCTTTAGACTAGCCTTTCTTGTTATACTTGTCATATTGGATACATCACGGTTCTCCTATGCACCATATGTTCCCTACTGGTTACCACATCATATTAAGATGAATATGTCATAATCATAATCATAATCATAACAATTATGGAAGATTATTACACTTTAGCCATCCTTGGAACCCACCAGTTTTAGGTGCGACCACACTCCGTAAACCTTTAAAAAAGAATTATTCATGGTCCGTCGATTGTTCTTCATCGACCCAAGGGTTACCACTCCCTTCTTAAGTATTCCAGAGTAGCCAGAGGAGTTCCACTGGGACAATACCTCATCCCAGCTTTTGAGGTTCTTATGAAAATATTCATTTTCTTATTTTCTTTTGAAAAACATAATGATCCAAAGAACATGTAACTTATCAATTAAGTAAGCATGCATGTAACATGTGACTTTCATGCGAAGCATGTAATTCATGAGGCATATGAAACATGCATCTCTAGATCATATCTTGGTTATGTCACACTATGCAACCTTCACTATATTTCAAGAACATCGTATTTATTTAAATCAAAGGGGTAATAACCAAAGTAACCCTGTCCCACAAGGGTAAAGCCGAGACACGTGGGGTCCTAAATCCTAATTTATGCATCTCTTAATATGTAAACATAGGTATTTCCTAGAAAATCATATTTATTTAATAACCAATAGAATAACTTAAGATAACTTTGACTTAAAAAGGGTAGAGCTGTGGCACTTAAAGAAATAAAAACCTAGTTCCATCTTCTCTTTTTCCTCCGTTATCTCATACATTCCTTTAGAGAATAAATAGATCAATTATCAAACCATAAAGGGGCTTGGCCGAATCCTAGCTTTTCACTAGGCCTATCATTCATTTGTCAATTTCCCTCACAAGAATTAAACATCATTTCATATCATAACACTTAGCTCTTAAATCACTCCCAAGAACTATATCAATATCATAAACTTATTCAAGAGATGAGTACCTAAAGTCTTTCCTTAAAACTCCTTATGACCTAAAAGTAAATATCCTCAAGAACAAAGTTTTTTATCATCTAAAACATGCATGACTTAATTTGACCCAACAAAAAGAACAACCAAAACATCTCTATTCTACCAGAATATAATCGAAACACCCCGTGGTTCTCAAAGCTTAATTTTTCTTCTTGTCGTTTCCTTTATCAATTTATCTATCTCTTAGAAAATAATTAAACCCTCCATCCAAAAAAAAACTCATGATTTGTTAATACAAAATATATTTAAATCTCAAAATTTATTTGAAAAATACTTACAACGTGTTCGATGCAATATTCTGAAAGATCAATAAATGTTGAAATGCCATCTGCATAACAACTAGTGAGCATGCTGCTAAAACATAATCATCACATCCGCGTAAAGAAAATACCCTAAATTAAACAATACCAATAGATATAATAAATACTATTTAACTAAATAAACACTTGAATGTATTTAAATCAAACCACATAAATAAATTCACATATAAAAACACTGCAATTAAAAACAAATATTATTTAACTAAATTGAACATTTGATCATAAATAAATTAATCACTTAAAACGAGAGAAAATGCTTACCGAAAATATCTTCAGTGATGTAAAACAATGATCTTACGGCGATAAAGGACCCAATAAAACACCACTATAATTTTCGGATTACAATGAGGTTTTGAAAAGGAAAAACCCTAGTTGAAGAAAGGAAGAAGAACTGCATAAAATATAAGATAAAAAAATTTGAATTTATAGATGAAACCAAAAGCTTTGAATGTGGGTTTAGCAAGAGGGGTCGACGCGTTTTATAGGCTTGAGACTAATGACTGTGTGTCAACAATTTGTGTTTAGGAGGTCAATTTTTTAATTACAGTTATTGTGATGGCTTGTATCTAATGGTCAGAGAAGTGACCACATGTCTTTTTTAGTTTACAGATTTTACTTGTATCCCACGGCCACGTGTTCCCATCTGCTTTCATTAGGATTTGTAAGCCGGAAGTATAAAAGCCATGCGATGGCTACTGTATCACTTAATCTAATCTGAGACACTGAGAGAGAACTTGAGAGGTGATTTAGGATTACAGAGAGAAATCTGAGATCTGTAAGATTGAGAGAGATTAAGGCTATTCAAAGGCTTGAATCTTGTGACCTGTAAACAGAAATGAGTTTTTTGATGATGAATAAAGTGATCAATTGCCAATTCCCCCTTGTGGATGTAGATCCGAAAGGATCGAACCACGTTAAATATTGCGTACTTTGGTAATTTTGTTTCAATTTAGTTTCTTGCTTCTTTTATTATTTTGTGAATGATTTCTTGAATCATTCTTGGCATTGTTGTTGTTGTAACTTGAGTTTAAAATGAAACCCTAGTTTACAACAAGTGGTATCTAGAGCCTAGGTCGAGATGGGTTTTGCTAAGTTTGAGGTGGAGAAATTCACTGAGAAAAATGACTTTGGTCTATGGAGGATTAAAATGAGGGCTCTGTTAGTGTAGCATGGTCTCCAGGATGCACTACTTGGAGACAAGAAGCTGACTAAGGGGTCCTCAGAGGAGAAACCAATCTCCTCCACGAGTGATAGGGTTGAAACTAAGATATTACAAAAGGCACATAGTGCCATTATTCTTTCCATAGGTGACAAGGTGTTACGGGAGGTTGCAAATGAAGATTCAGCTGCAGGAATTTGGTCAAAGCTAGAAACTCTCTACATGACCAAGTCCCTGGCCAATCGTCTTCATAAGAAGAATAAGTTGTATACCTTTAAGAAGACCTCGGGTGTGTCCATAGAAGATCATTTGGATAAGTTTAACAAAATCATCCTTGATCTTGCTAACATAGAAATCACTATAGAAGAAGAGGACCAGCTATACTGTTACCAAGTTCCCTCAACAGTACATATGCTAACCTAAAAGAAACAATTATGTATGGCAGAGAGAGTTTGTCTCTTGATGAGGTGCAATCCATATTACATGCAGGGAACTTCAGAACAATTCTGAAGTTAAGCCACAAACTTGTGATGGGTTAGTGGTTAGGGGAAGACCTGAGAGATCTAGTCATAAAGGAAAGAAGAATAAGAGTAAATCAAAGTCAATGGGAAAGCAATTGAAGTGTTTCCTTTATCACAAAGAGGGACACTTCAAGAAAGACTGTTCGAAAAAAAAAAAGACAAGTGAGGGGGTTAATACCAAACATGAGGGAAATGTATCTGTTGCATCTGAGGGCTATGAGAGTGCTGAGGTACTTTGTATCTCAGAGACTAAATCTGAAAAATAATAGATTTTAAATTCACGTTGTTCATTTCACATATGTCCTTGTAAATCTTGGTTTGAAACCTTCTCTGATTTTGATGGTGGTTATGTAATGCTTGGTAACAAAAAATCTTGTAAAGTTCTTGGGATTGGTTCAATTAGATTAAAGCTGCATGATGGTATAGAAAGAATATTAAAAGATGTAAGATACATGCCTGAACTTAAAAGGAATCTAATTTCTTTTGGAATGCTTGATAAATATGGTTGTTCTTTTAAATCTAAGTCAGGTGTCCTAAAGGTAACTAGATGGTCCTTAACAGTGATGAAAGGAGAAATAAAGAAGGGTCTTTATACCTTGGTAGGTCAGAATATTATAGGACATGCTTCTATTTTTCAGAAACCTTAGGACAATGATATTGTGCTTTGGCACAAGAGGCTAGGTCATGTCAACCATAAAGGCCTAAAGAAACTCCAAAACTAGGGGTTACTTGGTGGCAAAGATCTAAGAGACCTTCCCTTTTGTGAAGATTGTATACTAGGCAAGTCCACAAGAGTTAGTTTCAGACCTAGTACATAAGTAATTAAGCAAAGTTTGGACTATGTCCATTCTGACTTGTGGGGACCAGTTAGGGTTAGTTATCATGGTGGGGAAAATTATTTCCTATCTATCATTGATGACTATTTTAGGAATTTTGGGTTTATATCTTTAAACAGAAAAGTGACACTTTTAACAAGTTTAAAGAATGGAAAACTTTGGTTGAAAATCAAGTTGGGAGAAAGGTTAAGAAACTTATGACAGATAATGGGTTTGAGTACTTATCAAATGAGTTTAATAATTATTGCTAGAAAGAGGGAATTGCAAAGCATTAGACAGTAAGGGAGACACCCCAACAGAATGGTCTAGCCGAAAGAATGAATAGAACAATTATTGAGAGGGTTAAGTGTATGTTTTCTAATGCCAAACTACCAAAATCCTTTTGGACAGAGACAGTTACTATTGCTGTGTATTTGATAAAAATGAGTCCTTAAACTGCCATAAATTTCAACCCCCCCCCCCCAGGAGTTATGGACTGGTAACCCTCAGACTATAGTAATTTGAGGGTATTTGGGTGTGTTGCATATGCACATCCCAAGACTGACAAATTGAAACCTAGGGCAATTAAGTGCATTTTTATAAGGTATCCTAAAGGCATAAAAAGTTATAAACTTTGAATAGAGGAACTTGGAAAACAAAAAAATATAAGTAGTAGGGATGTGACTTTTATTGAGTCACAGACGGCTAGGTCTCAACTGGGCACAGTTGAGACACAACCTGCTATTATCCATGATAGGATTTAGTTTGAGGTGGAGTCCTTAGACTCATTGCCTGATGAAACAGCCATACAAATAGAGGATAATTCTAAAGCCAACTTAGATAGTGACCAAGGGAAAAATCGTGACTCCTATAACCTAGTAAGGGATAGGTCAAGAAGGATTATAAGGCCACCACAGAGATTTGGACAGGTTGACTTAATAGCCTATGCCCTGTTTGTTATACAAGACATTGAAGACTTGTAACCAAGGTCTTACAAAGAAGCCATATGTAGCAAGGAATCAAATAATTGGCTAGAAATGGAATCTCTTTATAAGAAAAAGACTTTGGAAATGGTGTTAAAACATGACAAGGTTAAACTCATAGGGTCTAAATGGATATTCAAGAAAAAAGAAGGTTATAACTGGGGTAGAAAAACCTAGGTACGAGGCTAAGTTAGTGGCAAAGGGTTTTACACAAAGGGAGGGTATAGACTTCAATGAAATTTTCTCCCCTGTAGTAAAATACAGTTTTATCAAATTATTGCATACTTACAATGCTTTTCATGATTTATTTTTGGAACAATTGGATGTCAAAACTACATTCTGCATGGTGAATTAGAGGAAACTTTGTACATGCAACAAACTGAAGGTTTTGTTGATGAATCAAATAAGAATTATGTGTGTTTGTTGAAAAAATATTTGTATGGATTAAAACAATCCCCAAGACAATAGTATAAAAGATTTGATATACAGATGGTTGAAAATGATTTTAAAATGTGCAATCATGATAGCTGTGTATATTTCAAAAGTTCTAATGATGTCACTATTTACTTGCCTTTATATGTTGATGATATGCTCATTGCTTGTAAAAATAAAAGTAAAATTGAGCATATAAAAGATATGTTAAAGTCTATTTTTGATATGAAAGACCTTAAATCTGCTAAGAAAATTTTAGGTATGGAGATAATTAGAGATAGGAAAAATAGACTACTCTACTTATATCAAAATGCATACTTACAGAAGGTACTTAAAAGATTTAGCATAGACTCTGCTAAGTCTATAAATACCCCTATTGCACAAAATTTTAAGTTTTTTGTTGATCACTTTCCTAAAACTGATGAAGAAAGAAAATTCATGATAAAAATACTTTATGCAAATATGGTAGATAGTATCATGTATGCAATGGTCTGCTCTAGACCAGACTTTACCTTTGCTGTCAGCTTAGTTAGTAGGTTCATAGAAAACTCTGGGTAAACCCACTGGCATGCCTTGAAATGGGTATTTTAATACTTAACTGGCTCCCCTAGTCTAGGCTTAAGATTTGGTAATAATGTGGTAAATGGTCAAGAAATTTGTGGGTTTGTAGATTTTGATTTCGCTGGGAATTTGGACCCTAGGAAATCACTGACTGGCTATATATTCACTGCCTTTGGTGGGGTTGTGAGTTGGAAATCCAACTTACAGTTAGTTGTAGCACTGTCTATGACAGAGACTGAATACATAGCCATGGCAGAGGCTATAAAGGAAGCTTTTTGGCTGAGAGGTATAACAAATGAACTGGGTTTATTTGAGGGTAATATCACAGTTTACTGTGATAACCAAAGTGCTTTACATCTTACTAAAAATCAAATCTTTCATGAAAGATCTAAACACATTGACATACAACTTCATTTTGTAAGAGATGTGATTGCAGGTGCCGATGTCAAAGTGGAGAAGGTGCCAACTGAAGAAAATCCAACAGACATGATGACCAAACCATTGCCAAAATCCAAGTTCAAACATTGTTTAAATTTGATAAAAATTGAGGAAGGTTAACCTGGGGGCTAAAAGAGGGAACTGGCCAGAGATGGGGATCTTTGGAGCTAAATTGGTGACAAGGTGGAGATTGATGACCGTGTGTCAACAATTTGTGTTCAGGAGGTCAATTTTGTAATTAGAGTTATTGTAATGGCTTGTATCTAATGGTCAGAGAAGTGACCATGTGTCTTTTTGAGTTTACAGATTTTATTTGTATCCCACAGCCACTGTGAAGGCCACGTGCTCCCATTTGCTTTCATTAGGGTTTGTAAGCCGGAAGTACAAAAGTCATGCGATGGCTACTGTATCACTTAATCTGATCTGAGACACTGAGAGCGAACTTGAGAGGCGATTTAGGGTTACAGAGAGAAATATGAGATCTGTGAGATTGAGAAAGATTAAGGCTATTCAAAAGCCTGAATCTTATAACCTATAAACAGATATGAGTTTTCTGATGATGAATAAAGCGATCTCTGGCCAATTCCCCCTATGAATGTAGATCTGTAAGGATCGAACCACGTTAAATCTTGCGTACTTTGGTAATTTCATTTCATTTTAGTTTCTTGCTTCTTTTATTATTTTGTGTATGATTTCTTGAATCATTCTTGGCATTTTTGTTGCTGTAACTTGAGTTTAAAACGAAACCCTAGTTTACAACAGAAACCGATCTATAGATCACTGGTTTAGGGCGGGATAAGTCACAAGAAAGTTTACTAACATCAAGCCAAGACATCCACGTTGAAAAAGGAGAAGAAATTTCAGCTTTACAGATGAAAATAAATGGTAGCAAAACGTGACTGGAAGTGCACGTTTCAGACTATTTTATGGGGCACATACAATAGGAATCGACAATGAAAATTTAGGGAAATGTTCATCTAGGTACAGGGAAAATAATGAAGTAACACGTGAATGAAATGGAGAAGAGAAAGACTGTAAAAATTGAAGCTTGGTATTATGGGTGAATAGTGATGGAACAGAGGAAGAAGAAGAAGAAAATAAGAAGTGGGGAAGAAAGCTAGCGTCGGGCAAACAAAGAAGGAACCAAAATATGCACATACATTAAATTAAACGGTGGCTTTTTTGTATAAGGGGCTGATTTCAAAGGGTGATGGGCTGGGTTAAGCTACGGGCTAGGCTTGGGCTTAAAACCCAAAACAAACTTAAACCAAAACATACCCACACAGACCACACACACACACACATATATATATATAATTATAAGCCCAATCCGAAAACACCTAAAATAAATTAATTAAAACACATTAAATTAAAATAAAATATTTTACAACACTTTAACTTAAATGCTATCATAATAAAATAATAAAATTAAATTCAACCATTAAGTTAAATGCATCACAATAATTAATAAGAGAAAATAAATTATCTTACAATTATACACGGAAATCATCTTTAAATGAAGATGAAATATCCAAATATATAAACATAAGCATAATAAAATAATATCAATATCAACCAACTCATAACATCCAATATTTATATTAACAAACAATATATATTTAATATTAAAATACAGAGGAGACAAAATTACAGGTCCTCACAAGAGATCTACATGACCATTCCACCTGGTTTGCCATCTTCTTCTTTCTTAGATGTTTGTAATTTGAAATGCTCTTTATATGAACTGAAACAAGCTCCCCGAGCATGGTTTGATAAATTCAGATCCACCTTACTCTAGTTTTTCATTAAGTAGAGTCAATATGACTCTTCTCTATTTCTCTACGAGAAGTCCACTTGTATTGTTCTTTCTTCAGATTTATGTTGATTATATTATTATTTATGGGAGGGATTCTGCCTTGATTACTCGACTACAGCAACATCTTCAAGCCTTGTTTCATATGAAGAATCTTGTTCCTTTTACGTACTTCTTAGGGTTGGAAGTTTATACTGATCCATCTGCCATTTTTTTAAATCAACATAAATACACTTAGGATTTGACTACTTTGGCTGGCTTTTAAGATACTACTTCTGTGGATACTCCTCTGTAAGAAAACACAAAGTATCATCATGAGGAAGGTGATCTCATTTCCAACCCTACTGTGTTTCAATATTAGTGGATAGCCTAAACTATTTGACTATTACTGGACTTGATATTTCATTTGTTGTCTAGCAAGTTAGCCAGTTCATGTAGGCTCCACGAGATCTACATTTAGCTGTTGTTCGTGCATTATTCAATATCTTCGAGGGTCCCCTAGCTATGGTTTGTTCTTCCCTGATGGGATTCCTCTTTACCTTACTACTTATAACAATGTGGATTGGGTTGGATATCCTAATATGCGATGCTTTGTCACAAGATGGTGCATATTCTTTGTAACTCTTTGATCTTTAGAAAAGTAAGAAACAAGATCATATCTGCAAATCTTCCGCTGAATCCAAAGATTGTACAATGTCTAATGCTTGTTCTGAGATTCTTTGCCTTTGCGGGCTCCTAGCTGAGCTTGGTTGTGCTCAGTTGGACCTTACTCCTCTCAATGCTGATAATACTAGTGCCATTTAGATTGTTGTTAATCTCATTTTTTATGAACATACAAAGCACATTGAGATGGATTGTCATTCCATTCGATAAGTCTTAGACACTCGTATTATTTCTCTGCCCCATATTTTCACTGACTTCCAAATAGCTTATGTATATACAAAGGCCATGACATGACAATGCAATCAATTTCTTGTAGGAAAATTGATGCTTCTTGATTGACCAACATTAATTTAAGGGATGATCTCAGTGGGATATATGCTAGTTAGACAGCATATGACTTCCCTTCTTTAGGTGTACCTATATGAAATGTTTCTATAGTTTTAAATATTTTTTAGAAGTCATAGATTCCTTATTTAGACAAATTTTGTAATTATTCAAGTCATTTACAACAACAAAATCTAGCTAAATAACAAAGCTATGATAAAGAAATTCCAATTTCAAATTCAGGGGAATCAATTTAGTATTGATTTTTTCATGTCACCTCCTGGAGGCTATGATGTAATAGTGGCGATGCAGTGGCTAAGGATTTTAGATCCTGTATGCTAGAATTTTAATGGCCTCACAATGTCCTTTCTGTATAGCAAGTCAGTGACCATTCGGGGTATGAATGCTACTAAGTCTGAGTTAGTAAAAGATATCCAGATTTGTCAACTAACTATAGTTGAGAGGAAGGTATCTTCTTGCAATTAATTCAATAACAATAGATTAGTGGCCATGAAGATGTTAGTGAGGAAGTGAAAGAAATTTTGAGAAGGTTTTCTATAGGCTTTGAGGAGCCTAAAGGTTGCTTCCAAAGAAAAGCTACGACTACAAGGTTAATTTGAAGGAGGGTGCAATGCCTATTTCTGTTAGGCCATATAGGCATCCCTTTGTGCAAATAGCTAAGATTGAAAAAATAGTCAAATTACTTGAGGCAGGGGTAATAAGGTTGTTGAATCTAAGGTTTCAAGTTTCATGTAAATCTACAAATGGATTTTGATGATAACAAATGAATCCAAAGAATAAAGGAGTCTCAAGCTCAAGTTGTCCACACAATATAATCAAGCACATCAAGGAAGTAAGCATGAGCAAGAAGGAAACAAGTTCACATTAAAATCATAGAGTAATGTTGTAAATCTCTTAAAAATTCAAAATTAGGATTAAGGCTCAAAATTAATATTTTATCATAAAGCATTAAAATACGTTTTCCACATGTGCATGATATTTTGAAAATTAAATTTGAAAATTTTGAAAGATGATTGATTGTCATCTCTCACATGTGCATGACATGATTAAAGGTTTGAACTTTGAAAATTTTGAAAGATGATTGATTGTCATCTTTCACATGTGCATGACATGATTAAAGGTTTGAATTTTGAAAATATTAAGATAATTGATTGTCATCTTTCACATGTGCATGACATGATTAAATGTTTGAATTTTGAAAATATTAAGATGATTGATTGTCATCTTTCACATGTGCATGTTTTATTTGAATATTTTCAAACGTGGTGGATGCTTTTCTTGACTTATGCAAAAGGTAGATTTCTTTATTTGAAAATTTTGAAAAGTAAAGTGTGCTCCTTTTGTCATATGCAAAAAGTAAAAGATTATGTTTGAAATTTTTGAAAAGTAAAGTGTGCTCCTTTTGTCACATGCAAAAAGTAAAAATATTAGATTTGAAATTTTTAAAAAGTAAATGATGATGTTTTTGATATGGGAATCTTTTCAAATTTGAAATTGAAAAATCATTTGCCTATAAATAGCTCACTTGAGTTTTGTAAAATTCACAACAAGAGCTTACACATCTATTGCTAAGTTTTGCATCATTTCTTCAAAACTCTCATTCTCTCTTTTCTAAAGTTTTGAGCCTTAATTCTTGTTCTTGTTGAGAGAGATATAGGTTGCGCTGTTTGTTTCTATCTCACTCTTTAAGGAGTGTACTTTGATAATCTACCTACTATCAATTCTTGTATCAGTAAAAGGGTGTGTATAACCTTTGTGTGTGTAGAAGGTGTTCTACACGGGGAATAGTTAAATCACCAAGTGTAAGGTGATTGGAAGTGTAGAAAGTGTTCTACACGTGGAATAGTTAAATCACTAAGTGTGAGGTGATTGGAAGTGTAGAGGGTGTTCTACACAGATTCTTTGGAGCGGTGCTGCTCAAAGGTGTAATAGGTTTCTATCTCCACCTAAAGGAGATTGAATAGTGGATTTAAGGATTCTCAAGAGGTAGCTTGAGGCGAGGACGTAGGCAGTGGGGCCGAACCTCGTTAACATACTGAGTTTGTTTCTCTCTTACCCTTACTCTTTATATTTATTATTGTTTCATATTTTATTTATATTTTATATTATATATTTGATTTATAATTGTTATTTTTTTAAATACAACTCAATTCACCCCCCCTCTTGTGTTAGTCATCTGGGCAACAAAGGTGTAGCTAGTCTCCTTTTTCCTCACTTGTTATTTTTGTTAGGAAGTTTGATGGTTTTTGAATAGGGAAACTATCAAAGACAAGTTTCCTGTCTTTTTTTAGAAGTTTTTGCTCTCTTTTTTTCTTAGTGCGGCCGTGTGTTTCACCAAAGGGGACTGTGAGAAACTTCTACATATATATATACACACACACACACACAAGAGTGGGGCGACTCACTTGGGTATTAAAGGGGTAAAAGGCTTAAGGCAACCGGTTTACCCGTTTGCCGTGCATAAGGTGTTCTATCTTCTTTAGCTTCATGATCATATCTAAATTTTTGGCTTAGTTGGTAATATCTACATCCAAGGGTCATGTTTGAACCACCTATAAACTTATCTTGATCAATGGCTTAGATAATTTCATCACATGAAAAGCAATTTAAACAAAATCTTGGAATATCACCTATGAGTTGGCTTTGGCCACTTGACACCTCCAAGTGTCATCCGACACTTCTAGGGGCTTCACCCCATGTTGCCACTTTCTCAACCTTCCATTGGCACACTTGGATAGATTAGAATATTTCTCTAAAGCTTGGTTTAAGGCAAAAGTTGGTAATAAATTGGCAATTGGTTTGCTAAGTTAGTTTCTAATCAATTCTTCATCTCCCTTGGTTCTTTCATGATTTTTAGATAACCAATTTCTAGATAAACTTCTCCCCACTTGCCACATGTCCTCTTACACATGTCATGATGCTATAACATTTGAGAAAAACCAATCAAATTTCGCTCCATGCCTAAGGCAGTGCATATAGTCTAAGTTGGTTCCTATTTCCGCTCATTTCAAGCCCATTCATTCTCACCCAAATAAGTCATTGATCCAGTCTGCTTCTCTAAAAACTCAAAACATAAAAGTTATATATCTCTCTCTTAGTGATTTATATAATTTTGAATCATCTCGTTATGAGATCAGATGAGAACGTTATACTTAATTTACTGAAACATGTGAAAACTACCCGAGAACACCAAATCCGTGCCCACTATGTGTTCTCTTCTTCCAACTCTAGTTTTCTAAATTTTATTCTTAATCTTCTAAAAATAATATTTCTCTAAGTTCAAACTAAAATACTCTAGCTAATGCTTTGCTCAAATTTTCAAAAATTTGACCACAATTCATCATATTTCATCCAATAGTTTAAGTGTCTCTACTTTGATTTCAAAAGCGAGGTACCATATGTTTCCAAAAGGTTCCATAAAAATATTAAAATGTCCTCATAAATAAATATATAACCTAAGGAAACCTCTTAAAAAGGAAGGGTTATTACAATGTAATAGTGGCGATGCAGTGGCTAAGGACTTTAGGTCTTGTATGCTAAAATTTTAATGGCCTCACAATGTCCTTTTTGCATAGCAAGTCAGTGACCATTCGGGGTATGAATGCTACTAAGTCTGAGTTAGTAAAAGATATCCAAAATTTTCAATTGACTACAATTGAGAGGAAAGGTATTTTCTTGTAGTTAATTCAACAACAATAGATTAGTGGTCATGAAGATGTTAGTGAGGAAGTGAAAGAGATTTTGAGAAGGTTTTCTATAGTTTTTGAGGAGCCTAAAGGTTGCTTCCAAAGAAAAGCTACGACTACAAGGTTAATTTGAAGGAGGGTGCAATGCCTATCTCTGTTAGGCCATATAGGCATCCCTTTGTGCAAAAAGCTAAGATTGAAAAAATAGTCAAGGAATTACTTGAGGCAAGGGTAATAAGGTGTAGCCAATCTCCTTTTTCCTCACTTGTTATTCTTGTTAGGAAGTTTGATGGTTCTTGAATAGGGAAACTATCAAAGACAAGTTTCCTCTTCTTGCGGTGGATGAGCTCCTTTTGTTGAGTTGTGGGGGGCTAGAGTTTTTTCCAAGCTAGACCTCAGGTCTAGTTCATCAGATTTGAGTGAGGGAATCTGATATTGAGAAGACAATATTTTGAAACAATTAGCATTATGAGTTTTTGGTTATGTCATGTGGCTTAATCAATGCTTCTGCTACTTTTCAATCATTAATGAATGAAATGTTCTAGTTTAAAAAACTTGTCATAGTTTTCTTTGATGGCATTTTTATATATAATAAGAATAAGAGTGATCATCTACAACATTTGACTTTGGCGTTGGCAGTTTTAGCAAAGCATACCATTTCCTAAAAGAAGCAAATGCATATTTGCTTGTAAGCAGATTGACTATTTTGGGCATTTGGTCTCTGCTGAGGGAGCGTAGGCTGACCCATCCAAGATAAAAGTCATGATTGGGTGGCCTCAACCTAAGTCTATTAAATCCTTGGGAGGATTTCTCGGATTGACTAGGTACTATAGGAAATTTGTGAAGAACTATGATCTGATTACTGGTCAAGGACTCTAAATCCAAAATTTCAAACCCTCACTCAAGGAACCCTAACCCAAGAACTCCATATCCCAAACCTAAAACCCCAAAATTGAAACCCGAAACCTAAAACCCCAAATCCAAAATCAAAACTTGAAATGCCAAGCTTGAAATCCCAGACCCTAGATTCTAGACCCATATATCCCTAAAATCCTAACCCCTGAAGCTCGAATCCTAAACGCCTTTACCCTAGAATCCCAGAACCCCAAGCCCGAGACACGAGACCCGAGACCCGAAATCCCAAATTCTAAACTCCAAGTTCTTACCCCCTGACAAGTAAACCCAGAACACTAGACTAGAAATTTGAAATCTCAAGCCTAAAACCCCAAATCCCAGACTCTAGGCCCTTGACACCTGACCCCTGAATCTTGAACCTTAAACCCTAAGCCCTAAGCCCCTAAACTCCTGAACCCCAAAACCTCATAACCCCAAAATTGAGACCCCAAAGCCTAAACTTTGTATCCCCAACCCCAAACCCTCACCCCTTGACCTCAAAACCCCAGAGCCCAAACCTGAATCATTAAACTTAGGCCCTAGACCCTTAAACCTCAGATACTAGACTTTAGACTTTAGATCCTAAACCCCAAATCCCAAATTTCAAATCCCAAACCCTAAATCCTCACCCTTTGACACTTGACCCCTTACCCCTAACCCCTGACCCTAGAATCCCAAACTCCAAATTCACGAAGTTCATAAATGTTGAACTCAAGGTTTCAAGTTTCGTGTAAATCTACACATGGATTTTGATGATAACAAATGAATTTAAAGAATAAAAGAGTCTCAAGCTCAAGTTGTCTACACAATAGAATCAAGTACATTAAGGAAGCAAGCATGAGCAAGAAGGGAACAAGTTCACATTAAAATCATAGAATAATATTGTAAATATCTTAAAAATTCGAAATTAGGATTAAGACTCAAAATTAATATTTTATCATAAAGCATTAAAATATATTTTTCACAGGTGCATAAATATTTTAAAAATTAAATTTAAAAATTTTGAAAGATGATTGATTGTCATCTTTCACATGTGCATGACATGATTAAAGGTTTGAATTTTGAAAATATTAAGATGATTGATTGTTATCTTTCACATGTGCATGACATGATTAAAGGTTTGAACTTTGAAAATATTAAGATGATTAATTGTCATCTTTCACATGTGAATGTTTTATTTGAATATTTTCAAAAGTGATAGATGCTTTTCTTGACTTATGCAAAAGGTAGATGTTTTTGTTTGAAATTTTTGAAAAGTAAAGTGTGCTCCTTTTGTCATATGCAAAAAGTAAAAAATTAAATTTGAAATTTTTGAAAAGTAAAGTGTGCTCCTTTTGTCACATGCAAAAAGTAAAAATATTAGGTTTGAAATTTTTGAAAAGTGAATGATGATGTTTTTGACATGTGAATCTTTTTAAATTTGCATATGAAGTCTCATATGCCTATAAATAGATCATTTGAGAGTTTCACATTAACAACACCAAGAGCATACAACATTCATTCAAAGTTTTCATTCTCTCTTCTCTAAACATTGAGCCTTAACCCTTATTTATTTTGAGAGATATAGTTTGTACTGTATTGTTTTTATTTCACTCATTGAGGAGTGTTTTCTGATAGCCTACCCACTATCAATTCTTGTATCAGTAAAAGGGTGTGTATAATCCTTGTGTATGTAGAAGGTGTTCTACACGGGAAATAGTTAAATCACTAAGTGTGAGGTGATTGGAAGTGTAGAAGATGTTCTACACAAGGAATAGTTAAATCACCAAGTGAGAGGTGATTGGAAGTGTAAAGGGTGTTTTACACAGATTCTTTGGAGCGGTGCTGCTCTAAGGTGTAATAGGTTTTTATCTCCATCTAAAGGAGATTGAATAGTAGATTTGGGGATCCTCAAGGGGTAGCTTGAGGTGAGGACGTAGGCAGTGGGGCCGAACCTCGTTAACATACTGAGTTTGCTTCTCTCTTACCTTTACTCTTTATATTTATTACTGTTTCATATTTTGTTTATATTTTATATTTTATAATTGATTTATAATTGTTAATTTTTTAATATAACTCAATTCACCCCCCCTCTTGTGTTAGTCATCTGGGCAACAATTGGTATCAGAGCTAGTTGACCTGTACAGTTCATACAGGCAGATCACTCATGGGAACTCTCGCTTGTGACTGTATCACTGAAACAAGACTCTCCGACCATGGGTGACTGTGCACCGATAGAGACGGTGCACCGATAGAAATGGTGGCCGGCTAGTCTGGTAGGTACAGTTGTTAGGTGACATAGGTGTGGCCTATGATCAGTAACAATTGGTATCAGAGCTAGAGCTTTGTTATAAGATTAACTATATTTTGAGTTAAGATCTTATGGCTAACATTGCAGCTTCATTTGGTGAAGGTCAATCTAGCAGTCGGCCTCCACTTTTTTGCGGAGACAATTACTCATTCTGGAAAGTTAGAATGAGAATATTCCTTCAGGCTCAAGGTCGAGAAATCTGGAAATGCATTGTAAATGGACCTTATATTCCAACAAAAGTTGTTGATGGAGTAAAGGTCAAAAAGGAAGAAGAAACGTATGATCGTGAAGACGATAGACTTTATACTTTGAATTTAACTGCTATGAATTTATTATATAATGCTCTCAATGGTAATGAATTTAATAGAGTAATGATTTATGCTACAACAAAGGAAATTTGGGATAACTTGGAAGTTACTTATGAAGGAACTTCTCAAGTTAAGGAATCAAAAATTTATATTCTTACTCATGAATATGAAATGTTTAAGATGAATGATGATGAATCTATTTTTAGTATGTACACTCGTTTTACTAACATCATAAACAGCTTGACAGCTCTTGGCAAAGTTTATTCCAAAGTGGAGATAGTAAGAAAAATTCTCAACTCTCTACCAAAACGTTGGAAATCAAAAGTGACAACGATTCTTGAAGCTAGAGACCTCAAAAAGCTCAAAGTGAATGAACTCATCGGGTCACTTATCACCCATGAGTACACATTGAAAAGAGGAGAAGAAGAAGGAAAGTCAAAGAAGAGCTTGGCACTTAAAGCTGTTCCACATGAAAGTGAAAGTGATGAAGATGAGGAAAATGACGACAAAGATGAAGAAATTGCGATGATAACAAGAAGAATTCAGAGGTTCTTAAAGAAAAATAAAACTCCTCCAAAGAAATCCTTCAAAAAGTTTTCCAAGAAAAATTTAGGTAAAAATGATACTTTAATTTGTTATAAATGCAATAAACCTGATCATATCAAGTCAGATTGTCCTCTGCTAAAGAAAGATCGATACAAAGGCAAAAAAGCAATGAAAGCTACATGGGATGATGATTCAAGTAACTCAGATAGTGAAGCAAGCAATGGAAAATTAGCAAATCTTTGTCTTATGGCTAAAGATGACATTGAGGTAACAAATCTTGATAATATTGAAGATCCTTCATATGAAGAATTGTAAAATGTTTTAGAAGAGGTATATGAGAAATTTGAAAAATTGGGTATCAAGTATACTGTTTTGAAAAAGAAAAATTCTTTTTTAACAAACGAAATTGATATTTTAAGAAAAGAAAGTATTGTTTTGAAAGATGAAAATTTTGAGTTGAAGAAAAAGAAATTTTAAAAAACTTCTTGGTAGTCAAAGATGTGTTTTTGACAAGGCAGGCTTGGGATATATGTCAAAACCAAAATAGAAACCTTATAAAAATTTCTTTGATAATCCTTCTACATCAAAGTCCAATATTCAAAATTCTTTTCACAAAAATAATTTTGTTAAAAAAGGATACTATTATAATCACTCAAGTTCTTCATATATGTCACATACTATTTGTAATTTTTGTAAAAGAAATTGTCATAATTATCTTGCTTGTCCTATTAGAAGAAAACTTACAATGACTATTAGGGTCATATGGGTACCTAAGAATCTTATTTCTTTTAATACTAATATATAAAGGACCCAAAGAACTTGGGTACCAAGAATTTTTTTTTAATTGTTTTTGTAGGTATGCATGAAGTCTTTTACAGGTAAAAGTAAATGGTTTTTAGACAACGGATGCTCAAGATACGTGACATGAGACAAAACTAAATTCATTGACTTCACTTCTAAAGAAGAAGGATGCGTGATATTTGGAGACAATTCAAAAGGGAAGATCATGGAAATAGAAGAAAAGATCATCAAGACTTAGTACAAGATGCAACCAAACAGTTAAAACATGTGAAAGATCATCCAATAGAACAAATTCTGGGAGAACCTTCACAAGGTGTATGCACTCGATCATCTCTTAGAAATATTTGCAATCATACTGTTTTTCTATCTCAAATTGAACCTAAAAATATTGATGAAGTACTTCTTGATGAATCTTGGATTCTAGCTATGCAAGAAGAGTTTAATCAATTTGAAAGAAATGATGTTTGGACACTTGTTCCAGACCCAAAAATCATACTATTATTGGAACAAAATGGATTTTTAGAAACAAGAAAGATGAGTCCGGAGTCATTACTAGAAATAAGGCTCGACTAGTGGCCCAATGTTTCAATCAAGAAGAAGGAATCGATTATGATGAGACATATGCACCAGTCGCAAGATTAGAAGCTATTCAAATGCTACTTACATATGCTTGTTATAAAGATTTCAAACTTTTTCAAATGGATATTAAAAGTGTTTTCTTAAATAGTTTTTTTTATTGAAAAATGTTTTTCAAGAGGAAAGATCGATATAACTCTTTTCATCAAGTATGAATAAAATGATATTCTTCTAATTCAAATTTATGTAGATAATATAATATTTGATGCTACTAATGAATATGTGTCAAGATTTTGTTAAGAATATGCAGGAAGAATTTGAAATGAGTATAATGGGAGAACTTAATTTCTTTCTCGGATTACAAATCAAGCAAGCAAAAAGTGGAATATTTATTAATCAGTCAAAATATATCAAAGAGTTACTCAAAATGTGAGATGAAACGTGCGAAGGTAATTGGAACATCAATGAATCCAACCACTAAAGTTAATAAAGATGAAAGCGGTAAGCCAGTTAACTCAAATGTATATCGAGGTATGATTAGTAATTTATTATATTTGATAACTAGTAGACCTGATATTATGTTTAGTGTATATTTATGTGTATGTTTTCAATCATTTCCAAAACAATCTCATTTGATTACAGTCAAGCGAATTTTTAAATATTTTGCCAGTACCATTGACTTAGAGTTATGGTATCCTAACACACTTCTTTCGATCTTATTAGTTATTCAGGTACCGATTATACTGGTTGCAAAGATGATCGAAAACGTTTTAGTAGAACATGTCATTTCTTAGGTCATGCACTTGTTTCATGATTTAGTAAAAAGAAAATTCTGTTGCATTATCTATTACTGAGGCATAGTATGTTGCTGTAGGCAGTTGTTGTGCTCAAGTTCTTTACATAAAGCAACAACTTGAGGATTTTAAACTTATATACAATCACATTCCAATCAAATGTGATAAATATAAGTGCTATAAATTTTTCGAAGAATCCAATACAACATTCTCAGACCAAACATATTGAAATTAGATATCATTTTCTTAGAGATCATGTGCAGAAGAGCGATATTGTATTAGAATTCACTAGTACACATGATCAATTGGTAGAAATTTTCACAAAACCCCTACCAGAAGATAAACTATGCATGATTAGAAGATAAATAGAAATTATGCATGTCATGAATATCTGCTAGATACTTTTATTCTATTATCTCAAATGACCTACAGAAACTTGAGACGTTTAGCCTCATCATTCAAATGCATTTGCTCCTCATAAATCATCATGCCATCCTTGTCTAAAGGATTAGGCAATCGAAATGCAGAGGCAAGTAAGGATTTGAAATCCTTATTCTGTTGTTTTAAGTCTACTATTTTTTTTTAGACTCTTGAACAAGTCGTTGAAGAATATCGATTTTCTCATTAAATTTCTCTATCTCGCGGGTTTTGGACTGCAACCGAGCGAAAAAAACAACAATGGAAAATGAGTATCGAGTCCCGAGACCCACAAGCTCGTAAATGGCATCATGATCTGATTTATTAGCCAAATCAATGTTTTGTTGCTTCATGGCACTTACGACAGATGCAGAAATAGATTGATCACGAGAAGCACTAAAGAAGAATTGATGAGCCATTAAGATTTTGTAAATTGAGAATGAAGATGAACTAAAACAATGAAAAGAAGATTTGATGCGAATTAGATAAAATTAAGGATTGCTTTTATAAAGATGGAAATAAGTAGAAGACAAACTATCATCTCTTCAAATCTTACTTAGTGAAGCTTACAAGATATCCCGGATGCATATTGTCAAAAGTTACCGAACTAAGCTAGCGAGATTAATTATAATTGTTCCTGTTTCTCTCATGAAACGCTGCCATTATCTGCTGATATTGACTCTGTGCTTGAACTCTTATTCGTTCCGATTCCTCTTTTGAAATTTCAAAACACGAGCTAATTCCGTCAAATCTTTATTTTCTTGCTTTAACCTCTTATTCTTTCTGCCTTTATTTGCAAGCTTTTGATGCTAAACAAATATTTGATTGTTAAGTCGATCAACCTCTTATTCTTTCTGCCTTTATTTGCAAGCTTTTGATGCTAAACAAATATTTGATTGTTAAGTCGATCAACCTCATTTGCCCTCGCTAGTAATCTCCGAGATATGGTCGTAACAGAGGCAGCATATTGAGCACTGAGAGTTCTTGATGCTGCAACAACCTCAGAATCAGTTCTATTTAAAAATGCATTTATGCTTCTATCATGGTGTTGACAACCTCATGAGATAAAATGACTGGTTGAGACGGTTCCTGATTCAAATTCAGAAGATTATCAGACGAAATTTTTTCTGCCATTCTATCATTTTGAATAAACAGAAACTGGATCAACGAATGGGGTGAAAATTTATTTGAGTATCCGACAGGTGTTGTCAGACACGCGTGGCTCCGCACCGAATTGTCAGAGTTAGACTTCCAACATTTGCAGGTTTTGTCAGACATGCATGGCTCCACACCGCATTGCCAAAGCTAGGCCTACAACTTTTGCTGTCTTTGTCGGACACGAATAATTTTAATTATTCAACTTTAAATCTCTGGAACATCTAATTCGTTAATAACATCAAGCGGATTTAAATCTTCTTCCGCACCGCGATGATAAAATTCGGCTTCAACGTTTGCAGGTTTTGTCAGACACGCGTGGCTCCGCATCGAATTGCCAGAGTTAGACTTCCAACATTTGCAGGTTTTGTCGGACATGCATGGCTCCGCACCGCATTGCCAAAGCTAGGCCTGCAGCTTTTGCTGTCTTTGTCGGACACGAATAATTTTAATTATTCAACTTCAAATCTCTAGAACATCTAATTCGTCAATAACATCAAGCGGATTTAAATTTTCTTCCGCACCGAGATGAAAAAATTCGGCTTCAACGTTTGCAGGTTTTGTCGGACACGGGTGGTTCTAACTTCTACAGTCTCTACTAACGCAGCGTTTTATTTGTCTATTGGTTATTGTAGGAATATATCTTATTGAGTTAATTAAATTCCTTTTTAATGATGCCAAAAGGGGGAGAAGTTTTAAACTAAAACATTAACATTGTTTAAATTGCTAAACTTGTTATATATGCTTGGAATTATATTTATATTTTTGCTTCAAAAACTAATGCACATTCTCAAGGGGAGCTTAAGTATTCATACAGGTTTCAAGTTCTATCAAGCATTTGTCATCATCAAAAAGGGGGAGATTGTTGAACTCAAGATTTCAAGTTTCGTGTAAATCTACACATGGATTTTGATGATAACAAATGAATTCAAAGAATAAAGGAGTCTCAAGCTCAAGTTGTCCACACAATAGAATCAAGCACATCAAGGAAGCAAGCATGAGCAAGAAGGGAACAAGTTCACATTAAAATCATAGAATAATATTGTAAATCTCTTAAAAATTCGAAATTAGGATTAAGACTCAAAATTAATATTTTATCATAAAGCATTAAAATACATTTTCCACATATGCATAAATATTTTAAAAATTAAATTTAAAAATTTTGAAAGATGATTGATTGTCATCTTTCACATGTGCATGACATGATTAAAGGTTTGAATTTTGAAAATATTAAGATGATTGATTGTCATATTTCACATGTGCATGTTTTATTTGAATATTTTCAAAAGTGATAGATGTTTTCTTGACTTATGCAAAAGGTAGATGTTTTTGTTTGAAATTTTTGAAAAGTAAAGTGTGCTCCTTTTGTCATATGCAAAAAGTAAAAGATTAGATTTGAAATTTTTGAAAAGTAAAGTGTGCTCCTTTTGTCACATGTAAAAAGTAAAAAGATTAGATTTGAAATTTTTGAAAAGTGAATGATGATATTTTTGACATGTGAATCTTTTTAGATTTGTATATGAAGTCTCATATGCCTATAAATAGATCATTTGAGAGCTTCACATTAACAACACCAAGAGCATACAACATTTATTCAAAGTTTTCATTCTCTCTTCTCTAAACATTGAGCCTTAACCCTTATTTATTTTGAGAGATATAGTTTGTATTGTATTGTTTTTATTTCACTCATTGAGGAGTGTTTTCTGATAGCCTACCCACTATCAATTCTTGTATCAGTAAAAGGGTGTGTATAATCCTTGTGTGTGTAGAAGGTGTTCTACACGGGGAATAGTTAAATCACTAAGTGTGAGGTGATTGGAAGTGTAGAAGATGTTCTACACAGGGAATAGTTAAATCACCAAGTGAGAGGTGATTGGAAGTGTAGAGGGTGTTCTACACAGATTCTTTGGAGCGTTGCTGCTCAAAGGTGTAATAGGTTTTTATCTCCACCTAAAGGAGATTGAATAGTAGATTTGGGGATCCTCAAGGGGTAGCTTGAGGTGAGGACGTAGGCAGTGGGGCCGAACCTCGTTAACATACTGAGTTTGCTTCTCTCTTACCTTTACTTTTATATTTATTACTATTTCATATTTTGTTTATATTTTATATTGTATAATTGATTTATAATTGTTAATTTTTTAATACAATTCAATTTACCTCCTTCTTGTGTTAGTCATCTGGACAACAATAAACTTTCTACTTAGTGGGATATAACTAGACTCTAAACTCTAGATCCTAGATGCCAAACCCCAAATCCCAAATTTCAAATTTCAAATCCCAAATCCCAAGCCCTCACCTCCTGACCATTGACACTTGACCCCTGACCCCAAAATTCAAAATTCCAAATTCACTTAATTCATAAAACTTTCCACTTATTGGGATGTAACTAGCCTCATTTTCTTTATAAATAGGATTCTATATGCACAATGCTAAAAGAGAATCCAAAAACTACTTTAATTTTAGGTAGATAAGCCTTCAATAATATCAATTGCATCTTTTCTTGTTTCCTTACAATTTTCACATGAGGAAGTTAGGGTTACAAAACATCAAGATTTGAGGCATATCAAAGCCACCTGAAAAGCCACTTAAAAATATCACAAGACAAATGTTAATAAACTTTAACAAGTCATAATTGGAAAAAGAGTACCAGTGAGACCAAGATGTGGAATGTGGCTATATATTACCAAACAACTTCTTCAAAAATCCCAAACAGATTGAGATGCAAAAGAGTTTTATTTACCTTTTTATCATGTAACTTACAATAGGCACGACACAAGTTATCATTGTAAAACAATAATTTTCAATGTAACTTTTTTATATGTCGCCTCTACTAAATATTTATTGAAGAATAAATATGCTTCTAGGATATCATATAGCTTATGTAAAACAATAAACATAAAAAAAGTATGCTACAAATATTGTAACTAGCGGTATTTTTACACAAAAGAAAACTACATGAGGAAAAACATTTAATTTGAAGCAATGGTGGTGATTAAAGTGCAAGAGCTCCTACAGGAGCTTTGGAATATGGTTTGAACAAAACACAAATACATTGAGTACAACATAAACACTCGAAAATCAGAGTGAAACTAAAGGACAGGGAGAGAGAAGTATCCCTACTTGAGATGGCGTCGTTGAACAGTGAATAATATGTATGAACAATGGCCACACTGCAAGGACTTTTTTGTGCGAGAGAGAGAGACTGTGAGAACAGAGTGAAAGAAAACTTATTTTGGATTAGCACCATTGACAATGGCTTGTGAGTGCGGAGGAGAGCTTTGACTAATAGAGGGACAAGACCTTTAGGCATGATGAGATTTTTGTTCTCGAAAAATACTAAATCTCCCTAAGATTTCTGTTGATACAAAAAAAAAAAGCTTACTAATTAAGGACATATTTTTTAATGATGTTTTGCGTTTTTTTTTAATATTTTAATCTATTAAAAAAATAAAAAAAGACAGTTGAGAAAAAAATGAAAAGAGATGTCGTGAGATGGAATTTTGGGTGATGAAGTAGGCTCTTTGTGTTTCGAGTAGCAGACGAGGGAGAAGATTGTTTTGAGATGTGTTCAAAAGCCTAATGAAAAAAGATGTGCTCCTTGAGAGTGCAAAAAGCTGAAAGAAAAAACAAAATAAAGCCACATGAGCTCAGATAATAAAGGAGTGATAAGGCATTGAAAAATAAGGGCAGGTAATGGGGTATATGTACCCTGCATACTCGCTCGGTTTGCCTTGTTCAAGCAGGGGTGGGGGACCCCGCTATGCATAGCAAACACTATATGAGGGCAGGGGGTGGAGGGCGGGGGGCGGGATGGCCTTTATGGGGCACTACTCCTCCCTCAATTCCCCATCTTCCTTTATTTAAAAAAAACAAAAATTATATTTTTTATGTTTATATAAATATATTATATATAGATATATATAAATTGATAGAAACTTTAAGTGGAATTCAAATTGGTAGATTGTTTTGGCCTCTTAAACCAACCTTTATATAGGAGGCTAAGGTAATACATTAGCCATACTTAAGCAATATTGGACTTAACAATTATAGATAAGTTCCATATTGTTTAAGTATGAGTATTGTATTACTTTTGAGTTTTTATATAAAGGTTGGCAGGTTGGCCTAGGATATCAACGTGCTAATTTAATCTAAAATACAACTTTAATGAGTTTATATTATTTTTGGATATACAAATTTTAACTTATTATTTAAATGATATTATAATTGGGTCTAAATAAATATAGATCTAAAAATAATTCAGTAATTCTATGAGGTCTCGGAGTTGAGCCAGCTGGCATGACACCTGCCACATTAGCCCACTTATTTTAATATATATAAAATGAAATTAAACACCAAAAATTTAGAACCTTTGTTATACTTCCATGGACTCTTTTCAGGTTTTAATGTCTTTGTTCCCTTCGAAGCTCAGATTATTAGTCTGCTATTATTTCTTTTGTTTATGAAATTTTCTTTTGCATTTCTATAGTTTGATTCGATATTTAATTCCTTGTATTATACAGAAACTAGGGCACATGAACATGGTTAGGCATAATCTAGTGGCTAGGATAGCTTTTGGGTTCGAAGAAAATGATTCCTTTAATGGGTTTCCCATCACACCGAACAAGCTTTTCATGTAAGAAATACTGACTTCTAACAGGAAGGGCTCTGGCTATTGGTGACGGCGACTTCTGATAGAATAGGCTAATGATGGCAAAACACTTCTCTCGCGTTTCTGTTTTTGATAGACTTCACATACAGACAAAAAGATAAAAAGAGTATTCCGGTGAAAGATTGGAAATGGGTTCGGTTCCCCAAAGCTTAGCTTCGATTTCAGGCCAGCTTTTTTTGCCCAAAATGATCAGTGATTTCCTTGGAGAGGTTTCGATGATCGGGGACGTCTTGGAGAGAGTGTTGAAGCTCGAAGACATTGTGAACGATGGTGGGTTGAACAATCAATAATTTCATTTTTTTGAAATTAAAATAAGAGGTGCCCCTCAATGGGGGGTGCAGAGGGACTTCGACCCCAGAGCACCATAAGATTAATGAAAGTAATTTAGGTCCCGTTTGTATTCGAAGATAAGCTCAACTTATCTCAACTCATTTTTATTTCATCATTATATTTTTATAATTTTTTATATAAAACACAAATTCCTATACACATTTTCAAATCTCAATGCACATTTTTCAAATCCCAAAATAATAATAATATTAAAAAATAAACTAAACTCATCTCAACTCATCTTATCTCTGAATCCCAGCAGAGTTTTAAAGTCCCGATGGGTTACTATATTGAGCGGGATGCAGTGAGTTTCAACCCCATTCCCTAGTAGCGAGGTGGGGGCAGGGGTTAAAACCCTCCCATTGCATGGTGGGGTACAGGGTGTCGCATCATGTGAGTAGTCCTATTGGCAATGACCTAGCCAAATGTCAATATAAGTTCATGATTTAGTACATTTTTTTAGTTGTGGTGAAAAATTTTATTTTTAGCATAAAATTTATACTTTAAAATTTAATGTAATAAATTTTATTATTAAAAAATCATTTATTATTTGAAATTTATATATCTAAAATAGTTTTAGAATTACTTATGGTAATTCTTTAAAAATATATAATTATTTATATGAGTTTTTTTTTTATAAAAATTTCAATTTGATCCTTTTAAAAAAATCAACTTTCAACTTTGTTTTAACTAACTAAAGCATTTTTTTAAAAATTATCAAATATGTCAATTTATTTTAAAAATATTTTTAACTGCTTAAAAGTATTTTTTGAGACTCAAACACAATCTTTAAGTACTTTTTAAGTCTCAAACACAATCTTAAACAAACTTTTAGTTTAAAATTTATAGTTTAAAGATTAATATAATAAGTCCTACAACTAAAAATTATTTACTGTTTGAAATCTATATATTTAAAGCGTTTTTAAATTAGCTACAGTAATTTTTAAAAATATATAATTATTTGTATGAAATTTTTAATAAAAACTTTCATTTAATACTTTAAAAAAAATTAATTTTTAATTTTTTTAATCTATTAAAACACCTTTTATAAAATTATTAAATATATCATTTTTTTTCTTTCAAAATACTTCTAATTGCTTTAAAAATATTTTTTAAATCTCGAGAGGCAACTCCAAAATACTCTTAATTATATGAGTAATGCTAGAGAGCATCCACACTCATCATGTGTACTCTTAATTATATGTGTAATACTCTTAATTATATGAATAATACTCTTAATTATATGTGTACTGTTTATGTGAGATTGAATATGATGAATGTGAATTCTCCCAATCATTTTTATAATTATATTTGTCAAAAAGCTTTGGGTGCTCTGCAAAGTTGGCGAATTCTCCCTCCTTCTCTTGTTCTTTTTTCTTTCTTCATCCTGAAAGCTACCCGGCATACATACCTGGCACCTGCCTCGCTCTTCTTCAACCCACAAGTGTCCTCTTCTTGCTCTTCTTCAACCCACAAGCGTCCCCTGCGAGTGGGAGAGTTTTATAATAATAGAAAGAGAGATGGGTTGTTGATCTCTATCTGTTCCTTGGTTCTGCTATTTTCTTTAGTACCTCTGGGTGTCGCAAAATATCAACTGATCTCAAGGGAGCGTGAGGATCTGGGTTTCTCGGAGCTTGCTCTATGCTCTGATTGCAACACTCTGGCGGAGTATGTCAAGGGCCCAGGTAAACTATTTAAAAACCCATTATTTAGGAATATTGGTGGGTATGTCTTCTATTAATTTCGAAAAATCATGTATGTTTTTATTTTTTTTTAGTGGTTATACATTTTTTGTCGATCTGGATTTATGTAGTTCACTGGGCTTTCAATATTGTGTGTGGCATTGTTTTTTACTTGCCTTGGATTTGTAATTTGTTTGTTTTTGTTTTTGTTTTTCTTGGCTGTGGAATGTTAGTTTTGTTTATGAACTCTATCATCTCCTTTGGTTCATATTAAGGGTGTTCCTTGACTGTAAATTATGAGGTTTTTTTATTTATTATTATTATTATAAAAAAAAAATAGGATTTTCATAGTCTTTTTTAATTCTCTCGATTATCATTCAAGTTTCTTTGTTTTCAAGTTTATAGGGTAAAGTGCTATGCTTGATTTTGTCTTGCGATTTTTTTTGGTTCTTAATGGATTTGTATTTTTGTACTGAATTCTAGCCGAGATTGTTTATCATTGTTACTATTTTTGTCTTTTGGATACCTACTGAGTACTGATCATTGGTTTTGCGATTATCTCGACCTTCGTAGATTTATATATGAGCGCTTTCACAAACGGCGGGTCCCAGATGGGTCCCGTCTAGTTAAAAAAAAAAAAAAAATTCTTTTTTGATTTATTTTCAATGATTTTTTTATCATTTTTAAATATGTAAAAAAATCATAATATTATAAAATATATATTCTTAATAAATATATATATAAAAGAAATCCACCCCACAGTTAAGATTCCCCGTCGAGAATCCCATTTGTGGGAGTAAAATTTCTCTTTAAAGTCGTGCTATATACCGTCCATCAAAATGGATTTCTTTGTAGTCCAAGTATATAAATGGATAAAATTATCCATATTTTATCATTCACTTAGATCAAAATAACTCTATTTCTAAATAAAAAACCAGCCAAAAGTCTGAAATTCCCTCTCCCTCTCTACGTCGTCTGGGTCCTTCATCCTAGAAACCTCTTCCACCTTCCATGGCTTCTCTAAATTTAGCACGATCAACTGGATCCTCAGAAGTTTTTGCTGTATTTTCTTGGATAATAGCAAATACCTAAAAAATAAAAATATCAATGAAGGCTGCAAATTCAACCTCAAATCATGTAGCTGTCTCTACAGGTATGTTTAGGCGCATGCCATATGCTTTCCATCGTTCAAAAATCAAGTAGAAATTCACCTCAATTAGTATAGTAATATTTCTCTTTTCTGAAAATAAACCATATGAACCCATTCACAAATATTTACATTTTAGGAGTCTTCAAAACTCTGGTTTGGATCTATATCTTTAGGGAACTCTGATCACCAATAGGGCTAATCACATTTTGTGAACTAATGCTTGTAGTTCTTAGAAGCCTGTAGAATTCTGATGGACTTTTTTTTTTTTCCATCTCTGTCAATATCATCCTTGTGAAGAAGCAAATCAATGGAGCCTTTTAATCTCGTGTGTTACAAAGCAATGAAGCAATTTCAGTATTGGTTTTATTTTTAAATTATGAGACAATGTGGATTGAGGGAGTTGCACAGGAGATTTAGACGGTGACAGCGATGGGCCTGAGGGCGAGGGTGACGGCGAGTTCACTGAGGAAGGGATTTCACTTCCTCCGTTTCTCGGGGATTTTACTTCCTTGTTGCTCTGCCATTTCATTCTCTTGTGAAACGCTCCATTCTCATTAATAGATGAAACATTCCCGTTTCATTTAGGCTTCTAAAGCAGTCCACATCCATGGACTGCATATAGAATTATTCTTCTCTTTATATATTAGGTGTTTGCAAGTTTTGGGAAGCCAACATTGTTTATCATTGCCATGATTTTGGTTTTTTGGGACACCCAAAATCACACTATAATTGGTGCGAAACAAAACATGCAAACACCTATATATTTTTTTTTCTAATGGAGCAGTTATTTTTTCTTTAAAATAGACTACTAAAAACTCATTTTTTTATTTTATTTATTCACTTTTACATTTTACCATTCATCATCATCTATATTTTTTCTCTATATCTTTTAAAATATTCATATTTATTTTAATTATATTTAATTTACAAATTAAAAAAAAATCTGGAAATGGTGAAACGTTGAACGCGGGAACAGTGTTTCCAAGATCCCAAAAGCTGCGTGTGGGAGACAACATTGGAGTTGCCGAAGTTAGCGTCGAGGGTTGGTCGCCAACGTGAGGGGATGCCGGTGATGTCGGTGGTCATGTGGATAGTGCTGGCCGGCAGTGGATTGAACGAAACCCATGAAGTCTGAAACCCATTTTTACTGTTCGATCTATGTAGGGGTGTCAATATGTGATACGACACATTAATATCAAATAAGCATGACACAATAAAAGTGGGTTAATATTTAGACTTAATAGATTTTGGGTCAAGTCATGTCGACCTGTTAAGACACGATTTAATAATGGGTCACCCGTTATGACTCATTAAGACATGATTTTATATATACCTTATTTTTAATTTTTTAAACATCCAATACATTTCATAAAACCCTTATCTGATTACCTTTACCCACGCACGCCCCCCTTCTTTCGTTTTATTTTCATTTTGTCCTCCCACTGCTCCCTTATCCCTCTCCTCCCGACTCTTCCTTCCAGTTCTAGTCCCCTTCCTTCTCTATTGTTCTGTTCTCTCTTCCTCTCATAGTCACGAGCACACCGCGCCATCCTCGTTGTTGACGACAGCGGCGCAACTCACCTCCGAATGGCATCTCTGTGACTTGTGCAACCATTTCTCTTTTCACAGCATCGTCCACCCACGCATGGCCCCTCTCGACCTCTCCTCTTCTCATGCCACACATCTCACATAAACCCTAAATGTAACTTCATTTATTAATCTAAAAATGAGATACTGATTTTGTAACTTTGTTATAGTTAGGGTTTAATTTTTGTTCAATTGATTTATTCTTCATATTATATTTGATTGAGTTGTTTTTCATAGGGTTCCATTTATCATTTATGTTTTTCGCTACGATTTTTTTTTTTTTTGCTTGAAGAAGGCATATCTATATAGGGGCTTTGATTACCATAGATTTAGTAGTATAAATGTTATTTAACAGTAATGAATCTCCCCCATACAAAGGAAGGATGGGAGCACTAATGTTTATGATCAATGTTGAATAGATTGAGTAATAGAAGCACAAACAAACGAAATTTTTTAATTAAAGCCAAGTTGAATAAACTGAGGAATCCACTCTCCCCCAAAAGAGAACCCATAAGAAAGAACAGCTCCGTGATCAGTTTGAGAGATTGGAGAAGCAATCTCTGGAATTCTCATGGGGTTCCATAAGAAATAACAGCTTTGTGTTCAGTTTGAGAGTGGTTCTGGTTTGGTTGAGCTGGTTCTGTTTGTCTCCTCTATTCCATCTGTTATTGCTTAAGTGCTTTTATTTGTGATTCTAAACTGAATTCATGATTTTTTTATACCCTTTTGAATATGTTCATTGAACATAGAATGTCTAGTCAATTTCTTTAATTTGGACTCCATTTGTTGTCTACTCTTAGCCTTCTAGTTTCTTTGCCTTTTCTCCCTTCCTTACATTTTTGATCTAGTTAATTTGGTAGATTCTTTGTTCTTTTAGACTTTTAACTAAGCCCTTTGAGCACTCTGATTCGGCACTCTTTTGCTTTGTCCTTGTGGGTGGTGAGAGAAATATTAAGATGTTCTCTAATTAAAATTTCATGCCAATCTGATGTTTTGTCAGAAGACTTAAACCCTCTCATTGTTTTTTTTCTTGTGTGGTGAGTGTGGTTCTTTAATCTTTTTTGGTTGACAATTACAGTATGTCTTTCTTTCCTCGATTTTTCCTAATTGTTGTGGTTGTTTTAAGGTCCCATTGTTTCAAGAAGAAGGGTCTTCTTCTGTTAGTTCGTCACTTTTTTTTGAAATTATGTTTGGAAGTCTCATTTTTCCCTTTCTTTCCTTCTTACAATCACTTGCAAGAAAAGAAAAAGTAAATGATATGGAATTTATATCAGCTGAATACCACCCCCTTTTTTTGAAATTACTTTGGTTTTACCACAAATTCCTTTTGGTAGCTTATCTTTTTTACAAGTTGCATATATTTTTTATATAATATATTTAGTAGTAGCATTCTTCATAACTTTTTTGCATGAAGCTGTGCACCATTAATGATTAGCATTTGTTTAGTGGATATTTAATGATAACCTATATGTTGTTGTTTGTGATGAAAAGAGTATTTTGAATTTCTCATGCTAAATCTCACTAGGATAAATAAGCAAGGACCTTATTTGCTATTGGTTAATCATCGGTGTTCTTTGCTATTGGCTTTATTGGTTAACCATCAATGTTCTTTGCTATCGTTTATGGCTTTATTTGTTGACTAATGTTGTCTATCACTTAACTATCAGTATCCAAGTCTTCGCTTTTTTTATCTTTTGAGTTGGTTAAATCACAGTTTGTCTACAAATCGTACGTGACAATCTGTGCTTATTTTATATATTGCTATTTGTGAACTTGGTTGAATAATTTAGTTATCTATACATCTTTTTTGCATTATCAACTTGTAGAAGAAAATGCTTAATAATTAAACTTTATTGTTGTTTTTTTTTTCTTTTATAAAAATGCAAGAAGATCTTAAATTGGATGAAATAACCAAAGATGTAATGAAGTTGAACATCAATAAGGACAATGACGATATTCCACCTCTTTCTACAAGTTCTAGATTTGTTTAATTATGTGTTTTTATCATATTTGAGATTGTAAAATTAATATATTAAAACAATGTGTTATTTATTATAATTTATATTTGAGATGTAATTTTAATCTTTTACAATGTCTGGACTGTGGTTGTGTGACTGTTGATCATATTTGTAGTGTATTTTAATATTTAATATTTTATAACTATGATTTATATTTTAATACTTGTGTAAAATAAATTTATGCAAACGAGTCAAAATGTATCAACGGGCCAAAACGTGTCACTGGATTGGAACGTGTTAGGTCGTGTCGTGTAATTGAAATTTATTGTATCGACTAATGTGTCTTAACGGGTCGTATTATATTAACATGTTATCTTAAATGCTCGTGTTAGTATTGAGATTTTTGACACGAGATCCTTAACTAGTCGTGTTCATATTGACCATTTAAGTATAATGTACATATCTTGACACAACATGAATACGGCACGACGACACGTGTTGACACCCCTAGATCTACGCGTGAGGGACGATTGGTCCGTTGTCGGAGTTGGGATCGCCAGGAGTTGGTTGCCGACATAAGAGGATAGTGGTGATGCCAACAGTATGGCTAATGATGGCCGACAGTAGGTCGAACCTTAAAGACGACGAAGGCGAGCTTGAAGACGCACTGTAATAGAGAAAAAAAAATGATTTAAAGTTGAACAGGTGAACAGTGTTGCGCTACATGTAGCGCAATCACTGTTCATATTTTCATAATTATTTTTATTTTTATTTTGAAGTATTCAATAAAATGAATTTTTGGACACTTTAAACTACATTTTGAAGTAAAATGTTGTTTAACTATTCTATTGGAAATGCACTTAATTTTAATAAAATATTGTAAAATATATAATATAATATTATTATTTTAATTTCAAAATGATTAATCTAATATAAATTTACTTAATTAAAATTTGATGCTATAATTAAAAGTTGAAATTCAGATAAATTTTAGATTTATATATTGACCAATGTTTTAAGCAATGAAGAAGAACAATATCATTATTCATGGAATAATGTTATTAAAGTTATTGAGTTGCAAGTGACGTACAGTCGAAAAATATAAAATTTATTATTAAAAAATTAATTTTTTTAACAATAAATTATATATATTTTTAAAACAATTACGATTACCTTCTATTTACAAATCTATACATCACATGCTATTATTTCTCTTATACATCACATGCTATTATTTCTCTTATACATCACATAGTACGAAGTGACTTTCACTATATTTTGGATACTGGTAGTTTATTCCGTGGGACTTGGCGATAGCTACTAGAAAGGTCCAAATTAATTTTAATTTATTTAATTTACTTGGTTCGGATACGTGCGAGGGTGACATAGGCGGTGATTCCAATGGACGTTTTCTTTTCGTCTATTCTTTTTTTGTTTTTTGTTTCTTTTAAAAGGGTACAGAGCTGAAGCTTCCATCGGTTGAACTTGCTTTTTGGAAGAGCAAAAGGCAGCAGATTAAAGCTGATGATGGTCACCGAATTGGATATGCAGAGGGGGAGGTCTTCAAAAGCACAGGCACAGCCTCAGCCTCAGCCTCAGCCTCAGCCTCGAGTATTTAAAGGGGCCGAAGAATTCGAATCGAATATAATGCACTCAGTAGTAGCACTGGGGTTATGGCTTGGGGCCATCCATTTCAACGTTGCTTTGCTCCTCGTCTCCATCTTCTTCCTACCTCTGTCTAAAGCACTTTTGTTCGTGTCTTTCTGGACCTTCACAATTCATCTTCTCTTTTTTCTCTTTCAATTTTAACTATTTTTATATTTTTATTTTTAATTTTGTTTTTGTCCTTAATCAGGATTTTCGGATTGCTAGCAATTCTTATGGTCATTCCCATAGATGAGAAAAGCAGATTTGGACGGCGAGTGTCTAGGTCTACCGCTATTCTCTATCCTATCTCCGGAGTCCTCCATCTCTCAGTCATTTATTATCAATACTTTATCTAATATCCGTTTACACTATTTTTTTTTTTTTTACCATTCTTTTTAAAGCGGGCTTCTTTGCAGGTATATATGTAAGCATGTTTGCAATTACTTCCCAATTACTCTGCACGTAGAGGATCTACAAGCCTTCCGTTCTGATCGTCCTTATGGTTTGTGTTGTTATCCATGAAAGCATTATAATCTGTCGTCTTTATTAGAAGAAAAATTACATAGCTTTTTTGGTTTCTTGTAGAACTTTTTTTTTTTTACTTGCAACGGGTGTTTACGAGCAAAATCCCGTCTAACCACGAGAAAGTTATTCAGGTTCAGACCGAGATTTAGTACAATTTAAACCGTTTGACATCATTTCTAAACCAAAATGTAGGGCTGGTGTCAATAGCCCCAGTGTCTACGCCAATTTAGTTGTTATCTTCTTCTATAAACACTTTTGAAAATTGGGTTGAGTCGGGGAGAAAAGGCCACGGTTACCTGGGACCCTTTTTTTTTTGCTCCGAGGTTGTGATATTGGTGAATGGGATCTATTTGTAATGGCTCAGAAGGTCAAAGCCGCATTTGGCCTTATACTTCGAATTGGAGCTCTTTGGAATTATTATAGAGGACTTGAACTTATTTCCCAAAGCAATATAGGATTATTAATCAGTTTTCTATACTCAATTGCCGTTCCTAGATTAAGTTGATACCAACAAAGGATGCAGTTAGTACGCGACGTCAGGCTATTAGTATCTTAGCACTTGCCAATCTAATTTCTACTTGTGCAATTTTTTTTTTTTGTTAAGTTAGTTTCTACTTGTACAATTTTTCTTCCTCTTTGAAAATATTATTTTCTTGATCTATAAATAGCATCTGCTTGGGAGAAAAAAGGAAAAAAAAATGAATCCTTTTCTCTTAAACTTCTATTGAGCAAATTTTCTTTTATATCAGTAAGCTTAGTAAACTGATTAATAATCCTATATTGCTTCGGGAAATAAGTTCAAGTCCTCTATAATAAGGATGCAATTAGTACGCGACGTCAGGCTATTAGTATCTTATCACTTGTCAATCTAATTTCTACTTGTACGATTTTTTTTTTTTTGATAAGCTAATTTCTACTTGTACAATTTTTCTTCCTCTTTGAAAATATTATTTTCTTGATCTATAAATAGCATTTGCTTAGGAGAAAAAAGGAAAAAAAAAAAAAGAATCCTTTTCTCTTAAACTTCTATTGAGCAAATTTTCTTTTATATCAGTAAGCTTGGTCAGGAACACTGGATTTAGACAAGAGAGAACACCTAGCTAGGAAGAATCCCTTTTCCTAATATTCATTGGGTTCTTGGGAAACTGTTTTACGGGAAAAATATTAAGATAGTAGGTGCAATACCAATTCATACAGATGGTTATTCCCTATCACTTTCCCTCTCCCCTAAATGAAAGATCCTAAAATTAGCTATCCTCCAAATTGCAGAATCAGATGGTCCCAATTGATGAAGTCTTTTGTGCTATGCTGGCAATGACCACATGTTGCAATTTTTTCCTTCCATTGCTAGCATTTTACTGGTTTGAGTCCCATAAAACGCTAGTGATTTGCAAATAAACTGTGAATGAGTGTTTATAGCAGTTTTTGTGTAAGCAAAAGTTTAATAGCAATTAAATTTAAGAGTAATTATTTAGCTCCTAAATTTTGAAGCAAATTATGTATCATTGTTTTTTCTGGGTGCATTTATTGACCAGATCATCGATTATCTGTGTAGCTTACCTGGTCTACCTTCGTTTTGTTTATTTTTCTCCTTTTCAATGTTTTGTTGGTGATATAATTAATGTATTAGTAAGCTGGATGGATTGGCAAGGCTTGTGTTATTTTGGATGATCTAGTATGTGAAGGCCTGCCAATATGATTTTGAGTGAGTCCTTGTTCAGGTATTGGTAGAGTTTTGTTGGAGGGATGTGGTTACTCTTATTGGGTTATCAGGAGGTATGATTAGCAATTTAGAACTAGTATTCAGCGATTTATTAGGAGACCTTTTATAAGTACAATGTTATTGTAGTTCCATGATGAGTGGATCCTGCGAAGTGCTTGTATGACATTTGAACTCTTTGCTTTTTGTTAGCCATATGTCAAGAGTGGTTAGGGAGGCCATTTCACTTTGCCTGTCAAATTTAAGTTGCCAATACATTTTTAAATGCTCTAAATACAAAGCTAAGTTCCAAATAAAATTTCTTGAAAGCATTGTAGTTGGCTAAATAACCCTAACTGGTTTGTTTCTCCTTATTTTGATGAATTACTAACCTTTGTTTTGGTTTCATGCAGTCTTTGGTTATGAACCGCATTCAGTTTTGCCAATAGGCGTTGTTGCACTAGCTGACCTCACAGGTTTCATGCCACTCCCAAAGATAAAGGTCCTCGCAAGTAGTGCTGTAAGATTTTTTAACCTAAATTTGCATACATTTTAAGGAGCCTTCCTCTATGTTCAGTCTCTCTCAATGTGTGTGAGAAAATGATCAGGTGTTCTACACACCTTTTTTGAGGCACATATGGACATGGTTGGGTCTTACTCCGGCGGCAAAGAAAAATTTTGTCTCCCTCTTAGATGCTGGTTATAGTTGCATCATAGTGCCAGGGGGAGTACAAGAGACCTTTCTTATGGAGCATGGTTCTGAGGTTTAACCCTTTGACCTCCTCTTTATGCTGTATGTTTCCCTTCAGTCAATATTTACCTCTATCATCCATTTATGGATTTGCATAGGGGATAATAATTGAACACCACTGTTTTATAAATATATGGTGTATTGATTTATTAAGTTTGTTCATTGATCTCTCTCTCTCTCTCTCTCTCACACACACACACACACACACACACACACCCCAACCATCTTGAGAGGGCATGTTATTTTTGTTATTCTTGCATTGGAGATTTTTTAATGTCTTGTATTTGTAGATTGCCTTCCTCAAGATGAGAAGAGGATTTGTTCGCATAGCCATGGAGATGGGGCACCCTCTGGTTCCAGTGTTCTGCTTCGGTCAGGTATTGATTCCCAACTTTTCCTTTTGTCCCTACTCTCTGTTTTCCTTGTATTGGGGCAAGTCATTCTTCTTGGTATTTATAGTTGCTGGTTGTGCTTGATATGCATGTGATGGATTTTCCTTATTAGTGCTCGATCATACTACTGCAATTTTTTATGGAGCTTGAATCATGTTTTTCCAGGGTTTCCATGGCCCTGGATGTCAATTGCTTATCTTCTTGTTGATTAATTTTCTTTTTTTGATGATGTATCTCCTTTACCTAAGCAGTTAATATGTTTATCTGCTTCTCTCATTTCCCCAATTTTGCAACAGTCACACGCCTATAAATGGTGGAAACCAGGTGGGAAGGTCTTCCTGAAATTTTCTCGGGCCATCAAGTTCACCCCAATTTACTTCTGGGGAATTTTGGGGTGCGTATAACTTCTGCTTGTGTTTACCTTATTTTCTATATTATGCCTCCCCTGGCTCTACGTGCTCTTCTTCTTACTTTGATCAAGTCTTTTACTGAATGGATTTGTTCGAGAACATGTCTGCAGTAAAAGTATATGGAACTGTGCGGAGATTTGGGATTTATCTGAAGTTGGTTTTTCTCTTTCACAGATCTCCTTTACCCTTCAGACATCCAATGCATGTGGTGGTGGGTAGACCAATTGAGCTAAAAAAAAATCCACAGCCCACTATGGAAGAGGTATGCCCCTGCAACATTATATCATAATGTATGTCATATTCATCTATCTTTTTCTTTCATAAAGTTATATTAATCTATCTTAATTATCCCTTGCATTTTTTTTTCTCGGCCCCGTCAAATAAGAGAAAGGGTTAATTGCAAAAGTAATCTGTGGGTTTTCATGAATTTGGAGAACTTTTCCTTGGTTACTAATTTTGCGATGAACTCATGAATTTTAGCAATTCATGTATGTCATATTCATCTGTGATCTGTCTTAATTTTCCTTTGCAATGTTTTTCCTCACCCCATCAAATAATAGAAAGGATTAATTCCAAAATAAACATTAGGCTTCATGAATTTGTAATCTTTCCCCAGGTTACTAACTTTAGTCATTAACTCCATCCCAAGGTTGCCACATGGCAACCAATCAGAATCTGACACATCATTTATGTGCTACATGCCAGATTCTTACCCTTAGTGTATTTGACGAAAGACAGTCTAAGGGAGTTGATTGCAATAAATTGTATACTCGAGGGTTTATTTATTTGTTGATAAGTAACTTTATTTAAGGGAATGAAATAGGCGTTGCCCAAGTACAAAGGGAGTAAACTTTTTTTTTTTGATAAGTAAAAGTTTATTAATAAGGCAGAAGCTAGTTACAAGGTATACAGGCCTATAAATTAGGCACATTATTTACAAGGAAATCAAGGTCCATGCCATTAAAATCTACACAATAGACCATGTACAAAGAGTTCTGAAAAAAAAGATCTTTAGCTCCTCCTGGAATTTCTCCTTATCTTCAAATATCCGCTTGTTACGCTCATGCCAAAGGTACCACATAATGCATATAGGAATCATCCTCCATATGGCTATGATATGTCACTCACCCCTTAATGAAATCCAACAAGCCTTCCTTGCCGCTACGGTTTCAGGCATAACCTAAACTAAATTCAATCTACTGAACACCTCGTTTCAGAGAGTTCTCACTATCTCGCAATGTAGTTCAACAAGCTCATCACTCAAATCGAGCGGAAATTATGTTTTGTTATATGTGTGTAACTCCATTGGTCTATTATTTTATTTTTGCTTTTCAGGTCATTGAAGCTCACAGTCAGTTTGTTGAAGCGCTTCAAGATCTCTTTGAAAGGCACAAAGCACAGGCTGGCTATGCTGACCTTCAGCTGAAAATTCTTTGACTAGATCCTATTCCAAAAAGGAGAGGATCCAATTCAGAAAAATAAGATGTCTTAGAATCATGAACATGATCTCAACTTTGCAGGGTGGTAGCTTATTTATCTGAATGCAATGAGAGTATTTATTTTTCACTACATTTTTTTTTCCAGAAAATGAAAGAAGCCAAAACAGAGGACTTGAATGCGTCAATTGTATTGAGTGAATATACAGAGTTTGGGTCTATATATACATACAATGAAGAAACTGTCGAATTGGCTATTTACAATACCAGAATTAGTTAGGAGTAATTTATACAAGTTCTAACACTCCCCGCACAAGATGGAATGTGGATGTTCGTCACACCCCATCTTGGGAAGAAGTGATTGAAACTGAGTGCAGGAAAACATAGACCTGGTTTGCTTTTTTAAATCATCTTATCTCAAATTTATTATTATATATTTTTTTAAATTTTTATACAAAATGAAGTAAATAATTCAAAATTTTTAAATCTTAATATAATTTTTTCAAATTTCAAAACAAAATTAATATTAAAAAAAAATATTACAACAATATATATATATTCTTTTATCTTATCTATAAAATAAACGAGGTTTTAGATAACTAGTCAGCCAATTGAATTCAGAAGAAACCTGCAATGTTTTAATCATTCCAATTATGAATGTATTTTGTCTCAAAAACCATATGCAATGTTTCTTTCTATACTTCGATCTTTCAGGACAATACTGGGTTGGGTGTAATGTGGGGTGCAACCTGACTATCACAAAAAAGTAAAGCTGGCTGATTGTGTTCAATACGAAAGTCCTTAAGAAGTGAGATGAGCCATGTGATTTCATAGGAACTAGAAGCTAGAGCTTTTTTTATCTTGCTTCTTCTGATTAGCAGTAGATAAAGTCTCAATGTAACATCCCATACCCGGATGAATTGGAGATTATTACCTGTTTATTATAAATCTTGTAAGCTGTTTCTGGTAGAAGGACTGAAGAAAACTGTGAGGAAGACGTTGAACAAAAATAACAATGAGTCCAAAACGATGTCTGCCACTTTAAATGAAACGGTGCATTACAGTAAGTAGGCGAATGCAGAACAAATGAAGCGGTGCATTTGGCTTTTAATGAAACAAAGCGTGTGTAATTGTGATTCTTTAAGTGTAGAATTGAGCGACGTTGTTTCTTGTTTCTTTTGTAATAAGAATTCAGTTAGTTAGTTACAATTTTTCAGTTCTATAAAGGCTTAGTCGTGCATTAGGAGGATCATCTGATTCATTTTGTGAAAGTGACTTGATTCATTTTGTGAAAGTGACTTGTTAGGAGGTTGAAATTGCTCGAAAATCTGTTCCAGAAATTGAAGTAAGTTTCTGGTTCTTTCCATCGATTTGTGCATTATTCATTATTCCTTTCTTCCGCTTGCATGCATTCTGTGTTCTTGGCATATTTGGGTTGTGTTCTTGGAGTTTCTAGTTTTTGGTGTGTGATTCAAGGACGGTATCAAGAGGGCACGTAAGAATTGGTATCAACTTGGCGATCCATGGCCAAAACACACAAGTAGCAGTTCTTAAGGTTCAGCAAGAAAAGGAATCTTGATAGCAAGAGGGTGTTCTGAAGAGCTAGAAGACCATCATCAATAAATCAATGGATTCATGGCAGGTTAAATCAGTTATCTGATATGCTTAATTCTTTAATTGAAAGTAAGAATGCTAATACTTGTCCTAGTGGGTCTGAAGTGGATGGGGACGAGGTTCTTGAAGAAGATCAATTTGGTAGAACCTTGTATCATGATGATAAACTACTTAGGGGAATTATATTAGATTTCCCTCATTTTAATAGTTCTGAACCAGGGGGTGGATCTTTAAAGCCACTCAAATAATAGTTAAAGATTGCATCATATCATATGGCGGGTGAGGCCCTCGTGTGCTATCAAGATGCCATAGATTGTGACATTTTTAAAATAAGGGAATCCTTTACCAAAGCCTTATCAGTCAGATTTGACCCTACAACCTTTGATGATCTTATGGAGGCTTTAACAAAGTTAAAAAATGTGACATCTATGGCTAAATTAGAAGCCTCGGCTTGAAACTTTGTCCAATAGGTTGAAGGGGCTTCTAGAAAAACATAAGTTGAGTTATTTTATGAGTGGCTTGAAAGATGAAATTAGGCTTCCTATGAGAATGCTTAATCCTATAAACCTAAATACTGCTTATGGCCTTTCAAAAATTCAAGAAGAGTATGTGTTGGCTTCTCGAAGATTTTGGAGAAATAATGTTGGGTTTCAATCTAAAAGTTTTGTTGAAATTGTAAAGGATAGTTCAAATTTCCATAAGAATAATAAGCCTCGAAAGCAAGTATTTTCTACAACAGTGGATGAAAAGAGGAGGAAAGTTCTATGTTTCCATTGTGAAGAAAAATGAAACCCTAATCATTTTTGTCGAAAACCCAAAGTTTATGTCATCAAGTTGATTTAGAAGGGTCGCATTAATCTATTATTGAGGAACTTGAGCCTGCTGTGAGTGAGAAAAGCAGTGTTGCTAGGGATGATGCTCTGGAGGTTTCTATGAATGCTACCTCTTATTGTATCAATGTAAATGCCATGAGATTGAATTGTAGTGTTGGCTCCTATGCTATGGAAATCTTTGTGGATTTTGGAAGTACACAATTTTATAGATCCTATAGTGATTCAAGAGGCTAATCTGTCTATCAAAAATGACTCATGTTTACAAGCGCGTGTGGCCAATGGGGGGAAGATTATGAGCCTTGGCAGTGGTTGGAGATACTTAAGGTTCAAGGATCTAAATTTAATGTGCCTCTTCATGTCCTAACATTGGAACGATCTGATATTGTCCTTGGGGTCGCATAGTTAAGAAATTTAGGTTCCATTACTTGGAACTTCATTGGAATATCTATGAGCGTGGGGTGGTTAGCTGGTTAAATTGAAAGGTTCAAATTTTGCTTCTACTTCTGTGCATATGCTAGACTGTACTAAGGGATTCAAATATGAGTTTGTGAGTAAACAATGGTGGCTATTGCAGTTGATGTCTCTTGAGCAAAACTAGTGGAAGCTTGTACTAAAGCAGCTGTGTCTAAGTTATTGAAAGAGTTTTGTGAAGTTTTTGTTGAACCTATTGGACTGCCTCCTAGCCAAGCCTTTGACCATCCAATCAATTAGAGAGAGGGAGAAAATCTTATGTAAGTTAGACCATACATATACCCTTATTACCAAAAAACTTAAATATAAAAAATAGTTGTCTATTGCAATCTAGTGTTGTAAGACCTAGTCAAAGCCCATTTTCTTCACCTGATTTTTTTGTTAAAAAAGCTTATGGAACATGGTGCATGTGTATTGATTATAAAGCACTTAGTCAAGAAACTATCAAAGGAAAATTTCCCGTACCTATCATTAATAAACTTCTTGATGAATTGTTTGGGGCTAGAGTCTTGTCTAAACTTAATTTGAGGGTTGGATACTATTAGATTAGAGTAAGGGAAGGGGATATTGAAAAACAACCTTTAGAACTTATAAGGACTACTATGAGTTTTTAGTCATGCTATTTGCCTCACAAATGCCTCTGTCACCTTTCAAAAATTGATGAACCAAATTTTCAAACCCTTTTTGAGAAGGTTTTTAGGGTAATTTTTTAATGAAATTTTGGTGTACGGTAGAGATGTCAATGAACATGTGTTGAGTATTCTTAGGCAACATACTCTGTATGCAAAGATGTCCAAATGCAAGTTTGGAGTGCAAGAGATTGAGTATTCAGCCACATATTATTTTGAGTAAAGGGGTGTAGATAGATTCAACCAAGACTACATCAATGGTTCAATAGCCTATTCCTAAAACTTTAAAGTCTTTGAGGGATTTTTTAGGAATAATAGGCTACTATAGGAAGTTCATCAATGGGTATGGTTCAATAGTAGCACCTCTTACTAAGTTATTGATGAAAAATTCCTTCTATTGGTCTGAAAGAGTTGAAGTTGCATTTGAAGGATTGAAGGTAGCAATGAGCAATCCTCCTATGTTGAGGTCACTAGACTTCACCAAGGTGTTCACCATTTTATGTGATGCCTTTGGTGTGGGTCTTGGAGAAATATTGAGGTAGGAATCCCAACATATTGCATTTTACACTAAAGCACTCAAGGGCAAGGCATTGTTGCTGTCCACATATGAAAAAAAAAACCTTTTAGCTCTAGTCTTAGCTATTCAAAAATGAAGACTTTATTTGTTAGTTCATCCATTTAAAATCAAGACTAATCAGCAAGCAATAGAGTTTTTGGTGGAACAAAAGATTGGCATTGAATCATAGCATAAATGGGTGTCTAAATTGATTGGCTATGGATTTTCTATTGACTTTAAGAACAACAAGGATAATCTAATAGACAATGCACTTTCTAGAATAAATGAGAAGGAACAAATACTAGAGTATTTTAGACACCCATAGCCAATCAATGGGTTTAGGGTCTAGGGTCTAGTGTTTTAATGTTGATTAGTCTTGGGTCCAATCATACTGAAAAGATCTTATATAATATTTTCAAGACATTTAAAATTTTCGAGAGCGTTAAAAGACTAGGTGTATTTTAAAATCAATTGTTATCTTTTTAAAACACGCTATTGGAATTTGGCACATGCATTGAGGCTCGTCTCAATTGAAGAAAAGAGCAACGAAGTGTCACATCATTTCTTCGAGATTCGTTAAGCATTAGAGAAAATAACGAGCGAGTGTTACACTTGACTTCCATGCCAATCGGCTCCATTGAGAGTCTTAAGACTCGATTTTAGAGGCAATCTATGATCTTGAGTTCTCATGACCTCCGCACCAATTGGCTCAATTAGGAGTCTTTAGACTCAATTTTTTGGCTATAAAAGGTTAGTGCAAAGGTCTATTGAACTTCATAGGTAGAGACTTGACTTTAGCTCTACTGGAATTGTTTGAACTTGACTTTTAGGCTATGTAAAATATTGTAAGATCTCTTAACGTCCATGCCTATTAGCTCCACTGTATGTCTTTGAATAGGGTTAAAATAGGGTACATACGAGGTTTAAATAGAGTACAAACAGGGTACAAAAGGGTTTAAGAGGGTATGAACAAGATATCGACTGTGATTGCCACGTAGGGAGTTGCGTACACTCTTGACCTGCACAATAATTGAAAATCAAATACATGAACTAAAAATAAATTAAAAATACCATTTAGTGTACAAATTCTTCCCTAACTCTATTTGAAAATTTAGTTACCCATAAACATGTAGGTTAACACAAATCTCAAGAGAAAAATCATCCAACAATCGACCATGAATTTTTGTTCTCTTTGCGTCTACGTTCCCCATGGGTTCTCTTAATTTACATATAACTTTATATATATAATATAACTATCTAACGAAAAAATGTTAGTTTAACGAAAAAGTGTTAGTTTAACATAATATTTATATATAAAAGAGGCCATCAAACAGAAATTTGTTAAAGAATATTTTGTTATCCGTTTAAGTCCATTTGTCAATGCTAAATTTCACGTTTTGAAATTGGAAATGCAATTTACGTTTTCCATTTATTCATCGTAGCATTCATTATAATTTATAGCATTTATTTTCCATTTATTAAAGCAATGCTAAGTTAAAAGAAGAATTCAATGTATATTCATTATGTCGATCTGCCATGCATGCACTCTCTTCATTTAATGTATCAATAATTACATAGGAGAGGCCCCAATCCATGGAGTATGAAACGTTAAAAACTAAGACACTAAATATACACGCCCTGCACGTCCTTATAATGAATATAAGGTAGCTGTCAATCACTTCAATCCATGCAAGTCCTGCTGAGACAATAAATATAGTGTGAATTACATGCCAAAAAAATAAAGCAAGACATATTTATCCCTAAGAACCAATTAAAAAAATTAACTATTATGATAATTAGCCAATGCAAAAATAGAATATTATGAGCCAATAAAAACCTATTATGATATTCATGAACCAATAAATACCTATCACATATCGGCCATAAATATACTCTATATTTATCTTAAGAAGGACGTGCAAGATTCTATATTTATCCTCATTAGTGATTCTCATTCCCATCAATCTAACAATATTTAAAGACCCTCTAAATAGTTCCTCCTTTTTACTCCTCTTTTTTCTTATTCTGTTCATTATAAAAATATTCTTTAATAAGAAAAATGTCATATATAAGATCTTGTTTCTCATTTATCTGATTTGGTTTGTTTGATTCTGCAGGATAGTATACTTAAAAGAGTGTTGCATTTGGTGATTTCTTTCAGAGCTACATTCCAATTTTTAATAGTGTAAGCATATCTGTTTTATGTTTGCTGGTGATATATTCATTTCTAGTCATAAATTGTTTTATCTTTGTAAATAGTTTAATTTAGTTAATCGAACAGAAGATTTCAAGAATAATGTTTTCCCAAATGAAATTAAACTTATTGAATACATCTAAATATTTATCCTCACTAGTCTGTTTTATTAAAAAGTTAAGAAGGACGTGCAAGATTCTATATTTATCCTCATTAGTCATTCTCATTCTCATCAATCTAACAAATTTTAAAGACCCTTGAAATAGTTCATCCTTTTTTTTATTCTGTTTATTAAGAAAATATTTTTAATAAGAAAAATGTTATATATAAAATATTGCTTCTCATTTATCTTATTTGTTTTGTTCTGTTCTGCAGGAGAATGCACTTAAAGAGTGTCATCGTGTGTTATTATTTGATGATTTCTTTTAGATGTGCATTCCAGTTTTTAATATTTGTAAGCATATTCATTTTATGTTTGTTGGTGAGATATTCTTTTTTGGTTATATATTATTTTATCTTTGTAAATGGTTTGGTTTATTTAATTTCATAATTGGTTAGGACTTAGGACATGTAGCTTTCTTTATATTTTATATTCTGTTTTTGTTCTTTGAAGCATTAATTTGAGTACAAGTATTCAATAAGTTTCTTTTTCCTTGAATCTCAAAAGCAAAATTGATTAAAAGAAAACATGAACCCACTAATTAATACAATATAAATGGTTAGGACGTTTAATTTACTATAAAGCAAGTTTTTTTTTGGTGTGATCTGGTTATATTCTGGTTAGTTCATTTGGTTGAAAACTTTGGTATTGTAATGATTCTTTTATCGTCGATTGAAGAGCCAGGTAAGTAAACTTCTATTGGACTTCTATTGATTATTGATTCGACTAGAGGGACTCCTAGCAACAAACTTGTATGAAGGGGCCCCCATGGAGACGCAGGAGATGCAGGAGCCGCCAGCCGGATCGACCAATAAATGAGATAGGCCAGAGGGATGGACTCATTCGACTCATTAGTGATCCCTGGCCCTACCTAACAAAGAGATGCCCCTGAAATAGGGGATTGATTGATCGGAAAGCTCGGGCAGGAGTAGGACATTCCATAAAAAGAGTTTCTCTTATTGATTTCATTCTTTTAAATATAGAATATTTTATATCAAATATATAATTCTTGTCTGTCTTATTTCTAATGCTCTACTTTTCTCCAGTTTTATCTCTCATGTTATTACGTTACTAACAAACATAGAGCTAAAACATTTCACTGATTACTTATTTAGTTTCCATATTATTATTTTTAACAATTATAAATATATAAAAAAAAATAACCAGGAAATGTGGATAACACATCTCCAGTTGTGAGATTTCCATTTTAACACTGATTGCAGCTTTTAAGCTCACAGCCTAAATTTATTAATTAATATGCTCAACTCAAAACCCACTATGCAAAGACAATCAATCCAACCACAAGCAACTATGTGTGTAGGCAGAAACAACTTATCTTGATCTATATACATATATAAGTTCTATTATTAAGAAACAGTCTAAAATTGTTTAATTCAAATGATTTATAAGGTAAATGTTTGCCAACCATCCAATGATTCGATGCATTTTTAAAACAAGTTAAACAATAAGGTTATTTCCCACTAATCCAAAACAGCTATTCACAAATAATGCAGGAAAGCTTCCTTTTGTTAAAGCAGTTTCCATAAATTATGGTAAGTGATAGCAATCGACTTACAATACTTAAAAGAAACAATGAAAAAAAAAAGGATCAAGCCACCAAACATTTGAAGTGTAAGACTCACATAATAGATCTACATCAACATTCACAAAATACTTCCCTTCAGTCAAAAATATGCCAAATGCAGATGAAACGAGGGAGGGTAAACCATGAAAAAAATAAAGTGTGCGGGTGGACAACAAAGAGTGGGGAGAGAAAGCTCACCAATGATCAACACTTCCGGTGTGGTGGAGCTCAACGAATCCAACGATTTCAAGACCCATAGGCTACTACACAGTGCAAGAACCCTAAAAAAATCACAAAACTATCGAAGAGGCCAAGAGAAAGAGAGAGGGAGAAAAAGGGTGGCTCACCTTCAAGTAACCAGTCGACGGCTATGACTTTCCAAGACTCGCGAGACCACGGTATCATATGAAGGTGGATGAAGAGGAATCGACTTGTATAAGATGAGTGAGAGACGGAATAAGAAGCAGCATGGGGCAGTCTTGGAGTGGATGGAATGAGGTTGAAGAAGAGAGGTTAATGTGCGATTTGGGGCTGGAGAATAAGAGATTTTAGTGTTTCAACAGGGAAGAAGAGAAGAAGGGGAGAGGAAGCAACTCTTGCTAATGTGATGAAGCCCTAGCCTGCCGATTTTATACCCCTCTAAAACGACGTCGTTTTGACAAAAAGCTGGAGAACGAGCTTGGCACAATGCACCAGAGTCCAATTAATTATAAATACAAACGGGGCTAAGGTGTATAAGGAAAAAAAAATAAAGTACATAATAATATAAAATAAAAAGCTAATAAATATAATTAATATATTATATATGTTTTATATTTAATTTTTAACTAAAAATTAAAATAACAAGTATTAAAAATAACAAATAAATCTTAGTACAATAATTATGAATAAATACACTATATATTGTATATAGAATAATTAATTTATCCACATATCAAAATAGCCAATAAATGTAATTAATATATTGTATATGTTTTATATTTAATTTAACATATATATTCAAATAAATTTATATATTTAAGATTGAAAATTCATATTAAAAATTATAATATAAATTATTTTAAATGAATTAAAATGCTAGACCATCATCATAGAATTATTTTAAAATATATAATCTTGAAGAGAAAATTAATCTAATGCCTAACAACAACAATGATCCCAACCTCTTTAATACTAGCAAGAAACAGTATTTCTTATTTAAACATTGGTAATGATATTTTATTATAGTGTTGAATATAATAAAATATAAAACTTTTTATTAAAATATTTTAATTTATTATTATTTCTTGCAAAGAAGGTATGCCCTAGAATCATGAAAATATCAAATGCTGAATTATCAAAAGATTACATCAAAAATATTTCAAACAAATTTGATAAAATTATTGGATGTATTTATTTATGAGACTATCTTATTGATTTACTAATGTTGTTACTTTATAATATACGAAAATATGTAATTATTTGTCATCTTCTTAATTATGAATAATTGTTAAATTTATGTTAGAAATTATATTTACTTACCCAAAAGAATTACGTTATTAATAAAAAAAAATTCTTAATAAATCAAATAATTAAACTAGACAAATATATTTTGCATATCACCTTGTGTGTATATATATATACATGTATGTATGTATATATATATATATATATATATACTAGGAGTGATGCAACGTGCGAGGCACGTTGCCCTGTATCACTATAAAATAAATTAAAATAATATAAACATCTAGTATAAAAAAAAAACTTAAAAGCGAATGAGAATAACATATTTCATTCAAATAATAATATGTTTAAACAAACCATTGATTCAAGCAAATTTAGACAAACCATAATTTACCATGTGAGAGCAAGCTGCATCAATTATAGCGTAATATATTGATGAAGCATAGGAGCGAACATTATAAAGAAATTACAAAAGAAAACATAGTAGTATATATATTTCTAATTGGACAAGAGCAGAAAGTTGCTGCAAACCCCAGAGCAGAAAGTTGTTTTTCCTATTTCAAACTGGTTGCAAGAAATATATTTTTTTGACAAAACTGTAAACCAGATAACCAAACAAAAGCATCACCACAAACTGAACAGAAAGTCGAAGAAAAAAAAGACTATTTTTTAAAACCTACAATACACAAACAAACAACAACAAAAAAAAGAAAAAAATATTCTTTTACAAATCCACAAGCACACAATAAACAAGCTAACAAAACCCCAATATTATATTGCATGGGACTCGTCGATAATCATAAGAGACATGCAGCAAAAAACTTGAAACCAAAATCTAAAAAACCTTGCATAAATATACCTTTTTTTTGTTGCAAAAACACATATCACATGATGCTTACATGGTTTAAGAATATTATTTGATACAAAAAATTATGTGGCAAATGGTTTTTTGCCATGAACAAGATAGTCACCAATACTGGTTAAAGAATATTATTACTTACAAAAAAATACTATCATAAATAGTTATTTTTTATGAAAAAGATGGTCACAAATACCTAATTTCCTACCAAATGTTGTTGCCAAAAATAACTTATAGAGGTAAAAAAAATATATAGCAACATGTCACTGCAAATAACCAACAAAGTTAGTAGAAGAAAATATTATAGACTGTAAAACCAATCAAATGAATCATAAAAAAAAATAACTAAAATAAATCATTTATTACATAGACTAAAGACAATTATAGGAGAAAAATCTTAAATAAAGACTAAAATAAAACATTTATTACAGAGGCTAAAGGGAACCCAATTATGGTAACCAAATAAATCATGGAAGGATAACAAATATGTCACCTGCTCTCTTGGCACCTTCAAGATCATCTATCTGTTTGTCATGTATAATAATCATCAAATTAAAATAACTTCCACATATATTAATAAAATAAAGTTAAGATATTAGCAAATTCCTTTAGTTGGATACTGATGCAAGTCGTCTACTTGTATAAACTCGGGAAGTGGAAATGCATGCTGAGAAAAATGAATATTTTGGAGCTATTTGTCCTGTATGAATAAAAAATGTATCAACTAAATTTATTTCAATAGATAAGTAAATAGCTATAAAAGACTTACTTAGAATAACAAGAAAGATAAACAAAATTCTAGCCCATTGCCATATTACTAAATTGTTCCCTACTACACCAGGTATAAGCATTTTTTTTATAAGTGCTGCACCAAGTATAAGCATTAAAAAATATTATGTATAATATGCGTGGTAGAACTCAAAACACGTTAACATTGGTCAGACCATCCAGTACGATACATTAGGATAGAATCAAAATTAATATAGACTTGTCATTTTGTTACTTGAAATATGGATAGTAGAGTAGGTTCTGGCATTTGCAAAAAATACTATGATTACAAGTAGGTTTACTATTATGGTCAAGCTATCCAGTAAGATACATTAGACAATTATAATTATTAAAATCTTACTTACATTTTTTTTGACACATGAACATTAGAGTAAGTTTCAGCAGATAGTAAAATTACCCCTATGATCAACTTAGATGGCCACATATGTGAAAAAGAACATAAGGTCAAAAAACCAGAGGTGATAAAATGGTGTCTCGGGCCACAACATGTAAATATACATTAGAATATAAATTAGATTTATCAAAATAACACTAATTTTTACTTGATACATGGACATTAGAGTCAGTTCTAGCATGCATACCACTCAGTAGGATTAAGTATATCAATCTATCAACATAGGGAAATTATCCACTACAACACAAACTACCACAACTATTTGTAGAACTTGTCAAAACCAGACTCAATGGAATAAGTGCCCTACTTCTAGCTTCATAGGAGTTAAGTTCAGCTCAATTATTAACTACTCATACATCTTTGTGCTGTAAGTTTGCAGATAAGAAAACAAATGTTTACCTCATAATACCACCATAATGCTTCCCATCTATTAAAGTGGGCCAAATATATAAAAAAAAAAATTAAAAACAAAAAACAACTCAAACTTTTAGTCAAATATAGTCGAGTAAGAAAACATTGAAGTACTTGCATTTTCATGTTAAGGCAGTTTACATGTTCGACAGTGCCACAAAATGTGCATCACGTGAATGATTTATATATCAACTTGAATGTATACAAGTTGAATTCGAATTAATAGAATAATTAAGAAAACTTTTAAATGAATACTTGCACATATATCAATATTAATTATAGAGGCATATCTATAAGAAAAAAGACTTAGCATTTGGCCTCTCACGAGCTTCGTACTGCAAACAACAAGAAGCTAAACGAAATAGCTCAATTCCATCATCATCCGAGAAATGAGCCTCCAAAGCATAATCCATCAACATTAGAAAATTCTTGCCATGGTTCAGGTCAAATACCTACAAGCAAAACAGAGAGATTGTGGAAACCCCAAATTTTGATATATACTAAAATTTAATTGACAATTATTTTACTCATGCACCTTATATCAAACTGATATTGAACAAATATATGACATTGCATGCTGCACAAAATCTATCTGCTTTACAATCATTAAATATAGGAAGATTCATGAATGAGAACTTCGAAGAAAACCTACATGACTTGGTGGGATATGCTTCCCACTCGGAAGATCCAACAGCATGGTCCTAAAGCTGCAAACCACACTTTCTGCAGTCACCCTACCTGCAAAGTATAGAAACAAAATAAATTTTGAACTTCACTTTTGCTTTAACCAAATGATGCATGTGTACACATATTGTTTAAACTTGTTTCATACCATATTATATAGGAACTTCTTGATTAGCTTTTCTTTTTGTATTGCAGTAACCTTTATACAAGTCACAATTTATGTCGATGAATATGAATATAGCTATGTTGTAAGAGAAACTAATTATTCTAAAACAGAACTTTCTTTGATAATGGCTAATAATATGTAATGCTAGCTTACTATCAATAAAAAGGACCTAAAACAGCATCATCAAACAAAAAGGAAACTTCTCATCAAATTTTAACATTAATAGAATGTGTCAACTAAAATTATGTATGCCAACCTTTCTCCATGGACCTGCTTTTGATGAAGTTTGAATTTCCTTATTAGCCTACAAAATCAGCAACAAACACCTTTTTAAGACATCCTTTTTTTTCTTTGACTTTAAAGGGTTTGCATGGCATGGCAAGCATACTCAAATGCATGCAATGTTGAATTAAAAGATCACCAAGCTCAAACATTTACGCCAATGCCCATAGTAGGTATCAATATTCAATAAGCACAAACAAAAATAATATATCACATAAGAATATCAAATCAGAGAACCAAGATTTTTATGTTTTAATTCTTTCAGGTCGCTACTTAACTAATGATAGAGGTACATTAGCTAATGAGCCACTGCATCAACTCCATCCAGTCTACTCATGCTCAAAACATGTTTCAATGCGTTAATGGAATCAAAATCTCTGAATTTTCTTTTTGTAGTAAAAATAAATAAAAACAATCAATGTAAATAAATCAGTTGAATACAGAAGCAAAGAAAGTGGTATCAGTAGGAAGTTCACATCAACTCCTTTTCAAATATATGATTGCAAACTTAAAATTATAACACCAGACAAAAATATGATCCACTCCCTCAAATTAACTGTATCAAGAACTTGGACCACAATACCAACAAATAATTAAAAAAAAAATCATTTTCACAAAATTAGTTGCTTATTGAATTATACCGCTTTCAATATTTGCTTAATGAAACATTTATATACTTATATTCTTGAATATGCCATGACTTGTGTCTTTTATTCAGAGTTTTAAATTCCGTTGGATTTTCATAAATTACAGGATCTAGGTGAACACTCCTAAACCAGACAAGGACTTTCCAACATTTGGGAATGGTATAACCTAAAGATAAAGCAAGATACTTCTAACAAATCTTATGATAAACCCATTGTTTTCATGCCGAAAGGACTTCAGTAGTACTAATTGTTGAACCCAAGGTTTCAAGTTTCATGTAAATCTACAAATGGATTTTGATGATAACAAATGAATCCAAAGAATAAAGGAGTCTCAAGCTCAAGTTGTCCACACAATATAATCAAGCACATCAAGAAAGCAAGCATGAGCAAGAAGGGAACAAGTTCACATTAAAATCATAGAGTAATGTTGTTAATCTCTTAAAAATTCAAAATTAGGATTAAGGCTCAAAATTAATATTTTATCATAAAGCATTAAAATACATTTTCCACATATGCATGAATATTTTGAAAATTAAATTTGAAAATTTTGAAAGATGATTGATTGTCATCTTTCACATGTGCATGACATGATTAAATGTTTGAATTTTGAAAATATTAAGATGATTGATTGTTATCTTTCACATGTGCATGTTTTATTTGAATATTTTCAAAAGTGGTGGATGCTTTTCTTGACTTATGCAAAAGGTAGATGTCTTTATTTGAAATTTTTGAAAAGTAAAGTGTGCTCCTTTTGTCATATGCAAAAAGTAAAAGATTATGTTTGAAATTTTTGAAAAGTAAAGTGTGCTCCTTTTGTCACATGCAAAAAGTAAAAATATTAGATTTGAAATTTTTGAAAAGTAAATGATGATGTTTTTGACATGTTGATTACGCCCAAAGAATAACGCGGTCGTTTGCAGTATAGCTTTGGGGTGTCGATTACACAGGGAGATGGATTGAGAAATTGAAAAATAGTAACGAAATTAACAAAAAGATTTAGATGAGTGCGAAAAGTAAATTTTAGAGTATGACGTAAATTAAAACTAAATGAATAATTTGAACAGTATAAAAATGAGACGAAAAGTAGAGCGTAGGGAATTCCTTGTGTATTTATGGTATTCAAATTTATTCTTAATTCATTGATAACTCAATTAAGAATTCTATGTCCAAATTCTTAATCGGAAGATATAACATTAATAACCAAAATTTAAATCACATGTAACTCTTTGAAAAATCATTCTTCGTGCTTAACTCTCATAAATTGTTATCGATATTGAGAAAATCCAACGACGACAATATACCCAAGAGGCGATATTGCAGTAGAGAATTAAATCAATATAGACAATCAATTGCTCCAAACATAATTATAAAACTAATTCACTCAATAGAAAAAGCATGACTGAATCTATAAACGAAATAGATTCTATAATTATTTGAAGACGAAAAAACATCACAAATAAATTGAGAATAATAGAACAAAAGAGTTTTAATATTTAAAGACCAAATACATGAATCAAAAATAAATTACAAATACCATCACACACACAAGTTCATCCCTAGCCCTCCTTGAGAATTTAGTTACACATATTGAAAATATGCAACAAAAATTCTCCAAGGGATAATATGGAAGAGCCAACCATTATTTTCTTCTCTCTTCTTTGGTTTTTCTTTTCTTTTCTCAAACTCTCAAAATAATGGCTCTTCCAAAGCATCCTCCCACACTAAGCATTGTCTTAGAACACACACCCCTCCCTTCTATTTATAAGCATCATTCATGCAAGTTGTCATGACAAAATCATCACAATTTCAACTTATTTTGCCATGTGTCATTCTTGAATCCAAGTGATTTGTGAGTTGTCATTTTGATCATTTGTTTTCCCACCATGCATGAGCTGGATTTTGCTTGTAGGTTGAGTGTTTCAATTTTGCTTCTCTATCCATTAGTTGTCTTGTATGACTTAATATCTTGTAGTCAAATAATTTGTCTACAAGAAACTTGAGTGCACTTCATCTTGTATCTGAATTGATCATTGAATTTCCAAGTTGGTGTAGGAGTGCTTGCTAGAAAATATTATGATGACATTTGGATTTGATGCAAGTGGCTGAAAAATATCCAGGAACGTCAAGTGCAGGTGCGTCCACTTGATGGTCGATTTTGTCTTAGATTGAGTGGATATCTCTTCAAACACAAAACATAAAAGTTATAGATATTTCTCTTGCGGTTCTAGATCATCTTGAATCAGCTCAATCGGAGATTGGATGAGAGAGTTATGCCCATTTTACGAAACGATGTCAGAACTGTCTAAAATTCTGCAATTATCTTCATTTGCTCCTAATGTCTCCATTTGTGTCCTAAATCAAAATATAAGAATAATGAGTATATTTAGGCATCAAATAAGAATAAAGTTTTAAACATTAAGAGAGGAAAATATGGCATTTTATATTCTCATCAATATATTAAATCATGCTTATATCTATCTCAAGATAAATGACCATTAATTTTATTAACATGAGTTATATCCATTGTTTTCTCATTTCTTTTAGTATTTAAATAGAGTATTTAGAGTGCATTTTTGTGCACTCATCACATGTGAATCTTTTCAAATTTGAAATTGAAAAATCATTTGCCTATAAATAGCTCACTTGAGTTTTGTAAAATTCACAATAAGAGCTTACACATCTATTGCTAAGTTTTGCATCATTTCTTCAAAGCTCTCATTCTCTATTTTCTAAAGTTTTGAGCCTTAATTCTTGTTCTTGTTGAGAGAGATATAGGTTGCGCTGTATTGTTTCTATCTCACTCATTGAGGAGTGTACTTTGATAGTCTACCTACTATCAACTCTTGTATTTGTAAAAGGGTGTGTATAACCCTTGTGTGTGTAGAAGGTGTTCTACACGGGAAATAGTTAAATCACCAAGTGTGAGGTGATTGGAAGTGTAGAAGGTGTTCTACACGGGGAATAGTTAAATCACCAAGTGTAAGGTGATTGGAAGTGTAGAGGGTGTTCTACACGGATTCTTTGGAGCGGTGCTGCTCAAAGGTGTAATAGGTTTCTATCTCCACCTAAAGGAGATTGAATAGTGGATTTGGGGATCCTCAAGAGGTAGCTTGAGGCGAGGACGTAGGCAGTGGGGCCGAACCTCGTTAACATACTGAGTTTGCTTCTCTCTTACCCTTACTCTTTATATTTATTATTATTTCATATTTTGTTTATATTTTATATTATATATTTGATTTATAATTGTTATTTTTTTAAATACAACTCAATTCACCCCCCCTCTTGTGTTAGTCATCTGGGCAACACTAATCATTACTAAAAACTAAGAAGAATGAAAATCTTGAACATAAACTGACCATTTATACTGAAATCTGTTTTTGCCTCTCTGAAAATAGTTGGTGAAAATGTTATCACACGAAAGGTTTCATCGATCACCTACGTACAACAGTTTAAAAACATAAGATGTTAAAGAGAATAAAAATAAAAAGTAAAGAGTGATGAATTTTAAGCATATAAATCATGCTATAATTATGAAAGTATTCTGTAGGAATGCATAGTGATAACACTCGTGTGTTATGAATATATAATAAACGCAATTTAGGAATTGTAATAAACACATAATGCAGACTAATTGTATCCATTGTACTTAATAAAAACTCTAGACCATTCATGACAACACTATTTACATAATGCAGACAAACTGTATACATATATGTTTAATACAATATTACTTATAAAAAAAAGTTTATTACAATATTATTAACAGCACATTGCCTTGATACAAATCGGAAGTTTCCATTGAGAACTACTTACATGTGGTGGATTAGCTTGTTAAGGAACATAAATGAGTTTTTGGAATGATAAGAGAATTCCTAGGGACAAAGAAAACATTAAAATGCAATAAATACCCATTGTAATGATGACAAAAGACAGTTAAGGAACCCAGTAAAACGTTGAAAGCAACAATTTGGTAATAGGGATACTTTTGAATCCAAGTACCTAGGAATTGTAGAAATTTCAACATACCTTTCATATGCTGATCATATTATTATGTATCTGATATGAGCAACATTGTGGGAATAAGAGCAACAACAAATCGCACGGGCTAGGGCTTGAGAGGTGTACGGTGGTCTAAGTTGAAAAGAGAGAGCTCGGGACAGAGAGGATCAAGAATGAGAGAGAGGGGCTTAGGTGATCGAGAATGAGAAGAAGAAATCGCACGGGCTAGGGCTTGAGAGGTATACGGTGGTTTGAGTTGAGAAGAGAGAGCTCGGGACAGAGAGATTAAGAATGAGAGAGAGAGGAGCTTGGGTGATCGAGAATGAGAAGAGGAACTCGGTGAGAGGTGGTCTGAGTTGAGAAGAGGGAGCTCGGGACAGAGGAGTCGAGAAGGATGAGAAGGGTACTGCGCCATGGGGATTCGAAGGAGAGGGAGAGGAAGAGAAGAGAAGCTAGGGTTTGTGGTTTGAGATTTTAGAGGGAATTCAGGAGTAGTGAGGCATGGCAGTGTGCGTAGGTAGTTCGAAGGGCATTCAAGGGATAAATGTTAGACTGTAGTGTATAAATTAAGGATAATTTTGGAATTATAAGTGTTAAACAATTGACACTGTTTATTTACTGTTTAGTTTAAGATAGGCACTTTTTAGATATAAAGATATACTCTTGCGTTAGATGCCGTGTTCAATTTGGAGTGAAAGACATGCAGGTCCATGAGTGATTGAAGTCTCCCAACCAAGTCGCATACTAAATGCCGTAAATCATTGAAGTCCAAGCATGAGGTGTCACGCTGTCAATTGATGGCTTCATGTGGGCTGGAGTTTAAACGTGGCTAGCATTTAAACTATTGAATGGAAGTCATAGAACACAATTGAGACCGGGCCAAGTGAGGTTAAGAAAATTGTTGCCGCCTAAGTGAGGTCCATTGATCTTGAGGTATTTTTCCCCTCTTTAAACTACTAAAACAGAAAGAAATAAAAATAAAAATAAAAATAAAATAAAACTATATAAAATAAAGAATAATAAATAAAATAAAAGAAGAAAATTAATGCTTAAAACATCTCAATGTAAATATAAATCTAATTCAATAAAATAAGTAAAATCTAATTATTTCTACTTTCATTTTTTGCAATTTAATCAAATATTAGAATATTTAGAGTGTACTTTCGCGCACTCATTACACACACACACACCCATATATATATATATATATTTGAGGTCATTTTAATATTTTTATGGAATCTTTTGGAAACACAGGGTACCTAACTTTTAAAATCAAAGTAGAAACATTTAAACTATTGGATGAAATATAATGAATTGTGGTTAAATTCTTGAAAGTTTAAACAAGGTATTAGCTAGAGTATTTTAATTTGAATTTAGAGAAATATTATTTTTGGAAGAATAAGAAGAAAATTTAGAAATATTGGAGTTGGAAGAATAGAACACTTGGTGAGCCTAGATTGGATATTCTCGAGCAGTCTTTATTTTTTCGGTAAGTTAAGCATAATTTTCTCATATGATCTCAAAATGAGGTGATTCAAAATTATATAGATCACCAAGAGGAAGATATAGAACTTTCATGTTTTGAATTTTCAGATATACGAGTTGGATCAAGGATATAATTGGGTGAGAAGCGAACATATCTATAAAGGGTGAAAATGAAAACCAACTTAAGCTATTAGCACCAACTTAAGTATGAGACATAATTTGATTGGTTTTTCTCAAGTGTTTTGGCATCATGACAGGTTTAAGAAGACATGTGGCAAGTGGGGAAGAGTTTATCTAGAATTTGGTTAGCCAAAAATCATGAAAGAATCAAAGGAGATGAAGTAGTTAGAAACTAACTTAGGAAACTAATTGCCAATTAGTTACCAACTTTTGCTTTAACAAAGCTTTAGAAAAATCTTCTAATCTATCCAAGTGTTCCAATAAGGGGTAGGATAAATTGAAAAAGGGAGTGATACCCCTAGAAGTGTAGGATGACCCTTGGAGAGGTGAAGTGGCCGAAGCCAACTATATGAGATAAGATTTTGTTTTATTTTTATTTTTATGTGATGAAAGTATCTAAGCCATTGATCAAGATAAGTTTATAGGTCGTTCAAACATGACCCTTGGATGAAGATATTACCAATAAGCCTAAGATTTGGAAGTGATCATGAGGCTACAAGAGGTAGGACACCTCACACACACGACAAGGGGTAAACCGGTTGCATCCAAGCCATTTTCATCCCTCCAATACCAAAATGTGTTGCCTCTCTCTTGTGTGTGTATATATATATATATGTAGGGGAATTCTTCATAACCTCTTTTGGTGAGATACACGACCATGCTAAGAAAGAAGAAGAGCAAAAACCCTTCCAAAAATCCTATCATCTCCTAAACCTCAAAAGAGAGTAAGAAGAAATATGCAAAGGCTTAATTCAATCACCAATTTAAGTTTTGGAAAATTTTTTAAGTACACAATTTAACTTAATCTTGACATAGAATACCTGATTTGGATCTTAGATTATGTTTGTTACTCTTTTGAATATAAAATTAATCAAAGTACTTGGATAAAATCAAAGAGAGTTTAACCTAGTTTTTGTTATGGAAAGATATTAAGGAACATCACAAGAACATAATAATATATTCTATTATGATATATTAAGAAATTTATGTGAAAATAGGAAGCATTTGAATAACAAAAATTTAAAAAAACTAACCCTAAAGGGATTCGGCCTAGTAAGGAAGTGAGTTTTTTTTTTTTTTAAATTTAAATTTCTATCTCTTTGATTTTAGTTATTTGGATAATTATGATAACTTTGTAAATTTTAGTTTGCTTGAAAAATTACTATAATAATCATATGTGAAATCGTTGATGAAATAACTAAAGAAAAACTTAGATATTTTGGTTTGAACCTATTATGAAATATTATGGAAAATTTTGGTAATATGTAAATTAAAAACTTAGTAAGATTAACATAGAAGAAAATAATTTTTTGGACCCAATAAAGTATTCGGCCAGCCCCTCTTGGATTTAATATTTTATTATTTTATTTATCTTTTAAGCGAAATTGTTATGTTGAGAAATTACAAAGTTATTTGATGACATGGTATATGAATATGACGTATGTTATAGTGGTGTGACGACCCATGATTTCGTTTCTTTCCATATTATTTAATTATTTATTTTAAAAATAATATTGGTGATTTAAATTGGTAAGGAAAAGGCTGAAGTTTAGAATTAAGCTTTGGGAGTATAGATTAGAGTGTTGGCCCAAAGTGTGGTGTGTAAGTCCAAAGGCCCATTGGATGAATCCATTAAGTCAACCAAGCCCATGCAAGAGGACACATGTCACTTTAGGAGAGTTTTAGTAAGTTTTTAAAGACTAATAGATGAAAAGAAGAAAATGCTAGTGGTTGAGTAGTTGACTAGTGGTTATCTTGGAAGATGAAGTGTGAGAATCAAGGTGGGATTTTCTCATCATTGGGATATTTTGGGATGTACAAATAGATCTTTATTTTAGTCTTCCTAAGAGTATGCTATATCTATAATAGTGACACATGTGGCATGAGATGAGAAAGAGAAGTGAGGAGCAAAAAAGGGAGCCTTCGGTGGAAGCATCTAGCCGAACCCCTTTTGGGTGTTTCCCATGAAACCTTATTTAAATCTAGATGAATGACCCTTGTGCGATCTTGAGAAGACATGTGGGAGCATGATTGATTGAGTGAGTGATGGAACAAGAGAGGAAAAGAGGATGAGATGAAGACCAAGGGGATTTGGGTGTGAGCATTGCCGTGAGCCTCATTTGTGGTTTTCCTAGGATTTTTACAAATCTAGATGAAGGGACATAAGAGATTTGTGTAAGGGAGTGTAAGGGACATGTGTGAGTGGTGATTTGACAAGTTGAGGAGACTCATGAGAAGAAAGAAAATCACACTTGGAATGAGAGGGTTTCGGGTTGCAGTAGGAAGGCGTAACCGAACCCTACCTTGTCCTTTTTCCAAAAATGAGATCCTACAATCTTATGGAATGACATGTGAATGATAGGTGAGTGTGTGAGGAGTGATGTGAAGTGTTGGAGGGTTTAGAACCCTTGAGAGGCGTCAGCCATGGGGAGGAGGAAGGAAATAGTTTCCAACCTAGAAGTGGTCTAGTTTAGGCATGGTATGGGAAAGTGATAGAAGTCAATCAAGGGTCTTTCAAACTTATCAAATGTCAATTCTAGAAGTAGGAAAATGTGGAGCTAAGGTAAGCATTCTTGAGTGGGAAGTGTTGAAGATGTAAGTGCTAAAGTTGATCCAAGCATAGGTAGAACACACACCACACTTATGTTCTCATTTCAAAAATATTCTCTTCAAGCCTTCATGTTTATAGTTAATCTAATGGAATATTTTACATGTATATTTTCAGATTTAAGCTAAGCCTACTAGAAGTATTGTAAGTATATTCTTATTTTGCCTCTAGCATTTCTAGTATATTTTTAAGAGAGTTTGATTGTATTATTTGAATCCTTGTTTGTTTATGTTAAGATGAATTTTTTTAGTGAAAATACTATGCTTAGCTAGATATGAGCCCATGCTTAAATCTTATGATTTTTTTATGCTTGATAATATAATATGATTGGTGGATTTAGTTAACTTATCTCCAAAAGGTCAACATGATGTATAAATTGATGAAATGCATGCATGATTATGGTTAAACTTGTTGGATATTGGATGATGTATGTAACAACCAAATTCTCGTCCTAATTTAATTTAAATGTTTAATTAAACACTAATATGAAAGATTAGTGATAATTTATAAGAACAAGTTCTAAAGAGATGGGCTTGGAAGTGAAGCTTTGGAGGCATGGATTGAGTGAATGGGCCAAGAGAGTAGTAGTGAGCTCACAAGCCCATAGTATGAACTCATGACCCACCAAACCCATATTAGAGACACATGTCACTTGAAGAAAAACTCTAGAAAGTCATCTAAGACTTGTAGGAAATTACTAGTGGGTGAAGGTTGACTAGTTGGTAGCCATGTAGGATGGAGTGTGGAATCTTATGAAAAGATTTTCCTATCATGGGATCTTGGAAGTACAATGGACCATCCCTTGATTTTCCAATAGAAGTCATATTATATGTGAGTGTGACAAGTGGCATGAAGAGAAGGATGGAGGGATGGAGCAAGGGAGTTCGGTGGGGGGCATTTCCTTGAGCTCCTTGAAGGGTTTTCATGGAGTGTTGCCACCAAAAAGTTCATGAGACAAGAGAGGAATGTGTAAGTGAATAAAGTAAAAAGTGTAAGAAGGTATATTGATGTGAAGAGAAGTATAATGTATGTAAGTGATGGAAATGACAAAGGAAGGAGATGAAGCAATGGAGGGTTTCGGTTGGAGCAAGGAAGGCCTTGGCCGAACCATGCATTGCTCAATTCCCAAAAGCATGGCTTTGAGATCATTTGGATGGACACATGAGATGATGGAGGGAAGGTGATTGAGTGAAATGCAAGAAAAATGAAGACCAAACACCCAAGGGGGCGCCGGCCATAGCAGGGGGAGGAGGGGGGGGGGGGAGAATCAAATCTTCCAAGGTATGGCCAAGACTTAATCTTGGAATGACCTAGTGTTGTCAATGTTTCAATCCATCATTGGCCATACCTAAGAATAGTAAAATGTGTACCAAAGACCCTAGTGGAAGGGTTTGGCCGTGTGACCCTATGCCTACTTTTCTTGGCTTGTTTCATTTGGACACAAAGCAAACATATCTCTACCCCACTCTCTCCACCTCTTGGCCAAAGCTATCCATTTGCCCTCACCATTGTTTCTTCTTCTTTTACCACATAACTTGAAGAGTTCTAAGTTAGTGGAGCTAAGATCAAGGGTCTTGAAGTGGATATTACTTTGGAAAAGGTTAGTGCTTAGACTTATGCAAGTCTAAGAAGAACACACACACACATGATACCATTGTTGTAGCTAAAAAGAAATAAGATTTCTCTTTGAATCTCCATGCTTATAGCTAGTTTAATAGGAGGTTCTATGTGTATATTTTCAGATTATAAGAAAAAATCTAATAGGAGTATTGTAAGTATACTTTCATCTTTTCTTTAACATTTCTTGTATATAGCTAATTGGTCATGCTTGTTGGATTAATTGTTGCATTGCCATGTTTGGATTAAATTGATTGGTGTTAATGCTTGTCTTTGGTATGAATATTCATATGTAAATCTCTAAGTTAAAATGAGGTTAGAACATGAGCATAGATGATGGATCAAGTATTAGTAGCAAAAAGAAATGGAAAGCATGAGTATTATATGAAATGATGAGGTTAATGCATGTTGGATCTTAGTATTAAGCTTATAAAATTTGGTGTTGCTAAGATTAAATTTACTTAAGGAAATATATAGTATGATTGACTTATTTAAGTAGGATATTGTCATAAGGAAATGAAGAATTGACATGCAAAGAAAATATATGACTAATATGAATTGTGGTGGTGTATGGATGCATATGAAAAGAAGTGATAACGTATATATGATGATTAGTAGTTTTTATTTGAGATCTTGTGATGTTTAAGGTTAAAATTAGAGGATTAAATTATGTTGATTATTTGTGGAATTATTTAGTTTAAGCTTATAGAAGACACTTGTTGATGTGGAAACTTTGAAGGAATTAATAGTAGAAAATCTTCTAAGTTAAAAAGGTGAATGAAAGAAGTTGGAATGAAATAAGATTGGATGTAAAAATATTTACTTATTGGATAATAGGGTTTCGGTTACCCCTTTCTAGAAATGGTATATGTTTTAATTAAACACCTTTAAAGGTTGGAGGATACTTAGAGTGAAGTGATGAAGAAAAACTCTAGGAAATATCCTAGGAGGTTTCGGCCTTAATGGTTTGGACATGGGCCAAGTATTCTACTTCAATCCTAGGCCCAAATTTGAGTGTTAGGGTAAGACGACTAAGTAGGGAATTGTAAAGTTGGTCCCGATGAAAAAGAAAATGAACTATGAATGCACTCGAGCTCGCCTCGGGTTTTGCATGAAAATGAGTAAGTGTTGCATGTCCCATGCATAAATCATGAAAAACATGTTTTTAGAGTCAAACATGTTTTTAAGAAAAAGAAAAAGTAAAAGAAAATTAAGTTTTAAAAGAACGTAAAAGGCTGGGATGGGGTAGTGCCCCAGTGGAACTTTCTGTTCACTCATGAGTGTTTAAAGTCGAGTGAAAGCCCTTGGGTCAACGAAGAACAGTCGGCGGACCGTGTATGGCTCCAGAAGGTGTCTAGAGCGCGGTCGCACCTAACACTGGTGGGTGCCAAAGACGGGTAAGGTGTAAGGACCTGCCCTACTATAAGCTACATGACGCACTCACCTTAAGGTGATGTGGTAACCAGTAGGGAACACACAGTGCTTAGGGGAACCGTGTTGTGTCTCATATATGCTATGCGATAAGTCATGATAAGATGGGCTTTCAAGCCATAAGAAAAAAATCAGTATCTGATAAGTGGCGCCTAAGAAAGAATAAAAAATGTGAAATATTTTTAAGAAATGATTTGAAAAGCAATTATATGAAAGAAGTCTGAAAGAAGCAAGTTTATACGAAAGTTTACATGAGCATGTGCATGAGTCGGTCATCCATTGCATATGCATTAGTTATGATTGTTTGGTTCACTTATTTGTATGCTTGGAATGTTTCAGTTAAAGTACTAGTATACTTGTTGAGATTTCTACCGAAATCTCACCCCCTTTTTATTATCTTTACAATCGCTCCTTTTGGAACGATAGAAGTTATTGCAGGAAAAAATGGATCTGTGGATTACGACTCTCAAGAAGATGGGTCGGACCCTCAAGGGCCTGATTAAGACAGATTCTGCTGAGCCAGTGACCCTAGACTTGTTAGGTCTGTGGGTAGCAGAGTCGCTTCCTATGGCGACCTACTTTTTTGACGACTTACGCCCTACAGGGTGTTGTCTGATTTTAGGAGTGGACGGGCTCCTCTATATGGGACGCCTGTTTACCTCATCCTCTGGGAAGATGTGTGACGTAGGCTCAGGTCTAAGTTTGGACCGTCTTCGTTACGGTCCTAACTTTAAGAAAATAAAGGAAGAACCTGCCTACTAGTATGTTTGGCGGAGACGGAGAGGATCGTTAATGCATCTATTTTGTATTACCAGTGTATTTTGAGGAAATCTTCTCGTTGTTTTGGGAAGTACTTTTGCATAAACTGTTAACATTGGTAACCTTAACTTTTGATGTATATATAATGTTTAATTTGGGTTTATATTTCGTTAACCATGTGATGTGCGACAAGCGTACACGCCTTGTTGAAGATTTTTGGCTTGACCTTTTTCCGCTACGAGGCATTACTGAGTTACAAAAAAAAAAGGAGAGAAGGATATTAAGCACTTAAATAATAACATTATATATATATATATATAATGCCTTCGCATGTAACGATGAGGGGTGAACTTCCTTGAGACGCTTATCCCCGACGTCACAATTTGCGTACGAACCCAAGCGCAAGCTGGGGTGCCGACAATGTAGGATATTTTACTTGAAAAAAATGATTTGTTTATTTAGTGGCAAAACCCATGTTCGATTAATGTACCATTTTAAGTTAAATGTCTTATTATATTTGTGGATTTAGGTACTTTGTTGCAAAGGTAGAATGTGGCATGATTGATATGATTAATAGTGAGAATATGCATGCATGTTAAGATAGAGCTTAGAGTTAAAAAAAAGTTTAGATTGGTGCACATGTTTCAGATTTAAGGGCTTAGGGTTGGAATTTTAAGTGATTAACTATTATTTTATATGATGATCAAGTCTTGAATACTTGAAAAGTTGGGAGCATGAAAAACTAGAAGGTTTCAATAGCATGAAATTCGGTTTCCACGTATACGATTAAGTGTGCTATTTTGGTAGAAAGAAAAGTGATTAAAGTGTTAGATCTAGTGTCTATAAGTTTCGGTTAACCCTATATAGAAACTATAAAAATGTTTTAGATGATCTCATCAAGGTCTAGTGAGTGCATGGAAAAGAATAGGAGAAGAAAACTTTATAATGTAACCTGGGAGGGTCTCGGCCCAACCCTAGGGGGCGCCGAGCACCCCTTCTTCCTACCAAGCCCATTTGTGATTTTTTAAATAAGAAAGAAGTAGAATCCTATGGTGTTTAACTTGTGAATGAGTGTGGCACTTAGTGCACGTGCATTCGTCTTACGTTTCGCATGTTAAGTGTTAAGAGTTTGCATGTTTCATGCACGAACTACGAAAATCATATTTTTGAGTCAAACATGTTTTTTTAAAGGAAAAAAAAATTAAATTTTTATAAAAACCCCAAAGGTTGGGACGGGGTAGTGTTCCAGTGAAACTCCCTGTTCACTCAGGAGTGTTTAAAGTCAAGTGAAAATCCCTGGGTCGACGAAGAACAGTCAGTGGACCATGTATGGCTTCAGAAGGTGTCCGAAGTATGGTCACACCTAAAACTAGTGGGTACCCAATGGCGGTGTTGGCTTTTACCTTAACGTATATGAATAAGGATGTAGTTGCTCGGTTTGAGTGGTTACCGAGTGATGAAGAGCGAAAGTTCACAAAATGTTTTCACTTAGATTTGAGTGGTCGCCAAGTGATACGGTAACTAGCAGGGAACACGCGGTGCTTAGGGGAGCCGTGAGGTGTCCAAATAAGAAGAAGAAGTCAGAACGAAAGAACGATTTTTGAGCCCAATATATGATATGATATGATAAGTAAGTGGCGTCTAAGATAAGAAAAGATGAAAAGTATTTGAAAATTATGAGGTTTGAACAGATGTTTCAGGTATTTTGTCTCGTGAATTTATAAGCAAGTACATGAAAGAAGTTAAAGAAAATAAGTTGATGAAAGCTGACATGAGTATGAGCATGTGTATCAGTAAAGTCACGAGTCCCATAATGCATGATGTACAAAGGTTATTTGTTATTCGCGAAATGATTGTGTACTTACTGAGATTTTTAAAAATCTCACCCTTTTATATTCTCACTATCGTTCCTTATTGGGGACGATAGAAGTAGTTGTAAGAGTTGACGGTGACAAAGACAGCGAAGATAGGGGAGACTTCCCAGACCCTTAATGGTTTGGTGACCTCACCCCCCCTTTTGATGTGGTGGCCCCTGTTTTGTATGAGCAACTAGTAGAGGACATGTGGCAGAGTATGCTGGCGAAGCCCGTTGATCGCCAGTGTGTAGGGTGCTGCTTGTCACTAGGGATTGATGGGTCCTTATTCATAGATCGCGTCTATGTCTCGAAGGTAAGGAAGTGCCTCCTATGGGGCGAGCGAGTAGGCCTTACCAAGTTTCTTTTTGGCCTCGATATGAAGGAGGTCAAGGACAAGCCTCCTTCTAGGTAGAGGGTCGTGGGATCAATACTTATCTATTTTGTTTAAGTATTTTGGGTCTTTCGTTGTTTTGGAAGAAAGAACAATTATGAACTAACTCCTTATGTTATTATTATTTTGATGAAATGTATTTGGGATATTAGAATTATGAAACCATGTGATGATTCAATTAGAAGGATTGGACCTCTTTCCGCTGTGAATACCTTTATTTACTACTCTTAATTAGAAAAAATATATATATGCGATACGACGAGAGGTGAATTTCCTTATGATGCTCATCCCTGACGTCTCAATATACGCACGATCCCAAGCATAAGTGGGAGCATTGACAATTGGCATATTTCTATATGTCATATAACTTATGGGGACATGAAATATGCATTAAAAAATCTAAGGGTATGTTCATGTCTCATTTCGTTACAAAAGTGTCGTCATAAATTATTACATTTTTTAAGAAAATAAGATAATAAGATTTTATAAGAAATTGATAAGACTAAGTAAACCTAAGTCACGTCATGACAGGTATAACGATACATAACGCTTGTATGATTGACGTGCCGACGGGAATAACGATACATAATGCCTATCGTAAAATAAGAATCGTGTCACGACAGGGACAATGATATGTAACGCTTGGATGACTGACATAATTTAATAAGTTAAGAGCTATGTCATGATGGGGACGGCGATATGTAACGCCCATATGACTAATGCGAAACAGAAAGCTGACGTGTCATGCTAAGGAAACTTGACAGGGACGATGATAAGTAACATTCGTTGAGGTTAAGAAATAAGTAAGATCCACAATATTAAGAAAGAAATACTAAAAAAAAGAAGAATTTTAAGGAAAAGATGGTAGGTCTATGTAAGGTATAAGTTTGTATAGGAAAGGAAAGCATAAATCATGCATGTCTCATGGAGAATTTAATAAGTTATATGTTTTATGATTTGTCATCTATGCTAATATTTTATTTTGTCTTTGCCTTATTATGTTAACTGTATATTTACTGAGATTTTTGAAAAAATCTCACTCTTGTATATTTTTATCTCTTTTTGGAATATTTAAATTTCATTGTAGGACTATATGGCAGAGAAAGGCAAGACCCTACTAACCCAGGGGACTCAGTGGAGCCTTGAGGGGCCTATTGATTACTCTCTTTTTGACTATTTTGTCTCTCCTACATATGATTACTTAACAGAGATTTGGTGTCATTATGCAATCACCATATCAGTTGAGCGGTAGCGTGTCGGATGTTGTTTAGTGTTGGGTTTGGATGGCTCCTTGTCCCTATATGGAGTTTATAAGACCCTGTATGGGCAATATCTCCAGTGAAATCTTGATATCAGTATGGATAAAGTTTGATACAGAAGAGAATTTCCAAAAGTGAAAGAGCCTAGGTGGCTCTGAAGATATTATTTTGATAAATTATGTATATGTTTATGATTGAGAAAACTAACTGGATTATGATATGTAATGAGACAATGTTGTGATGTAAATATTATACTGTATTAAGGTTATGTTTCTACCATGTGTTCATTAGATTTCTCTGTAAAATTTTAATGTAGACCTCTATTTGCTGCGAATTACATTGCATATGATAGTAAGTTTAGGTGTATGCATTGAACTTCTGATACGTATAGGGGTAAGTAGCCTACTGTTACTTACTCTGACTCCTCAATTTACGTTAAATTCCTAAGCGTAGATTGAAAGTGTCACAAGAGTCATGGGAATCGACTTTAGAGATAATCTATATGGGCTTCAGTTCTTTTCATCTCCATATCAATTGGCTCAATCAAATGTCTTTAGACTCTATTGCATGTCTTTGAACAACATTTAAACAGAATATAAATAGGGTGTAAACAATGTTTAAATAGGGTTCAAACAAGGTAGAGACTTTGGTTACCATGTTAGGGTTGTGTTGTCTTTGAACCTGCATGCTCATTAGCTCCACTGCGTGGATTTTAATAAGGTTTAAATAGGGTATAAATAGGATTTTAACAATATATAAATAGGGTATAAAGAGGGTTTAAAGATTGTGTAAATATGGTATAAACATATAGACTTTGATTGCCATGTAGGGGGTTGCGTAGTCTCTTGACCTGTGCAATTATTGGCCCCACTGAAATTCTTTGAACTCGACTTTGAGGGCCAAGTAACAGGTGTTTCCATGCCCTTGGCTTCATTGGGATAATATGCACTCGACTTTAAAAGCTATGTAAGGGATCTTACGGTCTCCTGACCTCCATGCCTATCGACTTCATTAGGAGTTTTGAGACTCCACTTTAGAGGTAACATATATGGTCTTGAGTTATTTTGATCTCGAAACCAATTGGCTCAATTAGAAGTCTTAAGACTCACTTTTTTGGCTATAAAAGATCGATGTTGGGGCTATTGAACTGCATAGGCATTGGCTTCACTTTGGCTATACTGGGATTGTTTGGACTTGACTTTTGGGCTACGTAAGATATTATTGGGTCTCTTAATGTCCACACCCATTGGCTCCACTGCGTGTCTTTGAATAGGGTTTAAACAAGGTATAGAATTTGGTTGCCATTTAGGGGGTTTCATGCTCTCTTGACCTGTATAATTAATGGTTTTACTGAAAGTCTTTGGACTCAACTTTGAGGTCTATGTAAGAGGTTTTTGTATCTCTTGACCTCCATTTCCTTTGGCTTCATCGGGACAATTTGGACTCAACTTTAAACACTATGTTAGGAACCCTATGGTCTCTTGACCTCTATGGCGACTGGCTTCATCGGAAGTCATGGGACTTGACTTTTTAAGCTATGTAAGATACTGTGGGTCTCTTAATGTCCACGTCCATTGGCTCCACTGCGTGTCTTTGAACATTTAAACATGGTATACATGGGTTTAAATAAGGTATAGACTTTAATTGCCATGTAGGGTGTCGTGTTGTCTCTTGACTTGCATGCCTATTGGCTCAACTATGTGGATTTTAACAGAGTTTAAATAGGGTGTAAGTAGGGTTCAAACAAGGTATAAAGATGGTATAAACAGAGAATAAATAGGGTATAGACTATGGTTGCCATATAGGGGGTTACGCAGTCTCTTGACCTACACAATTATTGGTTGCCATGTAAGGTATTCAACCTCCTTCACATCTCTCAAGTTGGTGATGAATTTTCCTCCAAAAAAATTCAATGTGTGCAAATGGTGGGTTTGATTCCTTTAATGTCGGAAATTGACCATCCAAGTGCTCCTTTATGTTGCTTGAGGACCCTTAGGAGCTGCTCCTCTTGCTCAACTGACAAAGAAGATGGGATAATACATGGAAAAGTGTTAGTTGGCCTAAGAAAAACATATTTCAGTGATTTAGGTAGTGGTTTCAAAACTGTAAATGGGGGAACTTCATTTGATGGTTTCTGGTTTATGAATAAAAGTAGCAGGTCTTCAAATTTGAGTCGCCAAATGAATCCATTTTGCTACCTGCACTAGAATTACTACATTAGTATCCAATAGCTCAATATTTTCTAAGGTTTTAGGTAAAACATGCTCCATTTGACTCTCTTGCTCTAATAAAAAAACAAATTCTTCAGCAAGTAAAGATTCCAAACAATTCACTTCCTGGAGTTCTTTCAAATCTTGGGGCTACCTACAAGTGTTAAACACATCTAACTCCAATGTCATATTCCCAAAAGTCAATTTAAGGATTCCATTTCGACAATTTATCAAATAATTAGAAGTAGCCAAAAATGGCCTCCCTAAAATGATGGGTGCCTAAAAACCAGTATGAGGAGTTAATTGGACATCTAATGCCACAAAATCAATGAGATAATAAAAGTTATTTACTTGCACCAACACATCTTCCATTACTCCCCAAGACTTTTTAATTGAACGGTTGGCCAATTGCAAGATTGTAGAAGTTGGTTTCAATTCTCCTAAACCAAGTTGTTTATAGGTGTTGTAAGAAGCAAATTCACATTAGAACCTAAGTCTAGTAAGGCTTGACCTATTTTCAAGCTTCTTATAATACAAGCTATTGTTAGAGAACTTGGAGCTTTATACTTAGGAGGAGTATTAGACTGAATAATGGCATTGACTTGTTCCATGATAAATGCCTTCTCTTGCACATTAGATTTTCTCTTAATCGTACACAAATCCTTCAAAAATTTGGCATATGTTTGGATTTGCTCAATGGCATCAAGAATAGGAATGTTAATGCAAACTTTTCTAAAAATATCAAAAATCTTAGCATGATGTTTATTTTTATATAATGGAGGCCCTGTAGAGTGGTTCGGTTGGTAATGTTAGAAAAATAGCCCTTTATTTATACGACAACACATAAGAAAAAACACAATAAAGACATTATTCCTCACCACACCGAATCACTACAAGTGACAAAAATCACGATCTCACCTCTTTGATTCACCAAGAACTTTCATTAGAAATCGAGATCTCACGATTTCACTTTTCAAAATTTTGATCTCCCAAGCCGATTGAGTTTCTTTCGTTGCTTGATTCAAGAAATTTGAGCAAAACTTGGATAAATACAAAAACAAATTTACGTCAAACAATTCCACTAACCATTTCCCTCCCCATGATTTTATCCTTCAACCAAATAACATAAGATGTATAAAAATTAAAAAAAAAAAGATGTGAAATTGAATGTGAATCTTCCAGACTTCAAGTACTATTGCATGTGAGATTTGATATTAAAACCCAGAAAAAAAATAGAGAAACACAAATCTGATATGCAAACGCACAAATCTGATGTGAAATCTTGTGTGCCACCTGATTTGCCTTTGTTTATTTGCAAAAAAATCTGGTCAGAGGTTGCAAGAGGTGGGGGAAGGAGACTTCATAGTCATGCACCTATGTGGTTTTGTCTCTTCCCATTATCTATCTTCCACATCTTGAGGAGCACAATGCAAGGAAGCAGAGTGCTCTTGATTTTCTTCAATATGATACGAAGTTGTGAGGGAAGCTAAGGAGGCAGGGAAAATGAAGGAGAGAAGGAGGGCTGGGGTGTATGCAAATGTAAATGAAGTTTAATAAATTATCTACGTGTCATCATATGAATGGATGGCTGATTTTATATGTTTAAAAGCCCAACCGTTTCCCAGGTTAACTCTTTATATAAAGGAACCAATCTTTGAGGAAAAGGTGTTGGAGGAGTGACCTTTGGTTCCAAAGAAACATCAACCTCGAAATTTTGACTTTGTGCATTGGGAATGAAATTTTCACCTTTCTTGCCAGCTTCATTACTCGGTGTATCAATCTCTTTACCACTACGAAGAATTATTATGGCCTTGAAAGTCTTGTCAGTTGCTTTAGTAGATGATGAAGGCTCTATGGCAGCAATTTGGACTTAAGGATTAGGTTGGGGTTAAAATGGAAATTTTCCTTTCTCTTGCACACTCGTGGCTGTGTTCAGCTTGATCAAATTGTTCCTTATGTCATTGATGGCTTGAGAAGTTTGGTTATTTATGGTGGTTTGACTTTGCATGAACTGTTGAAGAGTAGAGACCATTTGTTGAAATTGGTCATCCATGGGTTTTCTAAGGGCTAGAATGTAACATCCCAACCCTAAATTTGATATTTATTTATTTATTTATTTATTTTATTCTTTTATTTATTTGATTAATTTATGTATTATTTATGCAATTCTCTTATATAGCATTTTCTTTTGATAGGATTAGATGGGTTAATATGTTGTTTATATTTTAAATGTGGATGTTTATTATAGATATTATTTTGACTATAATTGTTAATATTTTAATAGATGAAGTAGGATGTTATCATCATCATCATCATCATCATTATTATTATTTGAAATAGGTTTTAAAATGGAGTTCAACTTAATTAGATTGTTTTCTCCTAACTAACGAATTTATCTATCATTTTAAATAGTTTAAATCTTGAGGTCAATTCACTCCATGCACATCTCTTCGTCCCTTAATTTTCTAGGGTTTGTTTTTGGTCGCCTTTATATTTCACACATTAACCTCACAATCACACACAGCTCCTCATGCACTTATTGATCACTTGAACCCTAGACTAAGCTGCTCGTCCACGCCATTAGCACCCCGACACGGCCCTTCACTGCACTAAGCACGTTTCTATATTTTTTGATTACTAGGGTTTTTCCAAAATACACACATCTCTTCTATGTATATTACGGTTACTACCGCTACCCCTCACAAGACCCTTCACGTTGTAGCCTCCTCTCATGCACACGAAAACCCACACTGCCACAGTACACCTCAGAAACCACTGCCCTAACCAGCTACGACCTCTTTCCACTGTGGACATTGAAACTAACAACCCCTTCTCAATTCAGCAACTACACTTCATGATAAAAAATAGAGCAACCTCCAGTAATTTGGTCCCATACACGGCCAGTGCACCACCCTGCGGAGAGCCACCTTGACATGCACAAAACCTCTGCCGCAAGCAGCTCGATCGTCCCTTATTTTTACCACCCAAAAATAGAGCACTTGCTCTCCAAACCGTAGTCTTGCCTTGCCACAGTTGGGGCCACAACGTCGCTGCCATCAACAATAGAAGAAGCCAAAGATCAAGCTTCCATCGCCCAATGATGTCCAACAGCCCTACCAGTAAGCTCATTGTCGTCAGCCACCCTCCCTCTTCCCCTATATCTCATTAGGCAGCCAACTTATATTTCTAACTCTCACACTCTCTCTTGCAAAGAACTATCTTTCCAAGGGGTCCAGTGGTATCGTCGACCACTCCTAGCCGCCCAAAGCTGCCGCGCATCACCTCCTCTTTTGGTGAGTTCCCTGTTTTTCAAACAAGTCATGGAAATATTCTACTTGGCTTGCTTTGATGTTTATACTAGTTTTAATTGGAGATATTTATTTATTTATAGCAAAACCATTTTATTATGTTTTTCTCATACTTGATGTAAATTAAATGAATATAGCAGCTCAAGTTTTTACTATTTATTGAAAAATATTTAGGGTTTTGAATTATATTATCAAGTTTTATTTTATTATTAAACTATAGTAATAGTTTACAATAAATTTTAATATTAAATACGTTAGCCATAATTTTAGTAAGCTTTATTTTCCTATAGAAAATAGTTAAGGATACTTTTATATTAAGTATTATTAAGTTTATTTTTTGAACTAAATCTCAGCTGTCATTTTTGGACTCAAATGAATATATATTATTTATTAGATTATATTTGAAAAGGCTATGTATGATATTATTATTTTAATAATTATATGAAATTCGTATTTGTTAGATTTCTTATAACATTGAATAAATTTGTTAATAATATTTTAAACGTTGTTAATAATTATTATATTTATTATAAAGTTTGGTACTTATGTTAATTAAAAGAAGGTATACCTATTTTAAAGATTTAGATTTTCACAACTTATTTTTGATAGAATTAAATATAGTTCAAAGTATTTTTCTAAGTTTTAATATGTTATTAGTTGTTGAATCCAAGGTTTCAAGTTTCATGTAAATTTACAAATGGATTTTAATGATAACAAATGAATCCAAAGAATAAAGGAGTCTCAAGTTCAAATTGTCCACACAATATAATCAAGCACATCAAGGAAGTAAACATGAGCAAGAAGTGAACAAATTCACATTAAAATCATAGAGTAATGTTGTAAATCTCTTAAAAATTTGAAATTAAGATTAAAGCTCAAAATTAATATTTTATCATAAAACATTAAAATATATTTTCCACATGTGCATGAATATTTTGAAAATTAAATTTGAAAATTTTGAAAGATGATTGCTTGTCATCTTTCACATGTGCATGGCATGATTAAAAGTTTGAATTTTGAAAATATTAAGATGATTGATTATCATCTTTCACATGTGCATGACATGATTAAATGTTTGAATTTTGAAAATATTAAGATGATTGATTGTCATCTTTCACATGTGTATGTTTTATTTGAATATTTTCAAAAGTGATGGATGCTTTTCTTGACTTATGCAAAAGGTAAATATTTTTGTTTGAAAATTTTGAAAAGTAAAAGATTAGGTTTGAAATTTTTGAAAAGTAAAATGTTCTCCTTTTGTCACATGCAAAAAGTAAAAATATTTGATTTGAAATTTTTGAAAAGTGAATGATGATATCTTTGACATGTGAATCTTTTTAAATTTGAATATGAAGTCTCATATGCCTATAAATAGATCATTTGAGAGTTTCACATTTACAATACCAAGAGCATACAACATTCATTCAAAGTTTTCATTCTCTCTTCTCTAAGCATTGAGCCTTAACCTTTGAGAGATATAGTTTGTGTTGTATTGTTTTTATTTCACTAATTGAGGAGTGTTTTCTGATAGCCTACCCACTATCAATTCTTGTATAAGTAAAAGGGTATGTATAACCCTTGTTTGTATAGAAGGTGTTCTACACAGGGAATAGTTAAATCACCAAGTGTGAGGTGATTGGAAGTGTAGAAGGTGTTCTACACGGAGAATAGTTAAATCACCAAGTGTGAGGTGATTGGACGTGTAGAGGGTGTTCTACACGGATTCTTTGGAGCGGTGCTGCTCAAAGGTGTAATAGATTTCTATCTCCACCTCAAAGGTATTGTTTTGAAAGATGAAAATCTTGAGTTGAAGAAAAAGAAAAATGATTTAGAAAATATTATTGAAAAATTTACGAATGGAAAAAGAAATTTTGAAAAACTTCTTGGTAGTCAAAGATGTGTTTTTGATAAGGCAGGCTTGGGATATAAGCCAAAACAAAAATACAAATTTTATAAAAACTTCTTTGATAATCCTTCTACATCAAAGTCCAATATTCAAAATTCTTTTCATAAAAATAATTTTGTTAAAAAAGGATATTATTATAATCACTCAAGTTCTTCATATATGTCACATGCTATTTGCAATTTTTGTAATAGAAATGGTCATAATTATTTTGCTTGTCCTATTAGAGGAAAACATACAATGACTATTAGGGCCATATGACTACCTAAACATCTTGTTTCTTTTAATACTAATAAATAAAGGACCCAAAGAACTTGGGTACCAAGAATTATTTTTAATTATTTTTGTAGGTATGCATGAAGTATTCTACATGTAAAAATAAATGACTTTTAGATAGTGGATGTTCAATACACATGACGGGAGACAAGACTAAGTTCTTTGATCTTAGATCTAAAGAAGAAGGACACGTGACATTTGAAGACAACTTGAAAAGGAAGATCGTGGGAATAGGTAAAATATGTTGAGCAACCTCCAGGTTTTGAAAATCATATTTCTCAAAATCATGTTTTCAAACTCACAAAAGCACTATATGGACTCAAACAAGCTCCTAGAGCGTGGTACGAGAGACTTAGTGGTTTCTTGATTGAAAAAGGCTTTTCAAGAGGAAAATTGATACAACTCTTTTCATTAAATACGAAAATGATGATATTCTTTTGATTTAGATTTATGTTGATGATATAATATTCGGTGCTACTAATGAAAATATGTGCCAAGTTTTTGCTAAGACTATGCAGGAAGAATTTGAAATGAGCATGATGGGAGAGCTTATATTCTTTCTCGGATTGCAAATTAAGCAAGCAAAAAGTGGCACATTCATCAATCAAAATATATTAAGGAATTGCTGAAGAAGTTTAGGATGGAAGGTGCGAAGGAACTAGAACACCAATGAGCCCATCTACTAAACTTGATAAAAATAAATCCGGTAAACCAGTTGACTCGAAGGTATATCGAGGTATAATTGGTAGCTTATAATATTTGACAGTCAGTAGACTAGATATTATGTTTAGTGTGTGCTTATGTGCACGCTTTCAATCATTTCCAAAAGAATCACATTTAATTGTAGTTAAGCGCAGTCTTAGATATCTTAGTGGTACAATTAACTTAGGGTTATGGTACCCTAAGCACACATCTTTCGATCTAATCAGCTACACAGATGCAGATTATACTGGCTGTAAAATAGATCGAAAAAGCACTAGTGGAGCATGTCACTTCTTAGGTCATGTACTAGTTTCTTGGTTTAGTAAAAAATAAAATTCTGTTGCACTATCTACTACTGAGGCAGAATATGTTGCTGCGCGTAGTTATTGTGCTCAAGTTCTTTTCATGAAGCAATAACTTGAAGATTTTAAACTCATGTATAATCACATTTTAATCAAATGTGATAATACAAGTGCTATAAATCTTTCAAAAAACCCAATACAACATTATAGAATTAAGCAAATTGAAATAAAATATCATTTTCTTCAAGATCATGTGCAGAAAGGCGATATAGTACTAGAGTTCACAAACACACATGATCAGTTAGCAGATATATTCACAAAACCTTTACCAGAAGATAGATTATGTATGATTAGAAGAGAAATAGGTATGATGCATGTTATGAATATCTCTTGAAAGATAGATCAGAGTTTATAAAAATAGAGAGATATTTTTTTAAATACTTTTACATAAACTTGAGGTTCTTAGCCTCATGTTTGAGACGCTCTTTCTCTTCATACAATATCATGTCATTCCTATCCATGAGAACTAGCAAGCAGAATGAAGAATCCAATAGAGATTTCAACTGTTTATTCTTCTGCCGAAGGATTCCTTCCCTTGTGTGAGACTCTTGAACAATTCGTTGAAGTACAATAATTTGTTCTTTAAGCTTTTCAACCTCATGATTTTTGACTTGTAACTGTTGGGAAAAAGCAACAATAGAGGATGAGTAGCGAGTCCCGAGACTCACCTAGTCGTAGATAGCATCAGAGTTTGGCTTATTAGCCAAACTATTATTCTCTTGCTGCAACATGGCGCCAATGGTAGCTGCAGAAAGGACATGAGATTGAGATGTAGAATACCTCATGGATGGATCTAGAGGAATGTTAGAAGAATGAGCCATTGAGAAAAGAATTGAAAACTTAAGCGAGAATATTGAAGGAATGCAGATGAGTTATAGAGATGAGAATAAGATTTGATGCAAATCGGATGAACTTTAAAACTGAATTTATAGAGATAGCATAAAGAACAAGACAAACTATTGTCTCTTCAAATCTTATTAGTCAAAAGAAATACAAGATATGCTGGACACACATTGTCAAAAGTTTTCTTACTAGAAAAACGGCTCACTGCTGCTATCATGGCATTGACGGCCTTAGGAGAGAAAATTGATGGTTGATGCGTCAAGAGTTCCTGATTCAAGTCTGGAACATTAGTGGAAGAGAATTGTTCGGCCATTTTATCGTTATGGAAAAACAGAACTTAGGTCAAGAAGCGATTTTTTTTTTTTAGTATCCGATAGGTGAAAATGATTTTTTTTTATAGAAACTCAGAGCCTTCAATCCCGTTTTTCAACAACATCAGGCGATTGTTTAAATTTTCAGCCGCACTAAATTCATAGAGTTAGGCCTCAAAACTTTGCAGCACTTGTCGGGTCACGGACGACTTTTTTTTTTCAACTATCTACAGTGTCTATTAATGCACCATTTTCTTCAGTCTATTTACTTGCTGCCAATCCTTTTTAATGAGGGGGAGAAGTTTTAGACTAGAACATTAACATTATTTAAATTGCTAAACTTGTTATATATAATTAGAATTATATATATATTTTTGCTTGAAAAACTAACGCATATTCTCAGGGGGAGCTTAAGTATTAATACAGGTTTCAGGTTCTATCAAGCATTTGTCATCATCAAAAATGGGGAGATTGTTGAATCCAAAGTTTCAAGTTTCATGTAAATCTACAAATGGATTTTGATGATAACAAATGAATCTAAAGAATAAAGGAGTCTCAAGTTCAAGTTGTCCACACAATATAATCAAGCACATCAAGGAAGCAAGCATGAGCAAGAAGAGAACAAATTCACATTAAAATCATAGAGTAATGTTGTAAATCTCTTAAAAATTCGAAATTAGGATTAAGGCTCAAAATTAATATTTTATCATAAAACATTAAAATACATTTTCCACATGTGCATGAATATTTTGAAAATTAAATTTGAAAATTTTGAAAGATGATTGATTGTCATCTTTCACATGTGCATGACATGATTAAAGGTTTGAATTTTGAAAATATTAAGATGATTGATTATCATCTTTCACATTTGCATGACATGATTAAAGGTTTGAATTCTGAAAATATTAAGATGATTGATTTTCATCTTTCACATGTGCATGTTTTATTTGAATATTTTCAAAAGTGATGGATGCTTTTCTTGACTTATGCAAAAGGTAGATGTTTTTATTTGAAAATTTTGAAAAGTAAAGTGTGCTCCTTTTGTCATATGCAAAAAGTAAAAGATTAGGTTTGAAATTTTTGAAAAGTAAAGTGTGCTCCTTTTGTCACATGCAAAAAGTAAAAAGATTTAATTTGAAATTTTTGAAAAGTGAATGATGATATCTTTGACATGTGAATCTTTTTAAATTTGAATATGAAGTCTCATATGCCTATAAAAGATCATTTGAGAGCTTCACATTTACAACACTAAGAGCATACAACATTCATTCAAAGTTTTCATTCTCTCTTCTCTAAGCATTGAGGCTTAACCTTTGAGAGATATAGTTTGTGCTGTATTGTTTTTATTTCACTAATTGAGGAGTGTTTTCTGATAGCCTACCCACTATCAATTCTTGTATCAGTAAAATGGTGTGTATAACCCTTGTGTGTGTAGAAGGTGTTCTACACGGGAAATAGTTAAATCACCAAGTGTGAGGTGATTGGAAGTGTAGAAGGTTTTCTACACGGGGAATAGTTAAATCACCAAGTGTGAGGTGATTGGACGTGTAGAGGGTGTTCTACACGGATTCTTTGGAGCGGTGCTGCTCAAAGATGTAATAAGTTTCTATCTCCACCTAAAAGAGATTGAATAGTGGCTTTGGGGATCCTCAAGGGGTAGCTTGAGGCGAGGACGTAGGCAGTGGGGCTGAACCTCGTTAACATACTGAGTTTGCTTTTCTCTTTTACTCTTTATATTTATTACTGTTTCATATTTTGTTTATATTTTGTATTGTATACTTGATTTATAATTATTAATTTTTTTTAATACAACTCAATTCACCCCCCCTCTTGTGTTAGTCATCTGAGCAACATTAGTATTTAAATATTTTAAAATATAAGTATTCATTGATTTCTATAGTCATTTAATTATTTTACCAAATAAATTTAATTAAATAGAAGTATCCGACGTGTTAAATATAACTTTGATTATTTTACTAAAGTATATTTTTAAAGTGAAATATGTTATTAGTATTTATTAGTTTTTAATATTAGTATTTAATGTATTTTGTATGACGCTATTAAAATTTAAATCATTCTTTACGATATGCATTAATTCAATAGACTGTTATGGTACATTATTTTAGAAACGTTAGTGATAGTTTGTATTTCATATAGGTAATGTCAAGTTATGAAGGAGAACATAGGAAGCAGCACAGCGAGATAAGTGAATTTGATTGGAAAATTAGGAGCCTCATAGTTAGATTATCTTATTAGTAGAGCAAATTCTTTGATAGCCATTTTCATATACCCCTCACGTCATGCAAGTATGTCATTCAGCACAGTATAGCACACGATCATGTCATTCAACATCATGTTAGATTCAACAAGTTATAGTTATTTATATTAGTATGTAATTATGCATTCATGACGCATAAGTTAAGTTTAAGTATAAGAATAGGTCAGATTAGAAATAAATTAATTAGTTATTTAGTTAATTTGGAGGGTCATTCAGATGCATGGTATCAATGCATATCATAGCAAGATGAATGTGTAAGCTATGGACCTAAGCGTGGTCCACTATAGTACGTTAGAGTACTATCAGTGGCTCCCCTTGCTGCTGTAGGACGTGGGGCCGGTCCAGAACCTTACACATGGTTAAGTGTGTTGGCCAATCAGTTTAGTTAAACTAGTTCAGCTAAATCAGTTCAACTAAATCATTTCAGTTAAATCAATCCAGCTAAATCAGTTTAGTTAATCAGTTAGTAAGTTTAGTTAGATCAGTCAATTAATTAAGACCAGTTAGTTTAAGTCAGTTAGTCAGTTGAATTAGATAGTTTAGTTATGCATAGCATGAGCATTAGCATATACAATCATATTTTCAAACTTCAGCATAAATTTTATGAAAATTTTCTATAGTATAATCTTACGTTGTGGTGGATTTCCTTTATAAGTCATCGACTCATTTTAGTTTATTTCCCATTTTTAAAACCATCTAGGTGAGGAAGTTGACCAGTGCGAGTAGAGAAGCTAGGAATCGATTGAGCAGTTATTTGAATTTTTAACATTTCTAAAAATAAATGTTTTTATGACACAAGTTTACTTTCAGTTATTTTAATAAATTTTTTGAAAGACATTTTATCAGAACTTAGTTTTTTGGAATAAATGTTAATTATTTTATTATTAAAATCAAGAATCTCATGCTGGATTAACCGGTTTAGAAAATTTAAGTGATACTCTTTAACCTATGGGAATTGAGTGTTACATGGAATTAGTGCATTTTGTTGGGTATGAACTGGAAATTGAGGTACACCAGCTCCCGAATGTGTTGAACTTGTGGGATGATTATTTCTCCAACTGAAGTTAGGATGATTTCTCCAACCTGCATTGTAAGTGTTAGAATATGGTGCAAAAAGAGGTTTAGAAATCATGTTAACAGGATGAGAAGTATCAAACAAGACTTCTTTAAAAGCTGGAATAGTAAGGCATTCAAATGTTACATGGCTAACATCCTCACAAATGTTACATTTTTCTTGTTTTGGAATGCCTTGAATTTCATGCACTTTCTTTAACTTAATTGCCTCCAATTTTTTTGACAATAAGGAAAATTTGGTTTGCAAATCATCCTCCTAATTTAAAATATATTTACCTGCCCCACTCACGGTCCTTAATGGTTCAACTCTATCATAGACACAAGAAGTGTCCTATGATTGAGCGTTTTCAGCCAAGTAATCAAAATAAGCAAATGCTTTTTCTGGCTCCTTATTAAAGAATTCTCCATTACATATGGTTTCGACAAATTGTCGCATCTTAGGTATCAAAACTTCATAAAAAAAAAAACTAATTATGCATCAATCCTCATAACTATGGTGTGGACAAGAATTTAAGAGATCATTGAACCTTTCCCAACTTTGATAAAAAGTCTCATTTTCTTTCTGAGAAAAATTCATGATTTGTCTCTTTAAAGCGTTGGTTCAATGCATTGGGAAAAACTTTTTCAAAAATTCAGCTTTCATTTCTTGCCATATTCCAATGGATCTTGGCCTCGGTGCATTTAATGATGTTTTTGCTTTGTCCTTAAGAGAAAAAGGAAACACCTTCAATCTAATAATCTCCTCAGTACAATTTTGATCTAAAAATATGGAGCATACCTCCTCAAATTTCTTAAGGTGCAAGTATGGATTTTCGAATTTCATCCCATGAAAATGAGGCAATAACGGTATCATACCAGGTTAAAAATTGAAATTATGAGCATTCAATAGTGTAATGATGGATGATGGACTGGTGGTCCTAACGGGATGCAATATTCTCTGTGTTTTATTCGGATTTCCCACATCCCTATTCTCATTTCCAGCCATGGTGCTCAAAGTGTCATATTAGTGTTCAGAAGTTGAATCAAGTGATACCAATGCAAAATCAGTTGATAAATTGTAAATGTCAAAAGCAGATTCTATGGTGTATTGATTTTGAACCAAACGACCAGAACTATTTCAAAACCAATCAAACATAAATAGTAGCAACCAAGAGAAAGAAAAAGAACGAAAGATAAAAATTCTAAGAAATGAAAGATACAAGAAAATAAAAATTATATCAACTAAAAGAAAAGGGATTAAATATCACCAGATCTGTGAAAAAGTTCATAGTATTAACACTTCGATTTTTTTTAGCAAAAAGAATGCTTCATAGAATGCCAATTGTCCCTGGCAACGATGCCAAAAACTTGAACAACTAATAGTTTTGACTTCCAAGCACAGTAGTTGTCAAAGTAATACAAAGGTAAATCCCAAGATCGAATTCATAGGGACAATGGGAATTATGCAAACATTTCATAATCATAAGATAACATATCACTGTTTATGGTAACAAGAAATTTTGAAAAGAAAAGAAAGCATTAAACTAAAAGATTTAGTAAGGGAGTGTGGAATGGATTAAGAGTAAAATTGTTGGCTGTTTTGGAAGTTCAAGCATGAATAAAACTAAAAATAAATGTGAATTTATGTTTCTAAAATTACCAAGAATCAAGAGATTTAGAGGAAATGTGTAGAAATTGAATTAAACTAGTAAGAAACAATAAAACAAATACTTGAGATGCAATTTTTGCCCATTTCTAATTTGGAGTTGGATTTACCTCTAATTTCATATTCTCTCAACCATCTTCTCATTCCAAGAGATTATGATTGGATAATAAAACAGTTAGTACAATTTTTAGTATAATCAAAGTGCTTGATAGATTGTATAAGAAATGTAAATTTGAAAGAAAGCCATTAAAGTCTTGTTACGAGTTCAAGCATCAATCGTGCCTTTACGTCTACAACTGATCAAGTTTGAGAATATGGAACTCTGATCCTTACTAGCAAATTGAAATACAATCAAACAAGTTAAGCATTCAAAACTCCATAGAATTGAAGCAATCCAACCAAAATAGTCCATGGGTTACTTATTGAATCTCAAGTTAACAATCTAGCCTATCATCTATAAATTAGCAAAATAACCAAATGGAAATAGCCCTAAAAATCCATAAAACATCTCTCAGAACAGTGTAAAAAAATAAAGAAAATAATATGAAAACTATCTAACCCCTTCACTCGAATACTTCAATTTCTTCCTTATCTTCTCTCTCCAAGCTGTGGATTTCGTCCTTACCCTCTATGCATAATTGTTGCTCTCATCCACTTGAGGTCCCAAAAATGCTTCTAGAATATTGCCCAAGTTTTTGGGTTGTTTGTCTATCAGGTTGTAGTAAAGTCACACTGGGTATCCTCATCAGGTTGGGTCACATGGATTTCACTTGGGCTTCAGTTGCAGCGTGAGCTTGAGTTGGACGTCGGCTGCTTTAGTTTTATCTCTCCGGTTGCATGCTTCACAAATCAGATTGCTGCCCAAGGCTTCTTTTCATCATCTTGTGGGCTTCAATTGATTCACCCAAATGGGTCATTAGAAATCAACTCACAGCTTCTTAGTAAAATCACGAACTAGTTGTCTCTCAATTTCCATTGATTGCATGACTACAGGTTGTGAAAGGATAATTGGCGACAAGCCAAAGCCCGATAAAATTTGGGCTCGAAGCCCATGGTCCAAATATGGATAGCACGTGTCAAACCTGACTGGAGATGCCGAAATCAGAGACAACTTGAATCACAGACCACCACGACTAAAGAAGAAAAGAACAAGGCAATTTCGATCATAAGCTAATGTCAGAAACAAGATTATGTTTACTAGCGCAAGTTACGGATGAAGATAAGGCTGCATTTAATGTTCTCCTTTAGAAGGATCTAATTGAGCATTGATCGAAGGAAAATCTGATTAATAAGATGAGACAAGCAAGATAAGATTTTTTTCCCAGGGATGACGGACGAATGATGTTCCAATTAGTAAATCTTTTTCCTCAAACCGTCTCCTAGGAAAAGCACAGGCACCTATAAATAACACTGGACAAAATCTAAAAAAAGGTACATTCTGACATTTTCCTTCTAAAAACTTCACAAGTCATATTCTCTATACTAATTTAATCATCGGAGCGGTCTCGGACCTTGGTCATCCTTTTTCTCACATTTACAGGTCTCGGTCGATTGGGGACTGAAAGGTTAGACTGTAAATTACGTCCTTAACAGTGGCGCCGCTGTGGGATACTTGATAAGTGTATTTTTTGCATGTCTACCATACTGCTACCCCAGACGACCGAACACGAGCAACACTAAGATTCGGCCATAAAGGAGAAGCGCTAGAAGAAGTTGTGAGGAAGCTGAGGGAGGAGAATGCTGTCCTTCGACAACCCTATGAAGAAATATCGGCTCGTGGTGAGGTCAACCTCGATGAGAATGTGAGCTCCCGACATCCTGATGAAAATGATGCCTCCGAAAGAGAACGTCGCCGGATGCACATTGAGTTAAAAGAGTTAGGAGACAAATATGCTGAAATGGTGAAGTTAATCAATCCAACTGAAGGGCACATCTCTTCGCGAGGAAGCATAGGGCACCCTACAGTGCAGACGTCCTGGCCATCCCTCTCCTGTCCAGATTTAAAGTTCTGTAGGTAGAGCTGTATGATATATCTCAAGATCCTGTGGAGCACCTAGAGGCCTTCAAAGCACCTGTTAGTCTGCATAGTTATCCTGGCGAAGTGGCATGTCGAGCATTCCCTCTCACATTGAAGGGAATAGCCCGGACATGGTTCGGAACCATTCCTCCAGGATCAATCAATAGTTTCGAAACATTAGCCCGACTTTTCACTACCCAATTTATGGCCAGTAGGAAAAGGAGGCACCCAGCAACGTACCTACTGATTGTCAAATAGGGAGAGAGAGAAAACCTAAAAGGATACCTAACCAGGTTCAATAAAGAAAGGATGACGACCGACAATCAGGATGAAAAGATCACCTTAGCAGCTCTCCTAGGTGGCATATGGCCCAAGAGTCCCTTTATGGGAGAAATAGCTCGCAAAACTCCCACAATTTTGAATGGGTTTATGGATCAAGCTAATGGGTTCATTAACGCTGAAGACACGCTTGAGGCCCTAGTAGCCCTAGGACGAGAGGAACTCTGGCCAACATTGAATTAGTAGGAAGTTACCAGATGAAACAAAAAGAAGGTGTCCCCCACGGAAATACAGACTATCACCATGGCCCCAATCCAACCTGGCAGTTGAAAGTCAGAACCGATCTTAATCAAGACGAGAGTCCATTAGAAGAAAAAAGGAGAAATATGTACTAAGAGTACCAGAAGACAACAGGGCATAATACAGAAGATTGCCAGGCCCTGAAGAATAGATAAAGAGATGAGCAGCTAAACAATCGAAAAGAAAAGACTCGATCAAGGTCCCCCCCCCTTTCGAGAGCGAGAGTCAAGCCGAAACCAAAGGGAACTCACATCCAGCCACCCACCGGGTGAGATCAGAACCATCATCGGAGGACCATCCAGAGGAGGAACTACTTCTTCCTCTCAAAGGGCGCATGTACGGAGAGTCAAGTATAAAAAAGTTTATACTTTAGAAAGAACACCAAGACAAGGAGATCAGGGCCCTAAGGGAGAGCCAATCGTTTTCGGCGAACAGGATGAAAAAGGGCATCACCTTTCCACACGATGATACGTTGGTAGTATCAGTATTAGTAGCTAATTTCATAGTTAAAAGAATACTGGTTGACAATAGAAGTTCAGCCGATATCTTGTTTTGGGAGGCCTTTATACAAATGAGAATTGATCCCAACCAACTTCTGCACATCCAAGCCCCCCTTAAAGGATTCACGAAGCAATACACCTCGAAGGAATGATAACACTTCCAATCTTGATAGGTTCCACACCCAAAACTATGTCAATCATGACTGAATTCCTAGTAGTGAAAGCCCCATCCTCATACAATGCCATCTTAGGGAGGCCGACCCTGAATAATCTAAAAGCAGTCACTTTTTCCTACCATTTCAAGATGAAGTTTCCAACCGATAGGGAGTAGGTGAGGTCAGAGGAGAACAAATCACCTATAGGAAATGCTACGCACAAGAATTGAAACACAAAATCTCAATTCTGTGGCTACGATCTCCCCAAGATAAAGGGGACATTACGTCAAGCAGTTTGGGATGACAAAATCAGAGACGATGGGAAATTACGTCAAGCAGAAGCCAACAAATCTCTAGAACTAATTTTGGTCGATCAAAACACCCAGATCAAATTGTGTGAGTGGGAACCAGAATGGATCATAGAATAAACATAGAGCTCAAGAATCTCCTCATCGAGCACAAAGACGTATTCGCTTGGATACACAATGACATGCCCGGAATTGAAAAGTCAATAATAGAACACCGACTATGCGTCAACCCGACAACCCGGACAATCAAACAAAAGAGAAGAAGCTTCTATGTCGAGAAATATGCCGCCATAGCGGAGGAGGTTGACAGACTCTTAGCTGCCAGATTCATCTGAGAAGTTCACTACCCGGAATGGCTATCCAATGTTGTATTGGTGAAAAAGACGAGCGGGAAATGACGAATATGCGTAGACTTCACCAATTTGAGCAAAGCTTGCCCTAAGGATAACTTCCCTCTACCACGCATCGACCTCATTATGGATTCAACCGCTGGACACTCTTTCCTTAGCTTCATGGATGCATATTCAGGTTATAATAAAATTAAGATGAGTACGGATGATGAGGAAAAAATAGCATTCAGAACAGACCAGGGACTCTATTGCTACACCGCCATGCCCTTTGGACTCAAGAATGTGGGGGAGACTTATCAATGGTTAGTCAATCGCATGTTCAAAGATCAAATCGGAAGGAACATGGAGGCTTACGTTGATGACCTCCTAGTCAAGAGCAGCATTCCTAACAACCATTTGGCGGATCTAAGAGAGGCCTTCTCCATTATGGGACACTACCAAATGAAACTCAATCCTGCCAAGTGCACCTTTAGAGTTGAATCCAGGAAGTTTTTAGGTTACATGGTCTCTGAGCGGGGAATCGAAGCTAACCCCGAGAAAATACAGGCTACCCTCGGGATGGTTTCCCCACAGAACTTGTAGGAAGTCCAATGATTGGTTGGATGGGTTGCCGCCCTCAGCCGGTTTATCGCAAGGTTAACAGATCGATGCCTCCCATTTTTCCAAGTTCTTCGAAAAGCACATGAGTGGGATACATTGTGTGAGCAAGCATTCGAACAATTGAAAGACTACTTAACATGCCCTCCACTACTTAGCCAGACAGCTCCTGGAGAGACTTTTGTAGCTTACTTAGCGGTCTCACCTCATGCAACATCTGCGGTCCTAGTAAGAGAAACTGATCGGGGACAGAGACCTGTCTACTATGTTAGCAGAGCTTTTCAAGGAGCAGAAGCTAGGTACCCTTGAACGAAGATGATGGTATTTGCCCTGCTGACAGTGGCACGCCGACTACATCCTTACTTTCAAGCTCACACTATAAAGGTAATAACCGATCAGCCCCTTGGAACTATTCTTCAGAAGCCCGATACTTTTGGTCGATTAGCCAAATGGGCAATTGAGCTAAGCGAGTTTGATCTAACATTCCAATCAAGGACAGCAATAAAGGCACAAGCTTTGGCAGATTTTATAGCAAAATACACTGGGTTTCTAGAAGAGATCCCCAATACACCTCAGGAATAGCCATGGCAATTATACGTCAATGGATCGTCATGCCAAACCGGGGGTGGAGTAAGGGTACATATCGTCACTAACCAGGGATCCGAATACAACTACGTTATAGTCCTAACATTTAGGATAACCAACAATGAAGCAGAGTACGATGCCCTCGTAGCTGGGATGACAATCGTTCGGATTCTTGGAGCGATAGAACTAGAAGCCCGAACTGATTTCCAGATAGTAGTGAGCCAGGTACTTGGTCGATATGTTACAAAGAGCGAAAAACTAAAAAAATATCTAGAGCTAACATGCACCAAAAGAGATCGATTTAGATACTTCCATCTACTGTGGATCCCAAGGGAAGAAAATCATTTGGCAAATCGATTAGCAAAAGTAGCATCGAGAAAGGATGAGCACCCACCCCTAGAGAACATAGAGATCAGAACAATAGACACGCCTTCCATTGGCAACGAAGTCGGAATGGTAACAACCGCGAATCCTGACTGGGCAACTGACATTATCAAACACCATTCGCCCTTACATATGGCTGCGAAGCGGTAATTCTTGTTGAAATCAGGATACCTATACTGCGTGTTCAACACTATGATACGGCCACTAACGATGCTAAAATGAAGGAACGATTGGACTTCTTAGAAGAAAGGAGAGAAGAAGCATTCATCCAAGTTGCCAACAACAAACGCAAGTCAGAACAATACTTCAAGAGAAGAGTAAAATCGCGCAACTTTAGGATTGGAGACTTGGTGCTAAGACAAACAGGCATTACAACGCTAGCACAGGGAAAACTGGGACCAAAGTGGGAAGGGCCTTATATGGTAACAACAACTAACAGGCCCAGATCTTATCGACTCAAGGACAGCTTTGGGACCGACTTGCCACACCCCTAGAATAGTGAGCAACTTAAGAGGTATTATGTATAACACTTTTAGATCTATTTCCACTTTTTGGAATTATAAAAAACCAGATGTTATTAATGTCCAATGCATTACAAGTTATATGCAATTCTCGAATCCCGCGGGGTCGGTTAACCCACTGAGTGCGAAAAGTAAATTTTAGAGTGTGACATAAATTAAAACTAAATGAGTAATTTGAACAGTATAAAAATGAGACGAAAAGTAGAGCATCGGGAATCCTTTGTATATAATTGGTATTTTAATTATTTTCGATTCATTAATAACTCAATTGAAAATTCTATGTCCAAATTTTCAATTGGAAAATAAAACATTAATAACCAGATTTAAATCAAATGTAATCTTTCGAAAAATCATTCGTCACAATATAAGAACAGGAATTGTTATCGATAATAAGGAAATTCAACGTCGACAATATACTCGTAGAGCAATATTGCAGCAGAGAATTAAATTAAAATAGATAACCAATTCAACCAAACATAATCAAAGGATTATTGCATTCAATAGAAAAAGCATGACTGAATCTATAAATGAAATAAATTCTAAGATTATTTGGTGACAAAAACATTTATAATAAATTTCGAATGACTAAACAAAAGAGTTTAATATTTGAAGAACACATATATGAATAAAAAACAATTACAAATACCATCATATATACAAATTCATCCCTAACTCTACTAAAAAATTAGTTACTCATATTGAAAATATGCAACAAAAATTCTTCAAGGAATAATATGGAAGAGCCAACCATTATTTTCTTCTCTCTTCTTTGGTTTTTATTTTCTTTTCTCAAGCTCTCAAAAACAATGTCTCTTCCAAGGCATCCAAGCACACTAAGCATTCTTAGAACACACACCTCTCTCTTCTATTTATAAGCATCCTTCATGAAAGTTGTCATAACAAAATCATCACAATTTCAACTTGTTTTGCCATGTGCCATTCTTGAATCCAAGTGATTTGTGAGTTATCATTTTGATCATTTGTTTTCCCACTATGCATGAGCTGGATTTTGCTTGTAGGTTGAGTGTTTCAATTTTGCTTCTCTATCCATTAGTTGTCTTGTATGACTTAATATTTTGTGGTCAAATAATTTGTCTTGAAGAAACTTGAGTGCACTTCATATTGCATATGAATTGATCATTGAATTTCCAAGTTGGTGTAGGAGTGCTTGCTGGAAAATATTATGATGACATTTGGATTTCATGCAAGTGGCTGAAAAATATCCAGGAACGTCAAGTGCAGGTGCGTCCACTTGATGGTCGATTTTGTCTTTAATTGAGTGGATATCTCTTTAAACATAAAACATAAAAGTTATATATATTTCTCTTGCGGTTCTATATCATCTTGAATCAGCTCAATCGGAGATTAGATGAGAGAATTATGCCTATATTATGAAAAGATGTTAGAACTGTCTAAAATTCCACAATTATCTTCATTTGCTCCTAATGCCTTTATTTGTGTCCTAAATCGAAATATAAGAATAATGAGTATATTTAGGCATCAAATAAGAATAAAGTATTAAACATTAAGAGAGGAAAATATGACATTTTAAATTCTCATCAATATATTAAATCATGCTTATATCTATCTCAAGATAAATGACCATTAATTTTAATAACATGAGTTATATCAATTATTTTCTCATTTCTTTTAGTATTTAAATAGAGTATTTAGAGTGCATTTTTGTGCACTCATCACACCCCCCAACTTACTCATTGCTAGTCCCTAGCAATTTTCATGCAAAATGATGAGAAAGACCAAAGAAAATCACACATAGGGGCCATCAAGACATATTTTTCAAATTTACATATCAAAACAATCTTAAAAATTCAATAACCCTTTCACAAGTAATTCAAATATAGCAATCCATAGAGTGTGTATGTGTTCCAAACTATTTTTATCAAATCAGAGGTTTCGACACATGCAACATTAGAATATCTTAAGCAAAAAGGTTCAACTCCATAACTCACGGGTATAGAAGTGTTTCATGTATGGGTTCTCTTTATGGAGTTGACAAATGTGTACATTTACTCTCATGGAAATTTAGCCAATTATATATAAGTAACAAGTAAACATTGATCTTATGATAGGAATACTAACAAATGAGATTTCCACCATTCTTTCCACAAGCATACTTAGGATCGGAAAAATCAACACAAAGAGTTGTAATGTGGCTTAAGGTTGGGGTTCATAAGAAGAAAAGGTGAAGATGTTTCAAAAACTTCCAAATACACACAAAAGGGAATTTGTTAAATTTTTCAGTAGACTATACTTTCCTTTTGATGTACTATTCAATTTTTTAGATTTTTGACTAAGTACACTTTTCCATCTTCTTTTGTCACTGGTGTCTTCGCAATTTGATGAACTCTTTCATGAATAATTTGATGGACACATCTAGCACCATGCCATTTTTGTCATGGTTTTTTTTAAATGATAATTTCACACCTAGTACACACTTGGAAGTAAAATGGTAGGAAAATATAGTGTATAAGCTATACTCCAATGTGGAGAGGTATGGATGATGTAGATATAAAAAGAAAAGGCCATATGTGTATATTGGCTCAAAATTGGCTGCTAGGGATCTATGATGAAAAGGCTCAGCTTGAAAGGCTCAAACGTTAATCTTAAGTTGACTTTCGTCATATCCCAAGTATATCCACCATCTTACCACAAACCATGTAATGATATTTTCAAAAGAAGTGTCAAATTCAACAGATCAATGGATACTTATCACAATTTCTGTATTTATAAGCTCTCAATTCTCACAAAATTCACAAGAATACTTGAGCAAAATAATTCTTTAGCTACATGTGTCAAATCACCATATTATCACAAAGTTTGGAGAAGTGCATAAATGGTTTTGTGGATGTTTTAGCAAAATGATTTAAGATGGGTTTGTTGAATTCACTAAGATGGTTATGAATGAGCATGAGTATCATGTGTGAAAAGATGCCTGTGTGAAAAAATTTGGCAATTTTTTATACATTGATTGAAATATGCCACAGAGTTTAAATAACAGATTTGTATTCCCACCCCCCAACTTAAATGAAACATTGTCCTCAATGTTTAAGAATCAGAATTGAATAACTAAACTGGGTAGAATACACCTGATGTGGGATGTGGGTGGCTTACTTGGCATCAAAGATGGTATTTGTCAAAATAAAATTAACCTATAACAAAATAAAGTAAACAATAAACAAAAATAAAATGAACGAAAATAAAATAAAAGAAAAACATACCTGGAGATGGTCAAGATTGATATACTGAGTCCATAAGTGGAATGTCTTCCACTTCTGGAATTTGTCTATCAATTAAGATTTTGAGGCGTTGACCATTTACTTTGAAGATACATCCATCTTTTGGATTTTCTATTTCTACCACCCTATTTGTGAAAATGTTTTTTACTATAAAGGGCTGGTCCACCTAGATCGAAGTTTTCCTGGATGCTTATGGAGTCGTGAATCATATAAAAATACTTGATCATTAGGCTTAAATGTTCTTCTCAAAATATTTTTATCATGAAATACTTTCATTTTAGCCTTATAGATCTTGGAGTTTTCATAAGCATCATTTCTCAATTCTTCTAATTCCGTCAATTGGAATTTTCTAAGTTTTCCTGCTTTTTCCAAGTCAAAATTGAAATGTTTAATGGCCCAATATGCTCGATGTTCGAGCTCCACGGGCAAGTGACAAGGTTTTCCAAAAACAAGTCTATAAGGTGACATGCCTAAGGGAGTTTTGAAAGCTATACGGTAAGCCCAAAGCGCATCGATTAGTCTCAAAGACCAATCTTTCCGATCCGGGTTGACCGTTTTTTCTAAAATTTGTTTAATTTCCCTATTCGCAAGTTCAACCTGTCCACTTGTCTGAGGGTGATATGTAGTAGAAAGCTTATGTATCACCCCATATCTTTTCATTAAAGCTTCAAAAGAACGGTTGCAAAAATGCGTACCTCGGTCACTAATGATAGCACGTGGAGTACCAAATCGAGATAATACATTTTCTTTGAAAAACTTAATTACCGTCCTGTTATCATTGGTCCTGCAAGGTGCTGCCTCTACCCATTTTGACACATAATCTACTGCCACAATAATATATAAATATCCAAAAGAATGAGGAAATGGTCCCATAAAATCAATGCCCCAACAGTCAAAAATTTCAATTACCAAAATTGGGTTTAAGAGCATCATATTAAGACTGGTCATAACTCCTAACTTTTTACATCTTTCGCATGAGCGACAATAGATATTTGTATCTTTAAACAAGGTAGGCCAATAAAATCCATACCGTAGGATTTTTGCAGCGGTTTTCTTCATTTAAAAGTGGCCACCACAAGCTTGGGAATGACAAAATTCCAAAATGTTTGCAATCTCTTCATCAGGGATGCAACGCCTTAAAATTTAATCAGGGCAGTATTTAAAAAGGTAAGGGTCATACCAGTAGAATTTTTGTACCTAAATCATGAATTTCCTTTCGTCTTGGGTGCTAAAATCCTTTGGTATTTCACCTGCAGCTAAATAGTTTACAATATGAGCAAACCATAGTAGAGAAGTAATAGAAAGTAAATGCGCATCGAGAAAATCATCTTTGATTGGTATGTGGTCAGAAGTGTCCTCGAATGTGAGTCTAGAGAGATGGTCTGCCACTACGTTCTCCACTCCTTTCTTATTTTTGATGGTAATGTCAAATTCCTGCAAAAGCAAAATCCATCGTATTAATCATGCCTTAGCATTATTTTTTGTAAAAAGGTACTTAAGGACTGCATGATCTGTAAAGATAATGATAGGAGAACCAATCAAATAAGCGCGAAATTTATCCAAAGCAAATACTACAGCTAACAACTCTTTTTCAGTGGTGGAGTAATTCCTTTGTGCACTATTTAGAGTTCGACTAGCATAGTAAATGACAAAAGGTTTCCCTTCTCTTCGTTGTCCAAGAGCAGCACCTACAGTAAAATCACTAGCATCACACATAATTTCAAAAGGTAAATTTCAATCAGGTGGTTGCATTATGGGTGCTGAAGTAAGCTTGCCAATTAATGTTTTGAAAGCCTCTTGACAGGCTTGTGTCCATTCAAATGGGGCATCCTTAGCTAGGAGGTTACATAGTGGTCTAGATATGACAGAAAAATTCTGTATGAATCTCCTATAAAAACCCGCATGACCAAGAAATGATCTTATATCCTTGACTGTTCTAGGTGTAGGCAATTTAGAGATTAATTCAACTTTTGATTGATCAACCTCCATTCCTTTGGAAGAAATAATATGCCCTAAAATAATACCTGAAGGTACCATAAAGTGACATTTTTCCCAATTTAAAACCAATTCTTTTTCTTCACAACGAGTCAGTACTTTTTCTAAACTCATTAAACATGCATAAAAAGAAGATCCAAAAACGGTCAAGTCATCCATAAAAACTTCCATGCACTTTTCAACCATATCACTAAAAATACTCATCATGCAACGTTGAAAAGTAGCTGGAGCATTACACAGTCCAAATGGCATTCTGCGGAAAGCATAAGTACCGAAAGGACAAGTAAAAGTGGTTTTATCCTGATCTTCTAATGCAATTTCAATTTGATAATAACCAGAATAACCATCCAGAAAGCAATAAAAAGGATGACCAGCCACCCGCTCAAGAATTTGATCAATAAAAAGAAGCGAAAAATGGTCTTTTCGTGTGGCGGCATTTAATTTTCTGTAATCAATGCACATCCGCCAACTAGTCACCAGTATTGTAGGGACTAACTCTCCAAGGTCATTTTTTATCACAGTTACTCCTGACTTTTTAGGAACAACCTGCGTAGGACTTACCCATTTACTATCAACAATAGGATATATCATTCCTGCATCTAATAGTTTCAATACTTCATTTTTCACAACTTCTTTCATTGTGGGATTAAGTCTACGCTGGGGATCTCTTCGAGGATTAATTCCTTCCTCTAAATTTATTTTATGAGTACAGATTAGGGGACTAATGCCTTTTATATCAGCAATACTCCATCCTAGGGTTGATTTATACTTGCATAAAATCCGAATTAATTTCTCACCTTGGGACTCAGATAATTCAGATGAAATAATAACAGGAAAAGTATTACCCGGACCAAGGAAAACATGCTTTAAACCCTTAGGTAGGGATTTTAATTCAACTTTAGGGGCTTCCCTACTTGAAGGAATCTGTCTTTCTCTTTTTTCAGGCAACTTCTCAAACTTTGGTTGCCATGCCTGTGTGCTATAATCATGAGTTTTGTCAAAAATAACACAAATGCCAACTACATTAGATGAATCACTTATAGGATTAAATTCAGAATTAACAATAAAGTATTCAAGGGGATCTGAGTCGTGAGTTGTAAAAACATCCCTTACTATAAGTGAGTCAATCATGTATGTTTGATGGCACTCGACATCCTCTTTTAGCTGTTTTGCAATATGAAAAATATTTACCTCAAGAGTCATATTGCCAAAAGAGAGTTTCATCAATCCATTTCTGCAATTGATAAGAGCATTAGAAGTAGCAAAAAAAGGTCTACCTAAAATTAATGGAATTTTAGAGGTGATTTCTACAGCAGAACTAGTGTCTAGAATTAAGAAATCAACAGGATAGTAAAATTTGTCAACTTGAATTAAAACATCCTCTACCACACCCCGTGGTGCTCTGACTGAACGATCAGCCAATTGCAATACCACAGAAGTTGGTTTGATTTATCCCAATCCTAATTGCAAATAAATAGAATATGGCATCAAATTTACACTAGCCCCTAAATCTAGTAAGGCCTGTCCAAGCTCATGATTGCCAATGTTGCATGTGATGATTGGACATCCAGGATCCTTGTACTTAGGGGGAATCCGCTGTTCAATTAGAGCACTAACTTGCTCTGTCAAGAATGCTGTCTTCTTCACATTATGCTTCCTCTTAACTGTACACAGATCTTTGAGAATTTTTGCGTAAGTAGGAACTTGTTTAATTACATGCAAAAGAGGAAGATTAATTTTTACCTGTCTAAAATTTTCCAAAATATCATTGTTAAGATCTAGAGTTTGTTTGCTTGACTTTAATGCTTGAGGAAAAGGTACCTTACCAGGATTTTTTGTTACCGCAGGTTCCTCGAGTTTTGTTACCTCAAGTTCTTTGGGAAGCTCAGGACTGCTGCTATCTTGATCTTTCTCTACATCTTTTTTTTTTGTCTATTATTGGATCACGTAGAGACTTACCACTTCGTGTCACAATGGCGTTTACGTTCTTCAGATCTCCTTGTGCCATATGTTGACCATGAGGTACAGATTGAGTTTGGGAAGGAAACTTACCTTTCTCATTCATAGTCAATGAACTCATTATTTTAGACACCTGGCTATTGATTTCCTTATTTTCTTCGACAACCTGCATAATCAAATATTCAAATTTCTGATTAGTCTTACCCTGTATTTCAATAAAAGTATGCAAAGTATCTTCTAAATAATTTCTAAAAGATTGAAGTGCATGGTATGGTGCAGGATATGATCTAGAGGATTGTGCAGACTGCTGGTTTTCAGACTTCCAGCTGAAGTTGGGATGATTACACCATTCTGGGTTGTAGGTTTCAGACTAAGGTGTGAAGGGCTTTTTGTACATACCCAGAGCATTACTTTGTTCCTCATACATACCATTAATGTTAGTATGTGTAGGACACTCCTGGGAATGATGATCTATCCCACCACAGACAACACATGGCCTAAAAGATTCTGCATGATTAGCCGTGTGTGTTGGTTTTGAGTTTTTGGTTTTCAATAACTCTAATTCTCTGGTGAGCATTTCAACCTTAGCCTTTAGGTTATCCTCCTCCCTTAGATGGTAAATACCACCACTCAAGTTTCCTGTAAGTCGTGACCTATTTGTGCTATCAGTAGCACTAGGTCCAGTCCAAGTATGAGCTTTTTCAGCAAGCTCATTGAGGTACTCTATGGCTTCATCGGGATTTTTCTATAAAAATTCTCCATTGCACATCATTTCCATGAATTGACGTTCCCTAGGCGTAAGCCATTCATAGAAATAACTCACTAAGCGCCAATTCTCATATCCATGGTGGGGATACATACTCAGTAATTCTTTAAATCTTTCCCAAGACTGGTACAAAGTCTCACTATCCTTTTGTGCAAAGGTAGAGATTTGTCTTTTTAAAGCATTGGTCTTATGTTGGGGAAAGTATTTATTGAAAAACACTTGAGTCATCTCACTCCATGTTCCAATAGACCGTGGTCTTAGTGAGTACAAACAACTCTTAGCTTTATCTTTCAAAGAAAAAGGAAAGAACTTTAGCCTTACCGTTTCGTCAGTGGTATTTTGACTGTAAAATGTTGCAACTACTTCCTTAAATTCCCTAATATGAACATAGGGGTTTTCATTTTCTAGACCATAGAAAGTCGGAAGTAATTGTAACATTCCCGTTTTAAAATCTACATGACGAACATTAGGTAAGAACATAATACAGGATGGTGTGGCTGTTCGTGCGGGATAAAGATAATTTTGGAGGGTTCTAACAGGTTGGTCCACGTGTTCACTCATCGCGTCAGAATTGGAAGAATTATCAAATAAGCGATTAGAAAAATTAGATTTTGAATCTGATTCTAGCACGGGTCTACTAGCAAACGGTCCAAAAGCGTCTCTGTACCTACGCATGCAAAGTAAAGAAAAGCGTAATACTGAATAAAAATAATTACAAAAAGAAAAGTAAAATAAAATAAAGATGCAGAAAGCTAAAAAGAAAATGAACGAAGCTACCGCTCTTTTTTTTTTTTTTACAAACTACTAAAAAAAACTACAAATTCTTCTACCATGTGACGTAAATTAAAACTAAATGAGTAATTTGAACAGTATAAAAATGAGACGAAAAGTAGAGCATCGAGAATCCTTTGTATATAATTGGTATTTTGATTATTTTCGATTCATTAATAATTCAATTGAAAATTCTATGTCCAGATTTTCAATTGGAAAATAAAACATTAATAGCCAGATTTAAATCAAATGTAATCTTTCGAAAAATCATTCGTCACAATATAAAAACAGGAATTGTTATCGATATTAAGGAAATTCAACGTCGACAATATACTTGTAGAGCAATATTGCAGCAGAGAATTAAATTAAAATAGATAACCAATTGAACCAAATATAATCAAAGGATTATTGAATTCAATAGAAAAAGCATGACTGAATCTATAAATGAAATAAATTTTAAGATTATTTGGTGACGAAAACATTTATAATAAATTTCGAATAACTAAACAAAAGAGTTTAATATTTGAAGAACACATATATGAATAAAAAACAATTACAAATACCATCATATATACAAATTCATCCCTAACTCTACTAGAAAATTAGTTACACATATTGAAAATATGCAACAAAAATTCTTCAAGGGATAATATGAAAGAGCCAACCATTATTTTCTTCTCTCTTCTTTGGTTTTTATTTTCTTTTCTCAAGCTCTCAAAAACAATGTCTCTTCCAAGACATCCAAGCACACTAAGCATTCTTAGAACACACACCCCTCCCTTCTATTTATAAGCATCTTTCATGCAAGTTGTTATGACACAAAATCATCACAATTTTAACTTGTTTTGCCATATGCCATTCTTGAATCCAAGTGATTTGTGAGTTGTCATTTTGATCATTTGTTTTCCCACTATGCATGAGCTGGATTTTGCTTGTAGGTTGAGTGTTTCAATTTTGCTTCTCTATCCATTAGTTGTCTTGTATGACTTAATATCTTGTGGTCAAATAATTTGTCTTGAAAAAACTTGAGTGCACTTCATATTGCATATGAATTGATCATTGAATTTCCAAGTTGGTGTAGGAGTGTTTGTTGGAAAATATTATGATGACATTTGGATTTGATGCAAGTGGCTGAAAAATATCCAGGAACGTCAAGTGCAGGTGCGTCCACTTGATGGTCAATTTTGTCTTAAATTGAGTGGATATCGTTTCAACAATAAAACATAAAAGTTATAGATATTTCTCTTGCGGTTCTATATCATCTTGAATCAGCTCAATCGGAGATTGGATGAGAGAGTTATGCTCATATTACGAAAAGATGTCAGAACTATCTAAAATTCTGTAATTATTTTCATTTGCTCCTAATGCCTCTATTTGTGTCCTAAATCAAAATATAAGAATAATGAGTATATTTAGGCATCAAATAAGAATAAAGTATTAAACATTAAGAGAGAAAAATACGGCATTTGAAATTCTCATCAATATATTAAATCATGCTTATATATATCTTAAGATAAATGACCATTAATTTTAATAATATGAGTTATATCCATTAGTTTGTCATTTCTTTTAGTATTTAGATAGAGTATTTAGAGTGCATTTTTGTGCACTCATCACCCACCCACGCGAAGTAACTCTCGAATCCTGCGGGGTTGGTTAACCCACCCACGCGAAGTAACTCTCGAATCCCACGGGGTTCGTTAACCCATCCACGCGAAGTAACTCTCAAATCCCGCAGGGTCAGTTAAACCACCCACGCGAAATAACTCTCGAATCCCGACCTCAAACATACAACTTAAGCTCAAAAAAATTCTTGGTTAAGTCCATACTTAACCAAAAATGTACGAGGTACAGCACGAAAACACCAGATATAGAGTTAAGAAATCGAACTAACAATCAATTTCGACACAAAGCATTTAAAGATAAACCAATGTTTCGGATTTCATATATCTCGGACTATCAGTTACAAAAAAAAAGAGGTTACAAAAAGAGGAGATTGTCTCGGTGACAAATTCAAGCCTTAAGAGGAAGAAGAGGATTGATGAGTGCATAAAAATGCACTCTAAATACTCTATTGGTTATCTATATTAATTTAATTCTCTACTGCAATTTTCTTTTAAAATGCACTCTAAAAATGCTAAAAGAAATAAAAAAATAATGGATATAACTCATGTTATTAAAATTAATGGTCATTTATCTTGAGATAGATATAAGCATGATTTAATATATTGATGAGAATATAAAATGCCATATTTATCTCTCTTAATGTTTAATACTTTATTCTTATTTGATGCCTAAATATACTCATTATTCTTATATTTTGATTTAGGACACAAATAGAGGCATTAGGGGAATTTTAGACAGTTCTGACATCTTTTCGTAATATGGGCATAACTCTCTCATCAAATCTCCGATTGAGCTGATTCAAGATGATCTAGAACTGCAAGAGAAATATCTATAACTTTTATATTTTATGTTTTAAGAGATATCCGCTAGATCTAAGACAAAATCGATCATCAAGTGGACGTACCACACTTGACATTCCTGAATATTCTTCAGCCACTTGCATCAAATCCAAATGTCATCATAATATTTTCCAGCAAACATTCCTACACCGACTTGGAAATTCAATGATTAACTCACATGAAAGATGAAGTATACTCAAGTTTCTTCAAAACAAATTATTTGACCACAAGATATTAAGTCATACAAGACAACTAATGGATAAAGAAGCAAAATTGAAACACTCAACCTACAATCAAAATCCAGCTCATACATAGTAGAAAAACAAATGATAAAAATGAAAACTCACAAATCACTTGGATTCAAGAATGGTATATGGCAAAACAAGTTGAAATTGTGATGATTTTGTCATGATAACTTGCATGAAGGATACTTATAAATAGAAGGGAGGGGTGTGTGTTCTAAGACCATGCTTAGTATGCTTAGATGCCTTGGAAGAGACATTGTTTTGAGAGTTTGAGAAAAGAAAAGAAAAACCAAAGAAGAGAGAAGAAAATAATGGTTGGCTCTTCCATATTATCTCTTGGAGAATCTTTGTTGCATATTTTCAATATGTGTAACTAATTTTCTAGTAGACTTAGGGATGAATTTGTATATATGATGGTATTTGTAATTATTTTTTTTATTCATATATGTGCTCTTCAAATATTAAGCTCTTTTGTTTAGTCATTTGAAATTTATTATAAATGTTTTCGTCACCAAATAATCTCAGAATTTATTTCATTTATAGATTCAGCTATACTTATTCTATTGAATGCAATAATCATTTGATTATATTTGGTTCAATTGGTTATCTATATTAATTTAATTCTCTGCTGCAATATTGTTCTACGAGTATATTGTTGATATTGAATTTCCTTAATATCGATAGCAATTCTCGTTCTTATATTGTGACAAATGATTTTTCGAAAGATTACATTTGATTTAAATCTGGTTATTAATGTTTTATCTTCCGATTGAAAATTTGGACATAGAATTTTCAATTGAGTTATTAATGAATCGAAAATAATTAAAATACCGATTATATATAAAGGATTCCCGATGCTCTACTTTTTGTCTCATTTTTATACTTTTCAAATTACTCATTTAGTTTTAATTTATGTCACACTCTAAAATTTACTTTTCGCATTTGTCTAAATCTTGTTGTTAATTTCGTTACTGTTCTTCAATTTCTCAATCCATTTCCTTGTAGAATCGACACCCTAAAGCTATACTGCAAACGACCGCGTTATTCTTTGGGCATAATCAAATTTTGGCGCCGTTGTCGGGGAGACGGTAGAAGAATTTGTAGTTTTTTTTAGTAGTTTGTAAAAAAAAAAAAAAAAAAGAGCGGTAACTTCATTCATTTTCTTTTTAGCTTTATGCATCTTTATTTTATTTTACTTTTCTTTTCATAATTATTTTTTTAGTATTACGCTTTTCTTTACTTTGCATGCGCAGGTATAGAGACACTTTTGGACGGTTTGCTAGTAGACCCGTGCTAGAATCAGATTCAGAATCTAATTTTTCTAATCGATTGTTTGATAATTCTTCCAATTCTGACGTGATGAGTTAACACGTGGACCAACCTATTAGGACCCTCCAAGATTATCTTCATCTCACACGAACAGCCATACCATCTTGTATTATGTTCTCACCTAATGTTCGTCATATAGATTTCAGAACAGCAATGATACAATTACTTCCGACTTTCTATGGTCTAGAAAATGAAAACCCCTATGTTCATATTAGGGAATTTGAGGAAGTAGTTGCAACATTCCACAGTCAAAATACCACTGATGACACGGTAAGGCTAAAGTTCTTTCATTTTTCTTTGAAAGATAAAACTAAAAGTTGGTTGTATTTACTAAGACCACAGTCTATTGGAACATGGAGTGAAATGACTCAAGTGTTTTTCAATAAATACTTTTCCCAACATAAGACCAATGCTTTAAAAAGACAAATCTCCACCTTTGCACAAAAGGATAGTGAGACTTTATACCAGTTTTGGGAAAGATTTAAAGAATTACTGAGTATGTGTCCCCACTATGGATATGAGAATTGGCGCTTAGTGAGTTATTTCTATGAAGGGCTCACGCCCAGGGAATGTCAATTCGTGAAAATGATGTGCAATGGAGAATTTTTATAAAAAAATCCCGATAAGGCCATAGAGTACCTCAATAAGCTTGCTGAAAAAGCTCATACTTGAATGGGACCTAGTGCTACTGATAGCACAAACAGGTCACGACCTACAGGAAACCCGAGTGGTGGTATTTACCATCTAAGGGAGGAGGATAACCTTAAGGTTAAGGTTGAAATGCTCACTAGAGAATTAGAGTTATTGAAAAGCAAAAGCTCAAAACCAATACACATGGCTAATCATGCAGAATCTTTTGGGTCATGTGTTGTCTGTGGTGGGATAGATCATCATGCCCAAGAGTGTCTTACACATACTAACATGAATGGTATGTATGAGGAACAAAGTAATGCTCTGGGTATGTACAAAAAGCCCTTCACACCTTACTCTGAAACTTACAATATAGGATGGCGTAATCATCCCAACTTCAGCTGGAAGTCTGAAAACCAGCAGCCTGCACAACCTTCTAGATCATATCCTGTACCATACCATGAACCTCAATCTTTTAGAAATTTTTTAGAAGATAATTTGCATACTTTTATTGAAATACAGGGTAAGACTAATCAGAAATTTGAATCTTTAATTACGCAGGTTGTCGAAGAAAATAAGGAAATAAAGAGTCAGGTGTCTAAAATAATGAGTTTTTTGACTATGAATGAGAAATGTAAGTTTCCTTCTCAAACTCAGTCTGTACCTCATGGTCAACATATGGCACAAGGAGACCTGAAGGACGTAAACGCTATTGTGACATAAAGTGGTAAGTCTCTACTTGATCCAATAATAGAAAAAATAAAAGATGTAGAGAAAGATCAAGATAGCAGCAGTCCTGAACTTCCCAAAAGACTTGAAGTAACAAAACTCGAGGAATCCGAGGAACTCGAGGTAACAAAAAATCCTGATAAGGTACCTTTTCCTCAAGCATTAAAGTCAAGCAAACAAACTCTGGATCATAACAATGATATTTTGGAAAATCTTAGACAGGTAAAAATTAATCTTCCTCTATTGCAAGTAATTAAACAAGTTTCTACTTACGCAAAAATTCTCAAAGATTTGTGTATAGTTAAGAGGAAGCATCATGTGAAGAAGACAGCATTCTTGATAGAGCAAGTTAGTGCTCTAATTAAATAGCGGATTCTCCCTAAGTACAAGGATCCTGGATGTCCAACCATCACATGCAACATTGGCAATCATGAGCTTGGATAGGCCTTGCAAGATTTAGGGGCTAGAGTAAATTTGATGCCATATTCTATTTATTTGCGATTAGGATTGGGAGAAATCAAACCAACTTCTGTGGTATTGCAATTGGTTGATCATTCAGTCAGAGCACCACGGGGTGTGGTAGGGGATGTTTTAATTCAAGTTGACAAATTTTATTATCCTGTTGATTTTTTAATTCTGGACACTAGTTCTGCTGTAGAAACCACCTCTAAAATTCCATTAATTTAAGGTAGACCTTTTCTTGCTACTTCTAATGTGCTTATCAATTGGAGAAATGGATTGATGAAACTCTCTTTTGGCAATATGACTCTTGAGGTAAATATTTTTCATATTACAAAACAGCTAGAAGAGGATATCAAGTGTAATCAGACATACATGATTGACTCACCTATAGAAGGGAAGTTCTTACAACTTATGACTCAGATCCCCTTGAATACTTTATTGTTAATTCTGAATTTAATCCTATAAGTGATTTATCTGATGTAGTTGACATTTGTGCTATTTTTGACAGAGCTTATGATTATAACACACAGGCATGGTAACCAAAGTTTGAGAAGTTGCCTGAAAAAAGAGAAAGTCAGATTCTTTCAAATAGAGAAGCCCCTAAAGTTGAATTAAAATCCCTACCTAAGGGTTTAAAGCATGTTTTCCTTAGTCCAGGTGATACTTTTCCTGTTATTATTTTATTTGAATTATCTGAGTCCCAAGGTGAGAAATTAATTCAAATTTTATGCAAATATAAATAAGCTCTATGATAGAGTATTGCTGATATAAAAGGCATTAGTCCCCTAGTCTGTACTCATAAAATAAATTTAGAGGAAGGATTTAATCCTCTAAGAGACCCCCAACGTAGACTTAATCTCACAATGAAAGAAGTTGTGAAAAATAAAGTATTGAAACTATTAGATGCAGAAATGATATATCCTATTGCTGATAGTAAATGAGTAAGTCTTATGCAGGTTGTTCCTAAAAAGTCAAGGGTAACTGTGATAAAAAATGACCTTGAAGAGTTAGTCCCTACAAAACTGGTGACTGGTTGGCGAATGTGCATTGATTACAGAAAATTAAATGACGTCACACGAAAAGACCATTTTCCGCTTCCATTTATTGATCAAATTCTTGAGCGGGTGGCTGGCCATCCTTTTTATTGCTTTCTGGATGGTTATTCTGGTTATTATCAAATTGAAATTGCATTAGAAGACCAGAATAAAACCACTTTTACTTGTCCTTTCGGTACTTATGCTTTCCGCAGAATGCTATTTGGAATGTGTAATGCTCCAGCTACATTTCAATGTTGCATGATGAGTATTTTTAGTGATATAGTTGAAAAGTGCATGAAAGTTTTTATGGATGACTTGATTGTTTTTGGATCTTCTTTTGATGCATGTTTAATGAGTTTAGAAAGAGTACTGACTACTTATGAAGAAAAAGAATTGGTTTTAAATTGGGAAAAATGTCACTTTACGGTGCCTTCAGATATTGTTTTAGGGCATATTATTTCTTCCAAAGGAATGGACGTTGATCAATCAAAAGTTGAATTAATCTCTAAATTGCCTACACCTAGGACAGTCAAGGATATAAGATCATTTCTTGGTCATGTGGGTTTTTATAGGAGATTCATACGAAATTTTTTCGGCATATCTAGACCACTATGTAACGTCCTAGCTAAGGATGCCTCATTTGAATGGACACAAGCCTATCAAGAGGTATTCAAAACATTAATTGGCAAGTTTACTTCAGCACCTATAATGCAACCACCCGATTGGAATTTACCTTTTGAAATTATATGTGATGCTAGTGATTTTGTTGTAGGTGCTGTTCTTGGACAATGAAGAGAAGGGAAACCTTTTGTCATGAGCCAATTGGCGTGGAGGCAAATAGAACTCAAGACCATATTGATTACCCCTAGACCTGGAGCCGACAGTTATAGAGGTCGAGTGATTGAAAGATCCCTAACTTTGTGCTTAAAATCGATTCCAAATTGTTTCGATGAAGCCAAAGGGTGTCATAAAACCTTTTACTTGGCCACCAAAGTCTAGTCCAAATTGTCTTGATGGAGCCGACAGGCATGGAGGTCAAGAGACCGCGCAACCCCCTACATGCCAATCAAAGTCTATACCTTGTTTATACCCAGTTTATACCATATTTAAATCATCTTTATACCCTATTTATACCTTATTTAAACACTATTTATACCCTTTCTAAACCTTGTAAAGTCCATGCAGTGAAGAGCCAATGTACGTGAACATTAAGTGATCCAGCAATATCTTTTAAAGCCTAAAAGTTGAGTCTAAACAATCCTAGTAGAGCCAAAATTAGGCCAATACCTGGGATGTTCAATAGACCCTAAGAAGTCTTTAGACCCAATTTTTTTTTTTTTTTGCTATAAAAGGTTTGTGTTGGGGTCTATTGAACTCCACAGATATTGGCTCGACTTTGACTCTACAAGGATTGTTTGGACTCGACTTTTGGGCTATGTAAGATATTGCTAAGTCTCTTAAAGTCCACGCCCATTGTCTCCATTGTGTTTCTTTGAACAGGATTTAAATGAGATTTAAACAGGGTATAAATGAGATTTAAACAAGTTGAAAGAGGTTTTAAATAGGGTATAAATGCCATGTAGGGGGTTGCGTGCTCTCTTAATATGCACAATAATTGGCTCCACTAAAACTCTTTGGACTCGATTTTGGGGACCAAGTAAGAGACTTTTCCACACACTTTGGCTTCATTGGGATAATTTGAACCCAACTTTAAGCACAAAGTAAGGGATTCTATGGCCTCTTGACCTCTATGCTTGTCAGCTCCATCAAGAGTCTTAGGACTCAAATTTTTGGGAAACCTCTATGGTCTTAAGTTCTCTTGTTCTCCACGCAAATTGGCTCAATTAGATGTTTTAAGACTTATTTTTTGGATATAAAAGGTCGGTGCTAATGTCTATTGAAATTTCCAAGTATCGGGTTGAATTTGGCTCTATTGGAGTTGTTTGGACTCAACTGTTGGGTTTTGTAAGATATTGTTGGATCACTTAACATTCAAGCCCATTGGCTCTATTGGGTGGATTAAAATAGGGTATATGTTGCCCAGATGACTAACACAAGAGGGGGTGAATTGAGTTGTATTTAAAAAAATAACAATTATAAATCAAATATACAATATAAAATATAAACAAAATATGAAACAACAATAAATATAATGAGTAAGGGTAAGAGAGAAACAAACTCAGTATGTTAATAAGGTTCGACCCCACTACCTACATACTCGCCTCAAGCTACCCCTTGAGGATCCCTGAATTCACTATTCAATCTCCTTCAGGTGGAGATAGAAACCTATTATACTTTTGAACAACACCGCTACAAAAAATCCGTGTAGAACACCTTCTACATTTGCAATCACCTTACACGTGGTAATTCAACTATTCCCTGTGTAGAACACTTTCTACATGCACAAGGGTTATACACACCTTTTTACTGATACAAGAATTGATAGTGGGTAAACTATCAGAAAACACTCCTCAATGAGTGAAATAAGAACAATACAGCGCAAACTATATCTCTCAAAATGAACAAGGGTTAAGGCTTAATGCTTAGAGAAAAGAGAATGAAAGTTTTGAATGAATGTTGTATGCTCTTGGTGTTGTAAATGTGAAACTCTCATATGATCTATTTATAGGTATATGAGACTTCATATTCAAATTTAAAAAGATTCACATGTCAAAGATATCATCATTCACTTTTCAAAAATTTCAAACCTAATTTTTTTATTTTTTGCATGTGACAAAAGGAGCACACTTTACTTTTCAAAAATTTCAAACCTAATCTTTTACTTTTTACATATGACAAAAGGAGCACACTTTACTTTAGAAAATTTTCAAATAAAGACATCTACTTTTTGCATAAGTCAAGAAAAACATCTACCACTTTTGAATAAAACATGCACATGTGAAAGATGACAATCAATCATCTTAATATTTTCAAAATTTAAACATTTAATCATGTTATGCATAAGTGAAAGATGACAATCAATCATCTTTCAAAATTTTCAAATTTAATTTTCAAAATATTCATGTACATGTGGAAAATGTATTTTAATGCTTTATGATAAAATATTAATTTTGAACCTTAATCCTAATTTCGAATTTTTAAGAGATTTATAACATTACTCTATGACTTTAATGTGAACTTGTTCCCTTCTTGCTCATGCTTGGCTCCTTGATGTGCTTGATTCTATTATGTGGACAACTTGAGTTTGAGACTCCTTTATTCTTTGAATTCATTTGTTACCATCAAAATCCATGTGTAGATTTACACGAAACTTGAAATTTTGAGTTCAACAATCTCTCCCTTTTGATGATGATAAATACTTGATAGAACTTTAAGCTTGTATTAATACTTAAGCTCCTATTGAGAATGTGCGTTAGTTTTTCAAGCAAAAATATAAGTATAATTCCAAGCATATATAACAAGTTTAGCAATTTAAACAATGTTAAAGTTCTAGTCTAAAACTTCTCCCCCTTTTGACATCATTAAAAAGGATCGGCAGCAAGTAAATAGACTGAAGAAAATGGTGCGTTAATAGACACTGTAGATAGTTGAATAATTGGAACCAGCCGTGCTCGACAAAACCTATAAATCCTGGAGGCCTAGCACTGGCAATTCAGCGCGGAATGAGATTTTGTAAAGAGTTAAATAATTGGAACCACCCGTACCCGACAAAACCTACAAAAGCTGGAGGCCTAACTCTGGCAATTCGGTGCAGAGATTTGATCCGCTTGATATTGCTAAAAAATGAGATATTAGTAGGATTTGTAAGCTTGTCTTGTTCTTATTTCCGTTTCTATAAGGGCAATCCTTACCTTTATCTATTTCGCATCAAATCTTCTTCTCATCTTTGTAATTTGCTTGCATTCTCATTCTACAAATTTTTAATGGCTCGTCGATTTCCCTTCAGTACTTCTCTTGATCAAGATTTGAGGTATTCTTCACCCCAGTCTCAATCTATTTCTGCAGTCGTGGGTGCCATGAAGGAATAAGAGACTGATTTGGCTAATAAATCAGATCATGATGCCATTTACAAGCTTGTGGGTCTCGAAACTCGATACTCATCATCCATCGTCGCGTTTTCTACTCGGTTGCTGTCCAAAACTCGCGAAATTGAGAAGCTTAGCGAGACTGTCTTTGTACTTCAACGACTTGTTTATGAGTCAAATAAAAAAATAATAGAGTTAAAGCAACAGAATAAGGATTTGAAATCCTTGCTTGCCTCTTCATTTCGATTGCCTAATCCTTTAGACAAAGATGGCATGATGATTTATGAGGAGCAAATGCATTTGAATGATGAGGCTAAACGTCTCAAGTTTCTGTAAGTTATTTGAAATAATGAAATAAAAGTATCTAGCAGATATTCATGACATGCATCATTCCTATTTCTCTTCTAATCATGCATAGTCTATCATCTGGTAGGGGTTTTGTGAAAATGTCTGCCAATTGATCATGTGTACTAGTGAATTCTAATACAATATAGCTCTTCTGCACATGATTTCTAAGAAAATAATATCTAATTTCAATATGTTTGGTCTGAGAATGTTGTATTGGATTCTTTGAAAGATTTATAGCACTTGTATTATCACATTTGATTGGAATGTGATTGTATATAAGTTTAAAATCTTCAAGTTGTTGCTTCATCTAAAGAACTTGAGCACAACAACTATCTGCAACAACATATTCTGCCACAGCAGTAAATAGTGCAACATAATTTTGTTTTTTACTAAACCAAGAAACTAGTGCATGACCTAAGAAGTGACATGCTCCACTAGTGCTTTTTCGATCTAGTTTACAGCCAGCATAATCTGCATCTGTGTAACTGATTAGATCGAAAGATGTGTGCTTAGGGTACCATAATCCTAAGTTAATTGTACCACTAAGATATCTAAGAATGCGCTTAACTGCAATTAAATGTGATTCTTTTGGAGATGATTGAAAGCGTGCACATAAGCACACACTAAACATAATATCTGGTCTACTGACTGTCAAATATAATAAGCTACTAATCATATCTCGATATACTTTTGAGTCAACTGGTTTACTGGATTCATCTTTATTAAGTTTAGTGGATGGGCTCATTGGTATTCCAGTTTCCTTAGTACCTTCTATCCCAAACTTTTTCAGCAATTCCTTAATATATTTTGATTGATTGATGAATGTCTCACTTTTTGCTTGCTTTATTTGCAATCTGAGAAAGAATGTAAGCTCTCCCATCATGCTCATTTCAAATTCTTCCTGCATAGTCTTAGTAAAAAGTTGACACATATTTTCATTAGTAGCACCGAATATTATATCATTAACATAAATTTGAATCAAAATAATATCATTATTTTTGTATTTAATGAAAAGAGTTGTATCAATTTTTCCTCTTGAAAAGCCTTTTTTAATCAATAAACCACTGAGTCTCTCGTACTACGCTCTAGGAGCTTGTTTGAGTCCATATAGTACTTTTGTGAGTTTGAAAACATGATTTGGAGAAATATGATTTTCAAAACCTAGAGGTTGCTCAACATATACCTCTTCATTTATAAAACCGTTTAAGAAAGCACTTTTAACATCTATTTGAAAAAGTTTGAAATCTTTATAACAAGCATATGCAAGTAGCATTCGAATAGCTTCTAATCTTGCGACTGGTGCATATGTCTCATCATAATCGATTTCTTCTTCTCGATTGAAACCTTGGGCTACAAGTCGAGCCTGATTTCTAGTAATGACTTCGGACTCATTTTTCTTGTTTCTAAAAATCCATTTTGTTCCAATAATAGTATGATTTTTGGGTCTAGGAACAATTGTCCAAACATCATTTCTTTCAAATTGATTAAACTCTTCTTGCATAGCTAGAATCCAAGATTCATCAAGAAGTGCTTCATCAATATTTTTAGATTCAATCTGAGATAGAAAAGCAGTATGATTGCAAATATTTCTAAGAGATGATCAAGTGCTTACACCTCGTGAAGGTTCTCCCATAAATTGTTCCACTGGATGATCTTTCACAAATTTCTACTATTTGGTTGCATCTTGTATTAAATTTTGATGATCTTTCCTGATATCTCCATGTTAGATTTCCTCTATTGTGTTCTCTTTGTTGAGATTGAGACTTTCCGTATTATTTATACCTCCTGTTTCTTCATCAATGGATTTCTTGGAAAGTAGAGAATTAGATTCATCAAATACTACATGCATAGATTCTTGTACAGTCAAAGTTTTTTTTATTGAATACTCTATAAGCTATACTATTAGTAGAATACCCGAGAAAGATCCTTTCATCAGATTTTGCATCAAACTTGCCTAAATTATCCCTGTCATTTAAAATAAAACATTTGCATCCAAATATATAAAAGTAACCAATGTTGGGCTTTTTCTCATTCCAAAGCTCATAGGAGGTTTTATCTAATTTGGACCTTAGCATAACTCTATTTATAACATAACATGCAATACTTACCGCTTCTACCCAAAAATAACTAGGCAAGTTGTTCTCATTGAGCATTGTTCTTACCATCTCTTGAAGAGATCTATTTTTCCTCTCTACTACCTCATTTTGTTAAGGAGTTCGAGGAGCAGAAAAATTATGCACAAAATCATTTTCATCACAAAATGTTTCAATATTTTTATTAACAAACTCTTTTCTCTATCACTTCGGATACTTGAAATACTATAACCCTTTTCATTTTGAATTCTCTTGCATAACTTGATAAAGGCATTGTGTGCCTCATCTTTATAAGTAAGAAAGATGAACCAATTATATCTAGAGAAATCATCAACAATAACAAATGCATAATATTTTCCTCCTAAACTTGCAACTCTATTTGGTCCAAAAAGATCCATGTGTATTAGCTGCAGTGGTCTAGTAGTGGAAATATATAGTTTGGTTTTAAAAGAAGTTTTTGTTTGTTTACCAAATTGGCATGCATCACAAATTTTGTCTTTAAGAAAATTTGCCTTTGGTAAACCTCTCACAAGATCATTTTTTGAAATTTTGGAAATAAGTTCCATGTTGGCATGACCTAGTCTTCTATGCTATAACCAATTAGTTTCATTTTAAGCTGAAAAACAAGTAGCATCTTGTGAGGTAATTTCTTCAAAATTGATTGTAAAAACATTGTTACTTCTAAAAGTAATAAAACAAATATTACAATCATGATCATTCAAGATAATGCACTTATCCATTTTGAAAGTAACTGTAAATCCTTTATCACATAATTGACTTATCCTCAAAAGATTATGTTTTAGACTTTCAACAAGTAAAACATCTTCAATTATGAGAGAATACTCATTACCAATTTTACTTATTCCCACGATCTTCCCTTTCGAGTTGTCTCCAAATGTCACGTGTCCTTCTTCTTTAGATCTAAGATCAAAGAACTTAGTCTTGTCTCTCGTCATGTGTCTTGAACATCCACTATCTAAAAACTATTTATTTTTATTTGTGGAGGACTTCATGCACACCTATAAAAACAATTAAAATGATTTTTCTTGGTACCCAAGTTCTTTGGATCCTTTATTTATTAGTATTAGAAGAAACAAGATTTTTAGGTACCCATATGGCCCTAATAGTCATTGTATGTTTTCTTCTAATAGGACAAGCATGATAATTATGACCATTTCTATTATAAAAATTGCAAATAACATGTGACATATATGAAGAACTTGAGTGATTATAATAGTATCCTTTTTTAACAAAATTATTTTTATGAAAACAATTTTGAATATTGGACTTTGATGTAGAAGGATTATCAAAGAAGTTTTTATAAGGTTTGTATTTTTGTTTTGGCATATATCCCAAGCATACCTTGTCAAAAACACATCTTTGACTACCAAAAAATTTTTCAAAATTTCTTTTTTCATTTGTAAAGTTTTCAATAATATTTTCTAAATCAATTTTCTTTTTCTTCAACTCAAGATTTTCATATTTCAAAACAATACTTTTTTTCTTAAAATATCAATTTCGTTTGTTAAAGAAGAAATTTTCTTTTTCAAAACAGTATACTTGATACTCAATTTTTCAAATTCCTCATATACCTCTTTTAAAACATTTTACAATTTTTCATATGAAGGATCTTCAATATTATCAAGATTTGTTACCTTAATGTCATCTTTAGCTATAAGACAAAGATTTGCTGATTCTCTATTGCTTGCTTCACTATATGAGCTACTTGAATCATCATCCCATGTAACTTTCATTATTTTTTTGCCTTTGTTTCTATCTTTCTTTAGCAAAGGACAATCTGACTTGATATGACCAGACTTATTGCATTTATAACAAATTAAAGTGTCATTTTTACCTGAATTTTTCTTGGAAAACTTTTTGAAGGACTTCCTTGGAGGAGTTTTATTTTTCTTTAAAAACCTCTGAATTCTTATTGTTATCATCGCAACTTCTTCATCTTTGTCGTCATTTTCCTCATCTTCATCACTTTGACTTTTATGTAGAACAACTTTAAGTGCCAAGCTCTTCTTTGGCTTTTCTTCTTCTTCTCCTCTTTTCAATGTGTACTCATGGGTGATAAGTGACCCGATGAGTTCATTCACTTCGAATTTCTTGAGGTCTTTAGCTTTAAGAATCGCTGTCACTTTTGATTCCCAACGTTTTTGTAGAGAGTTGAGAATTTTTCTTACTATCTCCACTTTGGAATAAATTTTTCCAAGAGTTGTCAAGCTATTTATGATGTTAGTAAAATGAGTGTGCATACTAGAAATAGATTCATTATCATTCATCTTAAACATTTCATATTCATGAGTAAGAATATAAATTTTTGATTCCTTGACTTGAGAAGTTCTTTCATAAGTAACTTTCAAATTATCACAAATTTCTTTTACTGTAGCGCAAGTCATTACTCTATTAAACTCATTACCATTGAGAGCATTATATAATAAATTCATAGTAGTTAAATTCAAAGTATAAAGTCTATCATCTTCACGATCAAACTCTTCTTCTTCCTTTTTGACCTTTATTCCATCAACCACTTTTGTTGTAATATAAGGTCCATTTACAATGCATTTCCAGATTTCTCAACCTTGAGCCTGAAGGAATATTCTCATTCTAACTTTTCAGAATGAGTAATTGTCTCCGCAAAAGAGTGGAGGCTGACTGCTAGATTGACCTTCACCAAATGAAGCTGCAATGTTAGCCATAAGATTTTAACTCAAAAGATAGTTAATCTTATGACAAAACTCTAGCTCTGATACCAATTGTTGCCCAGATGACTAACACAAGAGGGGGGGTGAATTAAGTTGTATTTAAAAAAATAACAATTATAAATTAAATATATAATATAACATATAAACAAAATATGAAACAACAATAAATATAAAGAGTAAGAGTAAGAGAAAAGCAAACTCAGTATGTTAACAAGGTTCGGCCCCACTGCGTACGTCCTCGCCTCAAGCTACCCCTTGAGGATCCCCGAATTCACTATTCAATCTCCTTCAGGTGGAGATAGAAACCTATTACACATTTGAACAACACTGCTACAAAGGATCCGTGTAGAACACCCTCTATACTTGCAATCACCTTACACGTGGTGATTCAACTATTCCCTGTGTAGAATACTTTCTACACGCACAAGGGTTATACGCACCCTTTTACTGATACAAGAATTGATAGTGGGTAGCCTATCAAAAGACACTCCTCAATGAGTGAAATAAGAACAATACAGCACAAACTATATCTCTCAAAATGATCAAGAGTTAAGGCTCAATGCTTAAAGAAGAGAGAATGAAAGTTTTGAATGAATGTTGTATGTTCTTGGTATTGTAAATGTGACACTCTCAAATGATCTATTTATAGGCATATGAGACTTCATATTCAAATTTAAAAAGATTCACATGTCAAAGACATCATCATTCACTTTTCAAAAATTTCAAACCTAATATTTTTACTTTTTGCATGTGACAAAAGGAGCACACTTTACTTTTCAAAAATTTCAAACCTAATCTTTTACTTTTTGCATATGACAAAAGGAGTACACTTTACTTTACAAAATTTTCAAATAAAGACATCTACCTTTTGCATAAGTCAAGAAAAACATCTACCACTTTTGAATAAAATATGCACTTGTGAAAGATGACAATCAATCATCTTAATATTTTTGAAATTCAAACCTTTAATCATGTAATGCACATGTGAAAGATGACAATCAATTATCTTTCAAAATTTTCAAATTTAATTTTCAAAATATTCATGCACATGTGGAAAATGTATTTTAATGCTTGATGATAAAATATTAATTTTGAGCCTTAATCCTAATTTTGAATTTTTAAGAGATTTACAACATTACTCTATGACTTTAATGTGAACTTGTTCTCTTCTTGCTCACGCTTGGTTCCTTGATGTGCTTAATCCTATTGTGTGGACAACTTGAGGTTGAGACTTGATGAGTGCACAAAAATGCACTCTAAATACTCTATTTAAATACTAAAAGAAATGAGAAAACAATGGATATAACTCATGTTAATAAAATTAATGGTCATTTATCTTGAGATAGATATAAGCATGATTTAATATATTGATGAGAATATAAAATGCCATATTTTCCTCTCTTAACGTTTAAAACTTTATTCTTATTTGATGCCTAAATATACTCATTATTCTTATATTTTGATTTAGGACACAAATGGAGACATTAGGAGCAAATGAAGATAATTACGGAATTTTAGACAGTTCTGACATCTTTTCGTAAAATGGGCATAACTCTCTCATCCAATCTCTGATTGAGCTGATTCAAGATGATCTAGAACCGCAAGAGAAATATCTATAACTTCTATGTTTTGTGTTGGAAGAGATATCCACTCAATATAAGACAAAATCGACCATCAAGTGGACGCACCTGCACTTGACGTTCCTGGATATTTTTCAGCCACTTGCATCAAATCCAAATGTCATCATAATATTTTCTAGCAAGCACTCCTACACCAACTTGGAAATTCAATGATCAATTCAGATACAAGATGAAGTGCACTCAAGTTTCTTCAAGACAAATTATTTGACCACAAGATATTAAGTCATACAAGACAACTAATAGATAGAGAAGCAAAATTGAAACACTCAACCTACAAGCAAAATCCAGCTCATGCATGGTGGGAAAACAAATGATCAAAATGACAACTCACAAATCACTTGGATTCAAGAATGGCACATGGCAAAACAAGTTGAAATTGTGATGATTTTGTCATGACAACTTGCATGAAGGATGCTTATAAATAGAAGGGAGGGGTGTATGTTCTAAGACCATGCTTAGTGTGCTTGGATGCATTGGAAGATACATTGGTTTTGAGAGCTTGAGAAAAGAAAAGAAAAACCAAAGAAGAGAGAAGAAAATAATGGTTGGCTCTTGCATATTATCCCTTGAAGAATTTTTGTTGCATATTTTCAATATGTGTAACTAATTTTCTAGTAGAGTTAGGGGTGAATTTGTATATATGATGGTATTTGTAATTGTTTTTTATTCATATATGTGTTCTTCAAATATTAAACTCTTTTGTTTAGTCATTCGAAATTTATTATAAATGTTTTCGTCACCAAATAATTTTAGAATTTATTTCATTTATAGATTCAGTCATGCTTTTTCTATTAAATGCAATAATCCTTTGATTATGTTTGGTTCAATTGGTTATCTATTTTAATTTAATTCTCTGCTGCAATATTGCTCTATGAGTATATTGTCGACGTTGAATTTCTTTAATATCGATAACAATTCTTGTTCTTATATTGTGACGAATGATTTTTCGAAAGATTACATTTGATTTAAATCTGGTTATTAATGTTTTATTTTCCGATTGAAAATTTGGACATAGAATTTTCAATTGAGTTATTAATGAATCGAAAATAATTAAAATACCAATTATATACAAAGGATTCCCGATACTTTACTTTTCGCACTCATCTAAATCTTTTTGTTAATTTCGTTACTGTTCTTCAATTTCTCAATCCATCTCCCTGTGGAATCGACACCCCAAAGCTATACTGCAAACGACCGCATTATTCTTTGGGCGTAATCAAATTTTGGCGCCGTTGCCGGGGAGACGGTAAAAGAATTTGTAGTTTTTTTTAGTAGTTTGTTAAAAAAAAAAAAAAAAAGAGAGCGGTAGCTTCGTTCATTTTCTTTTTAGCTTTCTGCATCTTTATTTTATTTTAGTTTTATTTTCGTAATTATTTTTTTTTTTCAGTATTACGCTTTTCTTTACTTTGCATGCGCAGGTACAGAGACGCTTTTGGACGGTTTGCTAGTAGACCCGTGCTAGAATCAGATTCAGAATCTAATTTTTCTAATCGCTTGTTTGATAATTCTTCCAATTCTGACGCGATGAGTGAACACGTGGACCAACCTGTTAGAACCCTCCAAGATTATCTTCATCCCGCACGAACAGCCACACCATCCTGTATTATGTTCTCACCTAATGTTCGTCATGTAGATTTTAAAACGGGAATGATACAATTACTTCCGACTTTCCATGGCCTAGAAAATGAAAACCCCTATGTTCATATTAGGGAATTTGAGGAAGTAGTTGCAACATTTCACGGTCAAAATACCACTGACGAAACGGTAAGGCTAAAGTTCTTTCCTTTTTTTTTGAAAGATAAAGCTAAGAGTTGGTTGTACTCACTAAGACCACGGTCTATTGGAACATGGAGTGAGATGACTCAAGTGTTTTTCAATAAATACTTTCCCCAACATAAGACTAATGCTTTAAAAAGACAAATCTCTACCTTTGCACAAAAGGATAGTGAGACTTTGTACTAGTCTTGGGAAAGATTTAAAGAATTACTGAGTATGTGTCCCCACCATGGATATGAGAGTTGGCGCTTAGTGAGTTATTTCTATGAAGGCCTTACGCCCAGGGAACGTCAATTCGTGGAAATGATGTGCAATGGAGAATTTTTACAAAAAAATCCCGATGAGGCCATAGAGTACCTCAATGAGCTTGCTGAAAAAGCTCATACTTGGACTGGACCTAGTGCTACTGATAGCACAAACAGGTCACGACCTACAGGAAACTTGAGTGGTGGTATTTACCATCTAAGGGAGGAGGATAACCTTAAGGCTAAGGTTGAAATGCTCACCAGAGAATTAGAGTTATTGAAAACTAAAAACTAAAAACCAACACACACGGCTAATCATGCAGAATCTTTTGGGCCATGTGTTGTCTGTGGTGGGATAGATCATCATTCCCAAAAGTGTCCTACACATACTAACATGAATGGTATGTATGAGTAACAAAGTAATGCTCTAGGTATGTACAAAAAGCCCTTCACACCTTACTCTGAAACCTACAACCCAGGATGGCGTAATCATCCCAACTTCAGCTGGAAGTCTGAAAACCAGCAGCCTGCACAACTCTCTAGATCATATCCTGCACCATACCATGCACCTCAATCTTCTAGAAATTCTTTAGAAGATACTTTGCGTACTTTTATTGAAATACAGGGTAAGACTAATCAAAAATTTGAATCTTTGATTATGCAGGTTGTCGAAGAAAATAAGGAAATCAAGAGCCAGGTGTCTAAAATAATGAGTTCATTGACTATGAATGAGAAAGGTAAGTTTCCTTCCCAAACTCAATCTGTACCTCATGGTCAACATATGGCACAAGGAGATCTGAAGGACGTAAACGCCATTGTGACACGAAGTGGTAAGTCTCTACGTGATCCAATAATAGACAAAAAAAAGGATGTAGAGAAAGATCAAGATAGCAGCAGTCCTGAGCTTCCCAAAGAACTTGAGGTAACAAAACCTGAGGAACCTGCAGTAACAAAAAATCCTGGTAAGGTACCTTTTCCTCAAGCATTAAAGTCAAGCAAACAAACTCTAGATCATAACAATGATATTTTGGAAAATCTTAGATAGGTAAAAATTAATCTTCCTCTTTTGCATGTAATTAAACAAGTTCCTACTTACGCAAAAATTCTCAAAGATTTGTGTACAGTTAAGAGGAAGCATTATGTGAAGAAGACTGCATTCTTGACAGAGCAAGTTAGTGCTCTAATTGAACAGCGGATTCCCCCTAAGTACAAGGATCCTGGATGTCCAACCATCACATGCAACTTTGGCAATCATGAGCTTGGACAGGCCTTGCTAGATTTAGAGGCTAGTGTAAATTTGATGCCATATTCTATTTATTTGCAATTAGGATTGGGAGAAATCAAACCAACTTCTGTGGTATTGCAATTGGCTGATCGTTCAGTTAGAGCACCACGGGGTGTGGTAGAGGATGTTTTAATTCAAGTTGACAAATTTTACTATCCTGTTGATTTCTTAATTTTAGACACTAGTTCTGCTGTAGAAACCACCTCTAAAATTCCATTAATTTTAGGTAGACCTTTTCTTGCTACTTCTAATGCTCTTATCAATTGCAGAAATGGATTGATGAAACTCTCTTTTGGCAATATGACTCTTGAGGTAAATATTTTTCATATTGCAAAACAGCCAGAAGAGGATGTCGAGTGTCATCAGACATACATGATTGACTCACTTATAGAAAGGGATGTTCTTACAACTCATGACTCAGATCCCCTTGAATACTTTATTGTTAATTCTGAATTTAATCCTATAAGTGATTCATCTGATGTATTTGACATTTGTGCTATTTTTGACAGAACTCATGATTATAGCACACAGGCATGGCAACCAAAGTTTGAGAAGTTGCCTGAAAAAAGAGAAAGACAGATTCCTTCAAGTAGGGAAGCCCTTAAAGTTGAATTAAAATCCCTACCTAAGGGTTTAAAGCATGTTTTCCTTGGTCCAGGTGATACTTTTCCTGTTATTATTTCATCTGAATTATCTGAGTCCCAAGGTGAGAAATTAATTCAGATTTTATGCAAATATAAATAAACCCTAGGATGGAGTATTGCTGATATAAAAGGCATTAGTCCCCTAATCTGTACTCATAAAATAAATTTAGAGGAAGGAACTAATCCTCGAAGAGACCCCCAGCGTAGACTTAATCCCACAATGAAAGAAGTTGTAAAAAATGAAGTATTGAAGCTATTAGATGCAGGAATGATATATCCTATTGCTGATAGTAAATGGGTAAGTCCTACGCAGGTTGTTCCTAAAAAGTCAGGAGTAACTGTGATAAAAAATGATCTTGGAGAGTTAGTCCCTACAAAACTGGTGACTGGTTGGCGGATGTGCATTGATTACAGAAAATTAAATGTCGCCACACGAAAATACCATTTTCCGCTTCCTTTTATTGATCAAATTCTTGAGCGGGTGGCTGTCATCCTTTTTATTGCTTTCTGGATGGTTATTCTGGTTATTATCAAATTGAAATTGCATTAGAAGATCAGGATAAAACTACTTTTACTTGTCCTTTCGGTACTTATGCTTTCCGCAGAACGCCATTTGGACTGTGTAATGCTCCAGCTACTTTTCAACGTTGCATGATGAGTATTTTTAGTGATATGGTTGAAAAGTGCATGGAAGTTTTTATGGATGACTTGACTGTTTTTGGATCTTCTTTTGATGCATGTTTAATGAGTTTAGAAAGAGTACTGACTCGTTGTGAAGAAAAAGAATTGGTTTTAAATTGGGAAAAATGTCACTTTATGGTACCTTCAGGTATTGTTTTAGGGCATATTATTTCTTCCAAAGGAATGGAGGTTGATCAATCAAAACTTGAATTAATCTCTAAATTGCCTACACCTAGAACAATCAAGGATATAAGATCATTTCTTGGTCATGCGGGTTTTTATAGGAGATTCATACAGAATTTTTCTGCCATATCTAGACCACTATGTAACCTCTTAGCTCAGGATGCCCCATTTGAATGGACACAAGCCTGTCAAGAGGCTTTCAAAACATTAATTGGCAAGCTTACTTCAGCACCCATAATGCAACCACCTGATTGGAATTTACCTTTTGAAATTATGTGTGATGCTAGTGATTTTGCTGTAGGTGCTGTTCTTGGACAACGAAAAGAAGGGAAACCTTTTGTCATTTACTATGCTAGTCGAACTCTAAATAATGCACAAATGAATTACTCCACCACTGAAAAAGAGTTGTTAGCTGTAGTATTTGCTTTGGATAAATTCCGCGCTTATTTGATTGGTTCTCCTATCATTATCTTTACAGATCATGCAGCCTTTAAGTACCTTTTTGCAAAGAAGGATGCTAAGGCACGATTAATACGATGGATTTTGCTTTTGCAGGAATTTGACATCACCATCAAAGACAAGAAAGGAGTGGAGAACGTAGTGGCAGACCATCTTTCTAGACTCACATTCGAGGACACTTCTGACCACATACCAATCAAAGATGATTTTCCTGATGAGCATTTACTTTCTTACTTCTCTACCATGGTTTGCTCATATTGTGAACTATTTAGCTGTAGGTGAAATACCAAAAGATTTTAGCGCCCAAGACAAAAGGAAATTCATGATTGAGGTATGAAAATTCTACTGGGATGACCCTTACCTTTTCAAATACTGCCCTGATCAAATTTTAAGGCGTTGCATCCCTGATGAAGAGATTGCAAGCGTTTTGGAATTTTGTCATTCCCAAGCTTGTGGTGGCCACTTTTCAATGAAGAAAACCGCTGCAAAAATCCTGTAGTGTGGATTTTATTGGCCCACTGATGAGTGCACAAAAATGCACTCTAAATACTCTATTTAAATACTAAAAGAAATGAGAAAATAATGGATATAACTCATGTTATTAAAATTAATGGTCATTTATCTTGAAATAGATATAAGCATGATTTAATATATTGATGAGAATATAAAATGCCATATTTTCCTCTCTTAATGTTTAATACTTTATTCTTATTTGATGCCTAACTATACTCATTATTCTTATATTTTGATTTAGGACACAAATGGAGACATTAGGAGCAAATGAAGATAATTGCAGAATTTTAGACAGTTCTGACATCTTTTTGTAATATGAGCATCACTCTCTCATCCAATCTCCGATTGAGCTAATTCAAGATGATCTAGAACCGCAAGAGAAATATCTAGAACTTTTGTGTTTTATGTTTGAAGAGATATCCACTCAATCTAAGACAAAATCGACCATCAAGTGGACACACCTGCACTTGACGTTCCTGGATATTTTTCAGCCACTTGCATCAAATCCAAATGTTATCATAATATTTTCCAGCAAGCACTCCTACACCAACTTGGAAATTCAATGATCAATTCATATGCAAGATGAAGTGCACTCAAGTTTCTTGTAGACAAATTATTTGACCACAAGATATTAAGTCATACAAGACAACTAATGGATAGAGAAGCAAAATTGAAACACTCAACCTACAAGCAAAATCCAGCTCATGCATGGTGGGAAAACAAATGATCAAAATGACAACTCACAAATCACTTGAATTCAAGAATGGCACATGGCAAAACAAGTTGAAATTGTGATGATTTTGTCATGACAACTTGCATGAAGGATGCTTATAAATAGAAGGAAGGGGTGTGTGTTCTAGGAGAATGCTTAGTGTGGGAGGATGCTTTGGAAGAGCCATTATTTTGAGAGCTTGAGAAAAGAAAAGAAAAACCAAAGAAGAGAGAAGAAAATAATGGTTGGCTCTTCCATATTATCCCTTGGAGAATTTTGGTTGCATATTTTCAATATGTGTAACTAAATTCTCAAGGAGGGCTAGGGATGAACTTGTGTATGTGATGGAGTTTGTAATTTATTTTTGATTCATGTATTTGGTCTTTAAATATTAAAACTCTTTTGTTCTATTATTCTCAATTTATTTGTGATGTTTTTTTTCGTCTTCAAATAATTATAGAATCTATTTCGTTTATAGATTCAGTCATGCTTTTTCTATTGAGTGAATTAGTTCTATAATTATGTTTGGAGCAATTGATTGTCTATATTGATTTAATTCTCTGCTGCAATATCGCCTCTTGGGTATATTGTCGTCGTTGGATTTTCTCAATATCGATAACAATTTATGAGAGTTAAGCGCGAAGAATGATTTTTTAAAGAGTTACATGTGATTTCAATTTTGGTTATTAATGTTATATCTTCTGATTAAGAATTTGGACATAGAATTCTTAATTGAGTTATCAATGAATTAAGAATAAATTTGAATACCACAAATACACAAGGAATTCCCTACGCTCTACTTTTCGTCTCATTTTTATACTTTTCAAATTACTCATTTAGTTTTAATTTACTTATCACACTCATTTAATCTTTTTGTTAATTTCGTTACTGTTCTTTAATTTCTCAATCCATCTCCCTGTGGAATCGACACCTCAAAGCTATACTGCAAACGACCGCGTTATTCTTTGGGCGTAAACAAATTTTGGCGCCGTTGCCGAGGAGACGGTAGAAGAATTTGTAGTTTTTTTAGTAATTTGTAAAAAAAAAAAAAAAAGAGCGGTAGTTTCGTTCATTTTATTTTTAGCTTTCTGCATCTTTATTTTATTTTACTTTTCTTTTCGTAATTTTTTTTTTCAGTATTACGCATTTCTTAACTTTGCATGCGCAGGTACAGAGACTCTTTTGGACTGTTTGCTAGTAGACCCGTGCTAGAATCAGATTCAGAATCTAATTTTTCTTGTCGCTTGTTTGATAATTCTTCCAATTCTGACGCGATGAGTGAACACGTGGACCAACCTGTTAGAACCCTCCAAGATTATCTTCATCCCGCACGAACAGTCACACCATCCTGTATTATGTTCTCACCTAATGTTCGTCATGTAGATTTTAAAACGGGAATGATACAATTACTTCCGACTTTCCATGATCTAGAAAATGAAAACCCCTATGTTCATATTAGGGAATTTGAGGAAGTAGTTGCAACATTCCACAGTTAAAATACCACTGACGACACAGTAAGACTAAAGTTCTTTCCTTTTTCTTTGAAAGATAAAACTAAGAGTTGGTTGTACTCACTAAGACCACGGTCTCTTGGAACATGGAGTGAGATGACTCAAGTGTTTTTCAATAAATACTTTCCCCAACATAAGACCAATGCTTTAAAAAGACAAATCTCTACCTTTGCACAAAAGGATAGTGAAACTTTGTACCAGTTTTGGGAAAGATTTAAAGAATTACTGAGTATGTGTCCCCACCATGGATATGAGAATTGGCGCTTAGTGAGTTATTTCTATGAAGGCCTTACGCCCAGGGAACTTTAATTCATGGAAATGATGTGCAATGGAGAATTTTTACAGAAAAATCCCAATGAGGCCATAGAGTACCTCAATGAGCTTGCTGAAAAAGCTCATACTTGGACTGGACCTAGTGCTACTGATAGCACAAACAGGTCACGACCTACAGGAAACTTGAGTGGTGGTATTTACCATCTCAGGGAGGAAGATAATCTAAAAGCCAAGGTTGAAATGCTTACAAGAGAAATAGAGTTGTTAAAGATAAGAAACTCAAAGCCAACACACTTGGCTAATCAAGCAGACTCTTTTGAACCATGTGTTGTCTGTGGTGGGGTAGATCATCATGCCCAAGACTGTCCTACACATGCTAACATGAGAGGATGGCATAATCACCCCAACTTCAGCTGGAAGTCTGAAAACCAACAGCCTGCACAGCCTGCACAACCTTCTAGATCATATCCTGCACCATACCATGTACCTCAATCTTCTAGAAATTCTTTAGAAGACACTTTGCATGCATTTATTGAAGTACAGGGTAAGACTAACCAAAATTTTGAGTCTTTAATTATGCAGGTTGTTGAAGAACAAAAGGTGATAAAGAGCCAGGTGTCTAAAATAACGAGTTTCTTGAGTGTAAATGAGCAAGGTAAGCTCCCTTCTCAAGCTCAGTCTGTACCTCATGGTCAACATATGGCACAAGAAACTGTGAAGAATCACGAGTGCCAGTAGATATATATGATTGATTCACTCATAGACAGGGAAGTTTTCACAACTCATGATTCTGATCCCCTTGAGAATTTTATTGTTGATTTTGAGTATAATCCTATCAGTGATTCATCTGATGTAGCTAATGTTTGTGCAATTTTTTACAATACTCAAGATTATAGCACACGGGCTTGGCAACCGAAGTTTGAGGAGTTTCTTGAGAAAAATGAAAAACAGATTCCTTCAACTGGGCAAGTAACCAAAGTTATTCATAAACCTTGCCACCTACCTGTGAAGTTCGAGCACCGAGTTTATTGGACAAATAAGCGTTTCATTTTTGACCCAGGAGGAATAGTTCTATAAGTGGAATATAGTCCGGTTGTAGACTTGGTCTATCAACTTTGACCATACCATGCAACAATAATTATTATTATAATAATAAGTATTATTATTATTATTATTATTATTATTATTATCTTGTTTGTTTTGTTTTATTTTTGTTTACTACTATTTTCTTTATTTTTGTTTGCAGGATAGTTTCATTTTGTCATTTCAGATCACCACTTTTGATGCTTAGCGAGCTATTCACATCACACATCAGGTGTATTCTACCCTTTTTAGTTACTCCCGATCCAATTTTGATTATTAAACATTGAGGACAATGTTTCATTTAAGTTGGGGGGTGGAAATACAAATCTGTTATTTAAACTCTGTGGCATATTTCAATCAATATATAAACATTGAGGACAATGTTTCATTTAAGTTGGGGGGTGGAAATACAAATCTGTTATTTAAACTCTGTGGCATATTTCAATCAATATATAAAAAATTGCCAAATTTTTTTCACACAGGCATCTTTTCACACATGATACTCATGCTCATTCATAACCATCTTGGTGAATTCAACAAACCCATCTTAAATCATTTTGCTAAAGCATCCACAAAACCATTTATGCACTTCTCCAAACTTTGTGATAATATGGTGATTTGACACATGTAACTAAAGAATTATTTTGCTCAAGTATTCATGTGAATTTTGTGAGAATTGAGAGCTTACAAATATAGAAATTGTGATAAGTATCCATTGATCTGTTGAATTTCACACTTCTTTTGAGAATATCATTACATGGTTTGTGGTAAGATGGTGGATATACTTGGGATATGACGAAAATCAACTTAGGATTAACGTCTGAGCCTTTCAAGCTGACCTTTTTCATCATAGACCCCTAGCAGCCAATTTTGAGCCAATATACACACATGGCCTTTTCTTTTCATATCTACATCATCCATACCTCTCCACATTAGAGTATAGCTTATACACTATATTTTCCTACCATTTTACTTCTAAGTGTGTACTAGGTGTGAAATTATCATTTAAAAAAAAAAAAAAAAACCATAACAATGGCATGGTGCTAGATGTGTCCATCAAATTACGAAGACACCAGTGGCAAAAGAAGATGGAAAAGTGTACTTAGTCAAAAATCTAAAAAATTGAAAAGTACATCAAAAGGAAAGTATAGCCTACTGAAAAATTTAACAGATTCCCTTTTGTGTATACTTGGAAGTTTTTGAAACCTCTTCACCTTTTCTTCTTATCAACCCAAAACCTAAGCCACATTACAACCCTTTGTGTTGATTTTTCCGATCCTAAGTATGCTTGTGGAAAGAATGGTGAAAATCTCATTTGTTAGTATTCCTATCATAATATCAATGTTTACTTGTTACTTATATATAATTGGCTAAATTTCCATGAGAGTAAATGTACACATTTGTCAACTCCATAGAGAGAACCCATACATGAAACAGTTCTATACCCGTGAGTTATGGAGTTGAACCTTTTTGCTTAAGATATTCTAATGTTGCATGTGTCGAAACCTCTGATTTGATAAAAATAGTTTGGAACACATACACACTCTGTGGATTGCTATATTTGAATTACTTGTGAAAGGGTTATTGAATTTCTAAGATTGTTTTGATATGTAAATTTGAAAAATGTGTCTTGATGGCCCCTATGTGTGATTTTCTTTGGTCTTTCTCATCATTTTGCATGAAAATTGCTAGGGACTAGCAATGAGTAAGTTGGGGGGTGTGATGAGTGCACAAAAATGCACTCTAAATACTCTATTTAAATACTAAAAGAAATGAGAAAACAATGGATATAACTCATGTTAATAAAATTAATGGTCATTTATCTTGAGATAGATATAAGCATGATTTAATATATTGATGAGAATATAAAATGCCATATTTTCCTCTCTTAATGTTTAAAACTTTATTCTTATTTGATGCCTAAATATACTCATTATTCTTATATTTTGATTTAGGACACAAATGGAGACATTAGGAGCAAATGAAGATAATTGCGGAATTTTAGACAGTTCTGACATCTTTTCGTAAAATGGGCATAACTCTCTCATCCAATCTCAGATTGAGCTGATTCAAGATGATATAGAACCGAAAGAGAAATATCTATAACTTTTATGTTTTGTGTTTGAAGAGATATCCACTCAATATAAGACAAAATCGACCATCAAGTGGACGCACCTGCACTTGACGTTCCTGGATATTTTTCAGCCACTTGCATCAAATCCAAATGTCATCATAATATTTTCTAGCAAGCACTCCTACACCAACTTGGAAATTCAATGATCAATTCAGATACAAGATGAAGTGCACTCAAGTTTCTTCAAAACAAATTATTTGACCACAAGATATTAAGTCATACAAGACAACTAATAGATAGGGAAGCAAAATTGAAACACTCAACCTACAAGCAAAATCCAGCTCATGCATGGTGGGAAAACAAATGATCAAAATGACAACTCACAAATCACTTGGATTCAAGAATGGCACATGGCAAAACAAGTTGAAATTGTGATGATTTTGTCATGACAACTTGCATGAAGGATGCTTATAAATAGAAGGGAGAGTGTGTGTTCTAAAACCATGCTTAGTGTGCTTGGATGCCTTGGAAGATACATTGGTTTTGAGAGCTTGAGAAAAGAAAAGAAAAACCAAAGAAGAGAGAAGCAAATAATGGTTGGCTCTTGCATATTATCCCTTGAAGAATTTTTGTTGCATATTTTCAATATGTGTAACTAATTTTCTAGTAGAGCTAGGGATGAATTTGTATATATGATGGTATTTGTAATTGTTTTTTATTCATATATGTGTTCTTCAAATATTAAACTCTTTTGTTTAGTCATTCAAAATTTATTATAAATGTTTTCGTCACCAAATAATCTTAGAATTTATTTCATTTATAGATTCAGTCATGCTTTTTCTATTAAATGCAATAATCCTTTGATTATGTTTGGTTCAATTGGTTATCTATTTTAATTTAATTCTCTGCTGCAATATTGCTCTATGAGTATATTGTCGACGTTGAATTTCTTTAATATCGATAACAATTCTTGTTCTTATATTATGACGAATGATTTTTCGAAAGATTACATTTGATTTAAATCTGGTTATTAATGTTTGATTTTCCGATTGAAAATTTGGATATAGAATTTTCAATTGAGTTATTAATGAATCGAAAATAATTAAAATACCAATTATATACAAAGGATTCCCGATGCTTTACTTTTCGCACTCATCTAAATCTTTTTGTTAATTTCGTTACTGTTCTTCAATTTCTCAATCCATCTCCCTGTGGAATCGACACCCCAAAGCTATACTGCAAACGACCGCATTATTCTTTGGGCGTAATCAAGACTCTTTTATTTTTTGAATTCATTTGTTATCATCAAAATCCATGTGTAGATTTACACGAAATTTAAAACCTTGAGTTCAACAGTATAAATAGGGTTTGAATTAGGTATAAATAGAGTATAAAGAGTATTTAAAGATGGTATAAATTGGGTATAAACAGGGTATAGACTTTGGTTGCCATGTATGAAGTTGCGTAGTCTCTTGACCTGCACAATTATTAGCTTCATTGAAAGTCTTTGGAATCAACTTTGGGGGCCAGGTAAGAGGTTTTTTCACTTCCTTTGGCTTCATCAAACAATTTGGATTCAACTTTAAGCGCAAAGTAAGAGATCCTAGAGTCTTTTAACCTCTATGCCCGTTGGCTCCATTGAGAGAACTGGGACTCGAATTTTGGGAAACCTATATGGTCTTCAGTTCTCTTGATCTCCATGTCAATTGGCTCAATTAGATGTCTTTAGACTAGATTTTTTGGCTTTAAAAGGTCAGTGCTAGGGTTTATTAAACTTCCCAGGTATTGGCTTAGCTTTCGCTCTATCGGGAATGCTTGGACTCAACTATTTGGTTGTCTAAGATATTGTTGGATCACTTAACGTTCATGCCCATTGGCAACACTGCATAGATTCAAACAGGATATAAATAGGGTTTAAACACGATATAAATAGGACATAAAGAGGGTTTAAAGATCATATAAATGGAGTATAAACAAGGTATAGACTTTGGTTGCCATGTAGGGCATTGCGTGATCTCTTGACTTGTACAATTATTGGGACAATTTGGACTCGACTTTAAGTGAAAAGTAAGAGATCCTACCGTCTCTTAACCTCCATGCCTTTCAGTTTCATTGAGAGTCTTGGAACTCGACTTTAGGGGCAACCTATATGGTCTTGAGTTCTATTGACCTCTATACCAATTGGCTCAATCAGAAGTCTTGAGACTTGATTTTTTTGCTATAAAAAGTTAGTGCTTGAGTCTATTGAACTCCACGGTATTTGTTTGACTTTGGCTCTACCGAGACTATTTGGTCTTGACTTTGGGACAATGTAAGATATTGCTGGACCACATAAAGTTCACTACCATTGGCTCCACTGCGTGGATCTTGACAGGGTAGAAATAGCGTATAAAGACGATTTAAAGAGAGTTTAAAGATAGTATAGATAGGGTTTAAACAGGGTATAAATAGGTTTTTAACAAGGTATTAATAGGGTATAATGAGGGTTTAAATAGAATATAAACAAGGCATAGACTTTGGTTGCGAGATGGTATAAATAGAGTATTAACAAGGTATAGATTTTGGTTGCTATGTAAGGGGTTGCGTGGTTACTTGACCTGAACAATTATTGGCACCCCTGCAAGTCTTTGGACTCAACTTTAGGGGCTAAGTAAGATATTTTTCCACACCTTTTGGCTTCATTGGTACAATTTGGACTCTTAAGGGATCCTACAGTCTCTTAATCTCCATGCCTGTCGGTTCCATCAAGAGTCTTGGGACTCAAAACCTTGGGGCAACCTATATGGTCTTGAGTCCTCTTGATCTCCATGCTAGTTGGCTTAATTAGATGTCTTTAGACTTTATTTTTGTCCTATAAAAAGGTCAGTGCTAGGGTCTATTGAACTTTCCAAGTATTGTCTTGATTTTGGCTCTACTAGCGTTGTTTGGACTCAACTTTTGGGCTTTGTAAGATATTTTTGGATTACTTAATGTTCACGCTCATTGGCTCCACTGCATGGATTTTAACAAGGTTTCAACAAGGTATAAATAGGGCTTAAACAAAGCATTTGTGCATTTAAGAGAGGAAATCTGTCAGAACGACGATTGTCGAGCCGTTCATAAATGTGAGAGTGACTTTGATTTGAGATGCGTCTGTAATCTGCGCTAGTAAACATAATCTTGTTTCTGACATTAGCTTATGATCAAAGCTGCATTGTTCTTTTCTTCTTCAATCGTGGTGGTCTGTGATTTGAGTTGTCTCTGATTTCGACATCTCCAGTCGGGTTTGGACACGTGCTATCTGGATTTGGACCATAGGCTTCGATTCCATTCGTAGTCCATTCGTAGTCCAGTGCAGGCTTCCTTACCAACATCTTCAAACAGGCTTCATTTCCTGGAGATTGAACGGATCAGGTCCTAGGCCAAGAGACTTGTTTTTGAAGCCCGGATAGAAGCAACAGATGTGGCAGGGATTGAGTCCTCCGATGGATAGGATATCAACCGGGCCTTCCAAGAGGCTCTAGATCATGCTGCCGATATTTCTCCTGGCACCATGCTGTTCGATCAGGTCTTCCTCCAAGAGTCGAAAGAGCAGATTGCTGGGGCAAATCAATTACCCACCCCTCCCCTTTCGTCTTCCAAGCGTCGCTCGGATGCTTCCGAAGGTGTGGATGACACTGAGGGGGACTCTGACTCCGGAGGCAATCAAGAAGGGGCCAGCCTACAAGAAGAGCAGGAATGTAGAAGCGGGGAAGGATGTTAATGAGGGATCGGGCTCGAGAGGTCGAGCGAGATTGGCATTCTTGTAGAAGGGTTGCATGAGGAGGCCTCCAATGAGGGTGAGCAGCCTTTCGTTGTACTTGAAGAATCCCCTAAATGACCACCTCCGATTTTTGAGAGGGGGTCGACTTCGTACCCTCAAACTGAGCCGTCGCCCATTTTTGAGAGGGGTTTGGGTTTCAAGAACTCAGTTCAAGGGCAAGCAAACATTCCCGGGCTCGAAAATTCCCACTCGCCCTCCATCCCCCTTTTGACTTCAGAGTGGAGTTGCGGTGCTCAGGCAATTTTTTGAATCAGAATCGGATGGGGGAGATTAGGCTAGGGTGAGGCGACTTCGGAGCGTCCCTCTCATTTCGAGCAAGCTAAGGCGAATGCTTCCGAGTGGATTGCTAGAATGCTGGAGCCTCTGTTGACACAGGTTTGATCCGCATAGTTCATTAGATTTATGCACAGTCTTTGGGTTCTGAGCTGATTGTCTCTTTCCTTTGTGTTCAGGTCGCTAAGTAAATCTCCTAGGCTGTGGGTTTTGAGCTGGTAGAGTTCATCGAATTCAATAATGAGCTCGAAACTGTCTTTAAGTTTGGACTTTACAAGTTACAGCAGGCGAAAGATTAGCTTGAGTCGTCTCAGCAAACTTGTAGCGGCCTGATTAAGATAGTCGAAGAGTTGGGGGCCGATAAGAACAGGCTTGAGAAGGCCAGTGTTTCTCTTCGAGCCGAATTGGAAGCGGCTCGGGATTCATTGGCGATAGCTCACCAAAAGAACCCCCGCCTTCTCAACGCTAGATCGGCCACCGAGCAAGACAAGATTTTTCTTCAAGCCGAGTTGACTGCTCGATCATCGGAATTAGCTGCCTCTGCTCAAACCATTTCTTTAAGGGAAGAAGAGCTGGCGATTTCCGAGTGTGCTCGTATAGCTTGGGAAGAGGAATTGACCTGCTCGGAGCGCGCCAGGGAGGCATTAAGAGAGGAGTTGGCAAGGTCTGAACACATCCGAGCTGCTCAAGGGATCGAGTTAGAGGAAACTCGTAATGCTTTGGAGGATGCCCATACAAGAATAGCTGACTTTGAGCAGCAAATATCTCAAGTGGTGGCCATTAGTAACTTGGCCTGGGGGTATGGTTATGCTGAAAATCTCCGTTGGATAGAAGCTCAACTTTTGGTAGACCCTCAGCTCAACCCTAATAATATAAGTCTGAAGTCTCTTCATCCGGACAGGGTTGCAAAAAAGTTTGTGAAGAAGATTGGAAAGCGTGGCTATCCACCTTTTGATGATCTAAATCCTTAATTACGCCCAAACAATAATGCGGTCGTTTGCAGTATAGTTTTGGGGTGTCGATTCCATATTGGAAGGCAAGGCAAGCAAGCGGTGGAGATGACTTAGAGACCAATATGCCAAGGAGAGAAGAAGACTTGGATAGACGACTTTTGAGAAGGAGTTTCTCCTTCAATTCAGTCTTTCACCAACTATTAACCATCATGGCCAACTTTCTAAGTTCAAGCAAGATGGCAAAGTGAAGAGCTATGTGGAAGAATTTAGACAACTACAAACCATGGTTTGGGGTTGGTCCAAGGAAGCTCTTATTGGGACCTTTGTAGATGGTCTCGAGCCTTGGTTAGCCAAGGAGGTCAAGTTGAAACAACCCACACGCATCCAAGAGGCTATGAGAGTGGCCGAGATACTTGAGGAGAGCTACTCTTTGGATAAGTGCTGAACTAAGGAAATGGGGAGCAAAACCAACACTACTTTGCAAACCAAACTTCCTTGGAAGGGTAAGGGAATAGATGAGAGCACTTCCAAACCCAATCCTAATAAAATGAAGAAGTTATCTAGAGAGAATCAAGAATAGTTCAAGCATGGAGAAAAATGGTCTAGAGAGAACAAGTATGGTTTGACCAAGGTATTTGTGATGCTTAAAGATGATGAGCATGAGGAAGCTTCAAGCCATGAGGAAGATGAAGTTGAGGCCGAACCTAGTGAAGAAAGTGAAGAGGCCGAGATCTCCATCAATGCCATGACCGGTGTGCAAACACCTACATCAATGAGGTTAATGGCATGGGTGGGGAAATGATGAGTGCACAAAAATACACTCTAAATACTCTATTTAAATACTAAAAAAATGAGAAAATAATGGATATAATTCATGTTATTAAAATTAATGGTCATTTATCTTGAAATAGATATAAGCATGATTTAATATATTGATGAGAATATAAAATGTCATATTTTCCTCTCTTAATGTTTAATACTTTATTCTTATTTGATGCCTAAATATAATCATTATTCTTATATTTTGATTTAGGACACAAATGGAGACATTAGGAGCAAATGAAGATAATTGCGGAATTTTGGACAGTTCTGACATCTTTTCTTAATATGGGCATTACTCTCTCATCCAATCTCCGATTGAGCTGATTCAGGATGATATAGAACTGCAAGAGAAATATCTATAACTTTTGTGTTTTATGTTTGAAGAGATAGCCACTCAATCTAAGATAAAATCGACCATCAAGTGGACGCACCTGCACTTGACGTTCCTGGATATTTTTCAGCCATTTGCATCAAATCCAAATGTTATCATAATATTTTCCAGCAAGCACTCCTACACCAACTTGAAAATTCAATGATCAATTCATATGCAAGATGAAGTGCACTCAAGTTTCTTGTAGACAAATTATTTGACCACAAGATATTAAGTCATACAAGACAACTAATGGATAGAGAAGCAAAATTGAAACACTCAACCTACAAGCAAAATCCAGCTCATGCATGGTGGGAAAACAAATGATCAAAATGACAACTCACAAATCACTTGGATTCAAGAATGGCACATGGCAAAACAAGTTGAAATTGTGATGATTTTGTCATGACAAATTGCATGAAGGATGCTTATAAATAGAAGGAAGGAGTGTGTGTTCTAAAAAAATGCTTAGTGTGGGAGGATGCTTTGGAAGAGCCATTATTTTGAGAGCTTGAGAAAAGAAAAGAAAAATCAAAGAAGAGAGAAGAAAATAATGGTTAGCTCTTCCATATTATTCCTTGGAGAATTTTTGTTGCATATTTTCAATATGTGTAACTAAATTCTCAAGGAGGGCTAGGGATGAACTTGTGTGTGTGATGGTATTTGTAATTTATTTTTGATTCATGTATTTGGTCTTTAAATATTAAAACTCTTTTGTTCTATTATTCTCAATTTATTTGTGATGTTTTTTCGTCTTCAAATAATTATAAAATCTATTTCGTTTATGGATTCAGTCATGCTTTTTCTATTGAGTGAATTAGTTCTATAATTATGTTTGGAGCAATTGATTATCTATATTGATTTAATTCTCTGCTGCAATATCGCCTCTTGGGTATATTGTCGTCGTTGGATTTTCTCAATATCGATAACAATTTATGAGAGTTAAGCGTGAATAATGATTTTTCAAAGAGTTACATGTGATTTAAATTTTGGTTATTAATGTTATATCTTCCGATTAAGAATTTGGACATAGAATTCTTAATTGAGTTATCAATGAATTAAGAATAAATTTGAATACCACAAATACACAAGGAATTCCCTACGCTCTACTTTTCGTCTCATTTTTATACTGTTCAAATTACTCATTTAGTTTTAATTTACGTCACACTCTAAAATTTACTTTTCGCACTCATCTAAATCTTTTTGTTAATTTCGTTACTGTTCTTCAATTTCTCAATCCATCTCCTTGTGGAATCGACACCCCAAAGCTATACTGCAAACGACCGCGTTATTCTTTGGGCGTAACCAAATTTTGGCGCCGTTGCCGGGGAGACGGTAGAAGAATTTGTAGTTTTTTTAGTAGTTTGTAAAAAAAAAAAAAAAAAAGCGGTAGCTTCGTTCATTTTCTTTTTAGCTTTCTGCATCTTTATTTTATTTTATTTTTCTTTTTGTAATTATTATTTTTTTTCAGTATTACGCTTTTCTTTACTTTGCATGCGCAGGTACAGAGACTCTTTTGGACGGTTTGCTAGTAGACCCGTGCTAGAATCAGATTCAGAATCTAATTTTTCTAATCGCTTGTTTGATAATTCTTCCAATTCTGACGCGATGAGTGAACACGTGGACGAACCTGTTAGAACCCTCCAAGATTATCTTCATCCCGCACGAACAGCCACACCATCCTGTATTATGTTCTCACCTAATGTTCGTCATGTAGATTTTAAAACAGGAATGATACAATTACTTCCGACTTTCCATGGTCTAGAAAATGAAAACCCTTATGTTCATATTAGGGAATTTGAGGAAGTAGTTGCAACATTCCACAGTCAAAATACCACTGACGACACGGTAAAGCTAAAGTTCTTTCCTTTTTCTTTGAAAGATAAAGCTAAGAGTTGGTTGTACTCACTAAGACCACGGTCTATTGGAACATGGAGTGAGATGACTTAAGTGTTTTTCAATAAATACTTTTCCCAACATAAGACCAATGCTTTAAAAAGACAAATCTCTACCTTTGCACAAAAGGATAGTGAGACTTTGTACCAATCTTGGGAAAGATTTAAAGAATTACTGAGTATGTGTCCCCACCATAGATATGAGAATTGGCGCTTGGTGGGTTATTTCTATGAAGGGCTTACGCCCAGGGAACGTCAATTCGTGGAAATGATGTGCAATGGAGAATTTTTACAGAAAAATCCTGATGAGGCCATAGAGTACCTCAATGAACTTGCTGAAAAAACTCATACTTGGACTGGACCTAGTGCTACTGATAGCACAAATAGGTCACGACCTACAGGAAACTTGAGTGGTGGTATTTACCATCTCAGGGAGGAAGATAATCTAAAAGCCAAGGTTGAAATGCTTACAAGGGAAATAGAGGTGTTAAAGATAAGAAACTTAAAGTCAACACACATGGCTAATCATGCAGACTCTCTTGTGTCATGTGCTGTGTGTGGCAGCGTAGATCATCATGCCCAAGAATGTCCTACACATGCTAACATGAGAGGATGGCGTAATCACCACAACTTCAGCTGGAAGTCTGAAAACCAAAAGCCTGCACAACCTTCTAGATCATATCCTGCACCATACTATGCACCTTAATCTTTTAGAAATTCTTTAGAAGACACTTTGCATGCATTTATTGAAGTACAGGGTAAGACTAACAAAAAATTTGAGTCTTTAATTATGCAGGTTATTGAAGAACAAAAGGAGATAAAGAGCCAGGTATCTAAAATAACTAGTTTCTTGAGTGTAAATGAGAAAGGTAAGCTCCCTTCTCAAGTTCAGTCTGTACCTCATGGTCAATATATGGCACAAGAAACTGTGAAAAATCACGAGTGCCAGCAGATATATATGATTGACTCACTCATAGTCAGGGAAGTTTTCACAACTCATGATTCTGATCCCCTTGAGAATTTTATTGTTGATTTTGAGTATAATCCTATCAATGATTCATCTGATGTAGCTAATATTTGTGCAATTTTTGACAATACTCAAGATTATAGCACATGGGCTTGGCAACCGAAGTTTGAGGAGTTTCTTGAGAAAAATGAAAAACAAATTCCTTCAAGTGGGCAAGTAACCAAAGTTAATCTTAAATCTTGCCACCGACCTGTGAAATTCGAGCACCGAGCTTATTGGAAAAATAAGCGTTTCATTTTTGACCCAGGAGGAACAGTTCTATGAGTGGAAGATAGTCCAGTTGTAAACTTGGTCTACCAACTTTGACCACAGCATGCAACAATAATTATTATTATTATTATAATTATTATCATCATCATTATTATTATTATTATTATCATCTTATTTGTTTTGTTTTTATTTACTACTGTTTTCTTTATTTTTGTTTGCAGGATAGTATCATTTTGTCATTTCAGATCACTACTTTTGACGCTTAACGAGCTATCTACATCACACATCAGGTGTATCCTACCATTTTTAGTTACTCCACATCCTATTTTGATTATTAAACATTGAGGACAATGTTTCATTTAAGTTGGGGGGTGGAAATACAAATCTGTTATTTAAACTCTGTGGCATATTTCAATCAATATATAAAAATTGCCAAATTTTTTTTCACACAGGCATCTTTTCACACATGATACTCATGCTCATTCATAACCATCTTGGTGAATTCAACAAACTCATCTTAAATCATTTTGCTAAAGCATCCACAGAACCATTTATGCACTTATCCAAACTTTGTGGTAATATGGTGATTTGACACATGTAACTAAAGAATTATTTTGCTCAAGTATTCATGTGAATTTTGTGAGAATTGAGAGCTTACAAATACAGAAATTGTGATAAGTATCTATTGATCTGTTGAATTTGACATTTCTTTTGAGAATATCATTACATGGTTTGTGGTAAGATGGTGGATATACTTGGGATATGACGAAAGTCAACTTAGGATTAACGTTTGAGCCTTTCAAGCTGAGCATTTTCATCATAGATCCCTAGCAGCCAATTTTGAGCCAATATACACATATGGCCTTTTCTTTTCATATCTACATCATCCATACCTCTCCACATTGGAGTATAGCTTATACACTATATTTTCCTACCATTTTACTTCCAAGTGTGTACTAGGTGTGAAATTATCATAAAAAAAAAAGAAAAAAAAAGAGAAAAAAGAAAAAAGAAAAAAAGAAAATCATGACAAAAATAGAATGGTGCTAGATGTGTCCATCAAATTATTTATGAAAGAGTTCATCAAATTGCGAAGACACCAGTGGCAAAAGAAGATGGAAAAGTGTACTTAGTCAAAAATCTAAAAAATTGAAAAGTACATCAAAAGGAAAGTATAGTCTACTGAAAAATTTAACAGATTCCCTTTTGTGTATACTTGGAAGTTTTTGAAATCTCTTCACCTTTTCTTCTTATGAACCCCAACCCTAAACCACATTACAACCCTTTGTATTGATTTTTCCGATCCTAAGTGTGCTTGTGGAAAGAATGGTGGAAATCTCATTTGTTAGTATTCCTATCATAAGATCAATGTTTACTTGTTACTTATATATAATTGGCTAAATTTCCATGAGAGTAAATGTACACCTTTGTCAACTCCATAGAGAGAACCCATACATGAAACAGTTCTATACCCGTGAGTTATGGAGTTGAACCTTTTTGCTTAAGATATTCTAATGTTGCATGTGTCGAAACCTCTGATTTGATAAAAATAGTTTGGAACACATACACACTCTGTGGATTGCTATATTTGAATTACTTGTGAAAGGGTTATTGAATTTCTAAAATTGTTTTGATATGTAAATTTGAAAAATGTGTCTTGATGGCCCCTATGTGTGATTTTCTTTGGTCTTTCTCATCATTTTGCATGAAAATTGCTAGGGACTAGCAATGAGTAAGTTGAGGGGTGTGATGAGTGCACAAAAATACACTCTAAATACTCTATTTAAATACTAAAAAAATGAGAAAATAATGGATATAATTCATGTTATTAAAATTAATGGTCATTTATCTTGAAATAGATATAAGCATGATTTAATATATTGATGAGAATATAAAATGCCATATTTTCCTCTCTTAATGTTTAATACTTTATTCTTATTTGATGCCTAAATATAATCATTATTCTTATATTTTGATTTAGGACACAAATGGAGACATTAGGAGCAAATGAAGATAATTGCGGAATTTTGGACAGTTCTGACATCTTTTCGTAATATGGGCATAACTCTCTCATCCAATCTCCGATTGAGCTGATTCAAGATGATATAGAACCGAAAGAAAAATATCTATAACTTTTGTGTTTTATATTTGAAGAGATAGCCACTCAATCTAAGACAAAATCGACCATCAAGTGGACGCACCTGCACTTGACGTTCCTGGATATTTTTCAGCCACTTGCATCAAATCCAAATGTTATCATAATATTTTTCAGCAAGCACTCCTACACCAACTTGAAAATTCAATGATCAATTCATATGCAAGATGAAGTGCACTCAAGTTTTTTGTAGACAAATTATTTGACCACAAGATATTAAGTCATACAAGACAACTAATGGATAGAGAAGCAAAATTGAAACACTCAACCTACAAGCAAAATCCAACTTATGCATGGTGGAAAAACAAATGATCAAAATGACAACTCACAAATCACTTGGATTCAAGAATTGCACATGGCAAAACAAGTTGAAATTGTGATGATTTTGTCATGACAACTTGCATGAAGGATGCTTATAAATAGAAGGAAGGAGTGTGTGTTCTAAAAAAATGCTTAGTGTGGGAGGATGCTTTGGAAGAGCCATTATTTTGAGAGTTTGAGAAAAGAAAAGAAAAACCAAAGAAGAGAGAAGAAAATAATGGTTAGCTCTTCCATATTATCCCTTGGAGAATTTTTGTTGCATATTTTCAATATGTGTAATTAAATTCTCAAGGAGGGCTAGGGATGAACTTGTGTGTGTGATGGTATTTGTAATTTATTTTTGATTCATGTATTTGGTCTTTAAATATTAAAACTCTTTTGTTCTATTATTCTCAATTTATTTGTGATGTTTTTTCGTCTTCAAATAATTATAGAATCTATTTCGTTTATGGATTCAGTCATGCTTTTTCTATTGAGTGAATTAGTTCTATAATTATGTTTGGAGCAATTGATTATCTATATTGATTTAATTCTCTGCTGCAATATCGCCTCTTGGGTATATTGTCGTTGTTGGATTTTCTCAATATCGATAATAATTTATGAGAGTTAAGCGCGAAGAATGATTTTTCAAAGAGTTACATGTGATTTAAATTTTGGTTATTAATGTTATATCTTCCGATTAAGAATTTGGACGTAGAATTCTTAATTGAGTTATCAATGAATTAAGAATAAATTTGAATACCACAAATACACAAGGAATTCCCTACGCTCTACTTTTCGTCTCATTTTTATACTGTTCAAATTACTCATTTAGTTTTAATTTACGTCACACTCTAAAATTTACTTTTCGCACTCATCTAAATCTTTTTGTTAATTTCGTTACTGTTCTTCAATTTCTCAATCCATCTCCTTGTGGAATCGACACCCCAAAACTATACTGCAAACGACCGCGTTCTTCTTTGGGCGTAATCAGGAAACATGAGGTGTCAATGTTGGTGGATAGTGGATCAACTCATAATTTCATTAACACCAATATTGTGCACAAATAGGGTTAAAGCCAAACCCTATTGATTCTTTTGAAGTTAAAGTGGCTAATGGAGACAATTTAGTGTGTGAAGTCATGGTACAAGAAATGAAGATGAATGTACAAGAAGTGAAGATGAATGTACAAGGGGTAAGGATCAAGGCCAACTTACATGTGTTATCTTTGGTGGGTTTAGACCTTGTCTTGGACAATGTTTGGCTCAAAAGTATTGGAAGAGTTGTGAATGATTATGAGAAGATGACCATGGAATTCAAGATGGGAACCAAGAAGCAAACGTGGGCAGCTTTACCATCTAAAGAAGTGAAGGCATGTTCGGCCTTAATGAGTGAAGACACACTCTTGTTGTGGACCGTTTATGAAGAAGAAGAACCAAACCTTATGGCATTGATCTACTACAAGAACTATGCCCGTGCCCTGGAAATTATTGAGCTAAACCTTAGATTTACCCCAAATCCCCAACCCTAAAAATACCAAAAGCCAAAACCTACAAACCTCCAAATCCTTAACATCCCAAACTCTAAATACAATTCCCAAACTCCAAACCACCAAATCCATAAACTCAACATTCTAAATCCCAAAATCCCAAAACTCCCAAATTAGCAAACCCGAAACTTACAAACCCCAAACCTGTAAATCCCATGACTCCAAACCCCAAAACTCCTAACCATCAAACTCCTAAACACTTAAACTCTTAAATTCCAAATCTCCAAACTCCAAAACTCCATGCCCTTAAACTCCAAAGTCTAAAATCAAAAAACCTCAAACCACCAAACCTTAAAAGCCCAAACCTTTCAACTCATAAACCACAAACCCCTAAAGCCACAAACTCCTCAAACCCAAAACTCTCAAGCCACCAAACTCCAAAACCCTCAAATTCTAAAACCCCAAACCTCCAAACTACAAACCCCAAAAATCAAAAGTCCCAAACCTGCAAAATGTAAAACCCAAAACTCCAAAAACCCCCACACCCTAAAGCCCTAAACTCCAACTCCCAAATTTCCAAACCCCAAAATCTCATACCAGTAAACACCAAATCCTAAAACCCAAACTCCCATGACCTCAATCCTTGAAACTCTAAATCCCCAAACCCTAAAAATCGAAACCACCAGACCCCCAAACCCTTAAACCCTTAAATTCTAAACCTCTAAACTCCAAAACCATATACACCTAAACTCCAAACCCTAAAACCAACAAATCCACCAAACCCTAAAACCCCAAACACCAAATAAACTCAATAACTCCAAACTACATACCCCAAAATTTGAAAACCGTAAAACCCCAAATTTCAAAATGCCAAACCTCCAAACCAATAAAGTCCAAATCCCCAACCCTCAAGATACCAAAACCCAAAACTTCCAAAGCTCCAAATCCTTAAACTCCCAAATTCTAAACACAATCCCCAAAATCCAAACCACCAAATCCATAAATCAAAAATCCCAAATTCCCATATCCCAAACTCCCTAATCAGCAAATCCCAAACCTACAAACCCCAAACTTGTAAATCCCAAGACTCCAAACTCTACATCGCCAAACCCCCAAACACTTAAACTCTTAAACTTTAAATCTCCAAATTTCAAAACCCCAAACTCCTATACTCTAAACCCTAAAACCAAAACCCCCAACCCACAAAACCCTAAAGGCCCAAACTCTTCAACTCAAAAACCCCAAACCCCTAAAGCCATAAACACCTAAAACCCAAGACACTGAAGCGACCAAAACCCCAAACCCTTAAATTCTAAAACCTCAAACTTTCAAACTACAAACCCCAAAAATTGAAAGTCCCAAATATGCAAAACATATAACCCAAACTCAAAAAACCCAACACCCTAAAGCCTTAAACACCGAATTCCAAATCTGAAAACTCCAAAACCCTATACCACTAAACATCAAATCCTAAAATCCAAACTCCCAAGACCTCAATCCTTGAAACACTAAACCCCCAAATCCCAAAACATGAAACCACTAGACCCCCAAACCATTAAACCCTTAAATTCCAAATCTCCAAACTTCAAAATCTTATACCCTTAAACACCAAAGCCTAAAACCAACCAAGCCACCAAACCCTAAAACTCCAAACACTTAAACTCTAAAATCCCAAACACCTAAAGGCACAAACACCAAATAAACTCAATAACTCCAAACCCCAAACCCCTAAATTCAAAAACTGTTAAGACTCAAACCATAAGATCACCAAACCACTAAACACCCAAAACTCTAAATCCTAAATTCTCAAATCCCAAAATGCAAAACCTCCAAATCAATAAACCCTAAATCTCCAACCGTAAAATACCAAAAGCTAAAACCTACAAACCTCCAAATCCTTAACTTCCCAAACACTAGATACAATCCCCAAACTCCAAACCACCAAATCCAGAAACTCAAAATTCTAATCCCCAAATCCAAAAACTCTTAAATTAGCAAACCCCAAACCTATAAACCCCAAAACTGTAAATTCCATAACTCCAAATGCCAAAACTCCAAACCATCAAACCCTTAAACCCCTAAACTCTTAAAGTCCAAATCTCCAAACTCCAAAACTCAGAACCCCTAAACTCCAAACTTTAAGATCAAAACCCTCAACCCACCAAACCATAAAAGCCCAAACCTTTCAACTCATAAACCACAAACCACAAACCCCTAAACCACAAACTCCTAAAATCCAAAACACTAAACCTACCAAACCCCAAAACCCTCAAATTCTAAAACTCCAAACCTCCAAACTACAAACCCCAAAAATGAAACGTCCCAAACCTGCAAAAGGTAAAACCTAAAACTACAAAAACCCCTGCACCCTAAAGCCCTAAACTCCAACTCCTTAATTTCCAAACTCCAAAATCTCATACCACTAAACACCAAACCCTAAGAACCAAACTCCCAAGACCTCAATCCTTGAAACTCTAAACCCCCAAACCCTAAAACTCGAAACCACTAGATCTCCAAATCCTTAAACCCTTAAATTCCAAACCTCCAAAACCATATACCCCTAAAGTCCAAACCCTAAAACCAACAATCCACTAAACCCCTAAACCCCAAACACTTAAACCTTAAAACCCAAAACTCCTAAAGCCACAAACACCAAATAAACTTAATAACTCCAATCTATTTAGCCCAAAATTTGAAAACTGTAAAAACTCAATCCTAAAAACCACCAAACCACTAAACCCCCAAAACTCTAAATCCCAAATTCCCAAATCCCAAAATGCCAAACCTCCAAACCAATAAAAGCCAAATCCCCAAACCTCAAAATACCAAAAGCCAAAACTTCCAAAGCTCCAAATCTTGTAACTCCCAAATTCTAAATACAATCCCCAAACTCCAAACGACCAAATCTATAAACCCAAAGTTGCAAATTCCCAATTCCCCAAACACCCTAATTAGCAAATCCCAAACCTACAAATCCCAAACTTGTAAATCCCAAGACTCCAACTCTACACCACCAAATCCCCAAACTTTCAAACTTTCAAACTCTTAAACTCCAAATCTCCAAATTTCAAAACTTTATACTCTTAAACTTCAAACCATAAAACTAAAACCCCCAACCCACCAAACCCTAAAAGCCCAAACTCTTCAACTCAAAAACCCCAAACCCCTAAAGCCACAAACACCTAAAACCCAAGACACTCAAGCAACCCAAACCCGAAACCCTTAAATATTAAAACCTCAAACCTTCAAACTACAAACCCAAAAAATTGAAAGTCCTAAATCTGCAAAACATATAACTGCAAACTCCAGAAACCCCACACCTTAAAGCCCTAAACTCTAAATCCCAAATCTGAAATTTCCAAAACCCCATACCAATAAACACCTAATCCTAAAACCCAAACTCCCAAGACCTTAATCCTTGAAACTCCAAACGCTTAAACCCTAAAACTCGAAACCACCAGACCCCTAAACCCTAGACCTTAAACCCTTAAACCCTTAAATGTCAAACCTCCAAACTCCAAAACCATATACCCCAAAACTCCAAACCTTAAAACCAACCAATCCACCAAACCCTAAAACCCCCAACACCTAAACTTCAAAACCCCAAACTCCCGAAGCCACAAACACCAAATAAACTCAATAACTCCAAACTACATACCCCAAAATTTGAAAACTGTAAAAACTCAATCCTAAAAACCACCAAACCACTAAACCCCTAAACTCTTAAACTCCAAATCTCCAAACCCCTAAACTCCAAACTTTAAAATCAAAACCCTCAACTCACCAAACCCTAAAAGCCCAAACCTTTCAACTCATAAACCACAAATCCCTAAAGCCACAAACACCTAAAATCCAAAACACTAAACCCACCAAACCGCAAAACCCTCAAATTCTAAAACTCCAAACCCTAAAAATGAAACGTCCCAAACCTGCAAAACGTAAACGCCAGTAGCATCAGAGCCCCCAAACAAGCCTTTTGGACTAATCAAGAAGGCCTTTCCAATTTCTGGGGATTTGCTTGTCATCTTTGTTTTAGCTTCGCTAGCTTTCCTTTTCAACTCGGAAGCATTTAGCCTTTCCAATAGCGTAAGCTGATCCAGCTGATGCGAGAGTTCCAGCTCAAGCACCTCTGTATTTTTTCATTCCATTCAAATCTCAGATAGTGATTGCGCCAATTCATTCATTAAAGAAAGATTAGCGCTTGCTAAGAGTGTCATACTCAATCAATTAGGGATAGACTCTATCTCTTCTATACGACAGGCTAGTCCTCTATGTTAACTAGCGGAGCGGGGGGAAGTCTAAGACACACAGTATTGAAGCTTATCTATTACATGAGTCCCTCCCGAAGCCTCAACCTTACGAATCACTTTGATTGCTTCTGCCTCCCTATTTGTTATTTATATAAGAGCTCCTTGTGGCGAGAAAGGGAAGAAGGAGATCCAACTAAAAAATGAAGTCTAAAATCAGATTGGAAGACACCTATAGTACTTCACTTCCAAATATGACAGCCATTGAACACATTTTCTTACAAAAGGAAATTATAGGCATAGAGACGAACTCCTTCACTATTGGAATAAACGAATTCCTTCACTCCGGGGAAAGGAGAGAGACCGATCATTATGACCGGGCCGACAGGCACCGCACCTCCCTTAGAAGGGAATACATTTCTTATAAAGAACGAAATCAATCGCGTACCTCACCCCTACCCATTGTGCGAGCTACTCCTCTACTTATTTTTATTGATATTTCCTTTTCCATGCGGGAAAGACCCGGAAATTTTTGTTTTAGCTTTAGACAACATGAGCATAAAAACGGAATTCCTTTCTTTTCATTTTTAACTCATTTATATCTAATCTTTTTTTTTTTCTGTTATGGCTCAGCTAGGGGAGATAGCCGAGCCATTCTCTTTTATGATATTGAGCCGGATAAAACCAATAAATAAAAAAAATTAAGGGGAGGGGTCAAACTTAATATTTAAAAACTAATTAAATTAAAAAATTATTTTTAATTTATATTATATATTCTAATTTATATACCAGTCAGAGAGGTGCTTATATACCAGCGAAAACTACATACCAAAAGGGCTCGTCCCTGACTCTTCTTTCGAGGAAGAAGCACTTTCCCGACTAAGGCCACTAAACGGTGCTATTTAACGGTCCGCAAGCTACAAGCGGGGCAGAGTCAAGTTCACACTTAAATAAAGAAGTAGCGCGCTAACCAGCAAGCATCAATTCAATTTCTTTCTATATTTAGATACAAGAATTTGAGACAATCGGATCATAGCGAGAAAGATGGAATCCAGTTGAGTCGGTGTCGGTATCAGGGTTTACGCAAGAGGCTCCACCCTCAACCAAACATAGACAAAGAGGGGCTGTTCCTTAGAATAACGAAACAGATTATAGTGCCTTGGAAAATCTTGCATATATTTTCCCCCGGGGAATCCTTAGAGTTACCACTTCTTAGCTTTCAATTTGCCTCTGACCATCAAATGAAATGTGAATAATCCATCCTCCTCTCTTTGAAACAAGGAGCGCTTCTGGTTTTGTCGGTGCTTGTACAACGAAACCTAGAAATCGATCACTGATCCAATTTGAGTACCTCTACAGGATAGACCTCAACAGAAAACTGAAGAGGAACGGCAGCAAGTGATTGAGTTCAGTAGTTCCTCATATAAAATTATTGACTCTAGAGATATAGTAATATGGAGAAGACAAAATTGTTTCAAGCACCGACAAAACCACAAGCGCCCCTTGTTTCAAAGAGAGGAGGACGGATTATTCACATTTCATTTGATGGTCAGAGGGGGGGAGATGTAAGGAAAATTACCAACTTGACCCTTAGCCCAAGTGTTATATTTGGTTATTTACTAAAATCTCCCTTTGGAGGAGAGGGATGGATTGTTAGTGTGGACGATTTGTATTGGCAAATAGGAGGTTTTCAAGTCCATGCCCAAGTACTTATTACTTCTTGGGTTGTAATTGCTATCTTATTAGGTTCAGCCATTATAGCTGTTCGTAATCCACAAACCATTCCTACTGACAGTCAGAATTTCTTCGAGTCTGGGTCGTGTCTCAGTCCTAGTGTGGCTGATCATCCTCTCGGACCAGCTACTGATCATCGCCTTGGTAAGCTATTGCCTCACAAACTAGCTAATCAGACGCGAGCCCCTCCTCAGGCGGATTCCTCCTTTTGCTCCTCAGCCTACGGGGTATTAGCAGCCGTTTCCAGCTGTTGTTCCCCTCCCAAGGGCAGGTTCTTACGCGTTACTCACCCGTCCGCCACTGGAAACACCACTTCCCGTCCGACTTGCATGTGTTAAGCATGCCGCCAGTGTTCATCCTGAGCCAGGATCGAACTCTTACTACCAAAGACTGAACCAAAGAAGGGATGGGATAGACATAGCCATCTCTCCCTCACCCCGCAGCTCAAACTCCGCATCCTGATCCAGATCCAGCTACAGACTTACTAGAGCTACTACGCATCCTAGAATTGGGGGAAGGCGTCTAAGCAAGGAGGACAGCGGGTAGGAGAAATGGAGGTTTGGGCTCTAGAGGGGTTTGGTGTTGCTCATATATTACAAGAGATGCTTACTTATAAATCTGATCATATTAGAGCTCGCTAGGAAATACTTGGTACTACGATCATTGGAAGAACAATACCTAAAACTGCGGATGCTCCGGAATCTTTTCGATTGCTCGTTCGAGAACTACGATCTTTGGGTTTGGATAAGTGACCCGATGAGTTCATTCACTTCGAATTTCTTTGGTAGTACTCATGGGTGATAAGTGTACTCATGGGTGATAAGTGACCCGATGAGTTCATTCACTTCGAATTTCTTGAGGTCTTTAGCTTCAAGAATCGCTGTCACTTTTGATTCCCAACGTTTTTGTAGAGAGTTGAGAATTTTTCTTACTATCTCCACTTTGGAATAAATTTTTACAAGAGTTGTCAAGCTATTTATGATGTTAGTAAAATGAGTGTGCATACTAGAAATAGATTCATTATCATTCATCTTAAACATTTCATATTCATGAGTAAGAATATAAATTTTTGATTCCTTGACTTGAGAAGTTCTTTCATAAGTAACTTCCAAATTATCACAAATTTCTTTTACTGTAGCGCAAGTCATTACTCTATTAAACTCATTACCATTGAGAGCATTATATAATAAATTCATAGTAGTTAAATTCAAAGTATAAAGTCTATCATCTTCACGATCAAACTCTTCTTCTTCCTTTTTGACCTTTATTCCATCAACCACTTTTGTTGTAATATAAGGTCCATTTACAATGCATTTTCAGATTTCTCAACCTTGAGCCTGAAGGAATATTCTCATTCTAACTTTTCAGAATGAGTAATTGTCTCCGCAAAAGAGTGGAGGCTGACTGCTAGATTGACTTTCATCAAATGAAGCTGCAATGTTAGCCATAAGATTTTAACTCAAAAGATAGTTAATCTTATAACAAAACTCTAGCTCTGATACCAATTGTTACCCAGATGACTAACACAAGAGAGGGGTGAATTAAGTTGTATTTAAAAAAATAACAATTATAAATTAAATATACAATATAACATATAAACAAATTATGAAATAACAATAAATATAAAGAGTAAGAATAAGAGAGAAGCAAACTCAGTATGTTAACAAGGTTCGGCCCCACTGCGTACGTCCTCGCCTCAAGCTACCCCTTGAGAATCCCCGAATTCACTATTCAATCTCCTTCAGGTGGAGATAGAAACCTATTATACATTTGAACAACAGTGCTACAAAGGATCCGTGTAGAACACCCTCTATACTTGCAATCACCTTACACGTGGTGATTCAACTATTCCCTGTGTAGAATACTTTCTACACGCACAAGAGTTATACGCACCCTTTTACTGATACAAGAATTGATAGTAGGTAGGCTATCAAAAGACACTCCTCAATGAGTGAAATAAGAACAATACAGCACAAACTATATCTCTCAAAATGAACAAGAGTTAAGGCTCAATGCTTAGAGAAGAGAGAATAAAAGTTTTGAATGAATGTTGTATGTTCTTGGTGTTGTAAATGTGACACTCTCAAATTATCTATTTATAGGCATATGAGACTTCATATTCAAATTTAAAAAGATTCACATGTCAAAGACATCATCATTCACTTTTCAAAAATTTCAAACCTAATATTTTTACTTTTTGCATGTGACAAAAGGAGCACACTTTACTTTTCAAAAATTTCAAACCTAATCTTTTACTTTTTGCATATGACAAAAGGAGCACACTTTACTTTACAAAATTTTCAAATAAAGACATCTACCTTTTGCATAAGTCAAGAAAAACATCTACCACTTTTGAATAAAATATGCACTTGTGAAAGATGACAATCAATCATCTTAATATTTTTGAAATTCAAACCTTTAATCATGTAATGCACATGTGAAAGATGACAATCAATTATCTTTCAAAATTTTCAAATTTAATTTTCAAAATATTCATGCACATGTGGAAAATGTATTTTAATGCTTTATGATAAAATATTAATTTTGAGCCTTAATCCTAATTTCGAATTTTTAAGAGATTTACAACATTACTCTATGACTTTAATGTGAACTTGTTCTCTTCTTGCTCACGCTTAGTTCCTTGATGTGCTTGATCCTATTGTGTGGACAACTTGAGCTTGAGACTTGATGAGTGCACAAAAATGCACTCTAAATACTCTATTTAAATACTAAAAGAAATGAGAAAACAATGGATATAACTCATGTTAATAAAATTAATGGTCATTTATCTTAAGATAGATATAAGCATGATTTAATATATTGATGAGAATATAAAATGCCATATTTTCCTCTCTTAATGTTTAAAACTTTATTCTTATTTGATGCCTAAATATACTCATTATTCTTATATTTTGATTTAGGACACAAATGGAGACATTAGGAGCAAATGAAGATAATTGCGGAATTTTAGATAGTTCTGACATCTTTTCGTAAAATGGGCATAACTCTCTCATCCAATCTCCGATTGAGCTGATTCAAGATGACCTAGAACCGAAAGAGAAATATCTATAACTGTTATGTTTTGTGTTTGAAGATATATCCACTCAATATAAGACAAAATCGACCATCAAGTGGACGCACCTGCACTTGACGTTCCTGGATATTTTTCAGCCACTTGCATCAAATCCAAATGTCATCATAATATTTTCTAGCAAGCACTCCTATACCAACTTAGAAATTCAATGATCAATTCAGATACAAGATGAAGTGCACTCAAGTTTCTTCAAGACAAATTATTTGACCACAAGATATTAAGTCATACAAGACAACTAATAGATAGAGAAGCAAAATTGAAACACTCAACCTACAAGCAAAATCCAGCTCATGCATGGTGGGAAAATAAATGATCAAAATGACAACTCACAAATCACTTGGATTCAAGAATGGAACATGGCAAAACAAGTTGAAATTGTGATGATTTTGTCATGACAACTTGCATGAAGGATGCTTATAAATAGAAGGGAGGGGTGTGTGTTCTAAGACCATGCTTAGTGTGCTTGGATGCCTTGGAAGATACATTGGTTTTGAGAGCTTGAGAAAAGAAAAGAAAAACCAAAGAAGAGAGAAGAAAATAATGGTTGGCTCTTGCATATTATCCCTTGAAGAATTTTTGTTGCATATTTTCCATATGTGTAACTAATTTTCTAGTAGAGTTAGGGATGAATTTGTATATATGATGGTATTTGTAATTGTTTTTGATTCATATATGTGTTCTTCAAATATTAAACTCTTTTGTTTAGTCATTCAAAATTTATTATAAATGTTTTTGTCACCAAATAATCTTAGAATTTATTTCATTTATAGATTCAGTCATGCTTTTTCTATTAAATGCAATAATCCTTTGATTATGTTTGGTTCAATTGGTTATCTATTTTAATTTAATTCTCTACTGCAATATTGCTCTATGAGTATATTGTCGACGTTGAATTTCTTTAATATCGATAACAATTCCTGTTCTTATATTGTGACGAATGATTTTTCGAAAGATTACATTTGATTTAAATCTGGTTATTAATGTTTTATTTTCCGATTGAAAATTTGGACATAGAATTTTCAATTGAGTTATTAATGAATCGAAAATAATTAAAATACCAATTATATACAAAGGATTCCCGATACTTTACTTTTCGCACTCATCTAAATATTTTTGTTAATTTCGTTACTGTTCTTCAATTTCTCAATCCATCTCCACGTGGAATCGACACCCCAAAGCTATACTGCAAACGACCGCGTTATTCTTTGGGCGTAATCAAATTTTGGTGCCGTTGCCGGGGAGACGGTAAAAGAATTTATAGTTTTTTTTAGTAGTTTGTTAAAAAAAAAAAAAAAAAAGAGAGCGGTAGCTTCGTTCATTTTCTTTTTAGCTTTCTGCATCTTTATTTTATTTTAGTTTTATTTTCGTAATTATTTTTTTTTTCAGTATTACGCTTTTCTTTACTTTGCATGCGCAGATACAGAGACGCTTTTGGACGGTTTGCTAGTAGACCCTTGCTAGAATCAGATTCAGAATCTAATTTTTCTAATCGCTTATTTGATAATTCTTCCAATTCTGACGCGATGAGTGAACACGTGGACTAACCTGTTAGAACCCTCCAAGATTATCTTCATCCCGCACGAACAGCCACACCATCCTGTATTATGTTCTCACCTAATGTTCGTCATGTAGATTTTAAAACGGGAATGATACAATTACTTCCAACTTTCCATGGTCTAGAAAATGAAAACCCCTATGTTCATATTAGGGAATTTGAGGAAGTAGTTGCAATATTTCACGGTCAAAATACCACTGACGAAACGGTAAGGCTAAAGTTCTTTCCTTTTTCTTTGAAAGATAAAGCTAAGAGTTGGTTGTACTCACTAAGACCACGGTCTATTGGAACATGGAGTGAGATGACTCAAGTGTTTTTCAATAAATACTTTCCCCAACATAAGACTAATGCTTTAAAAAGACAAATCTCTACCTTTGCACAAAAGGATAGTGAGACTTTGTACCAGTCTTGGGAAAGATTTAAAGAATTATTGAGTATGTGTCCCCACCATGGATATGAGAATTGGCGCTTAGTGAGTTATTTCTATGAAGGCCTTACGCCCAGGGAACGTCAATTCGTGGAAATGATGTGCAATGGAGAATTTTTACAAAAAAATCCTGATGAGGCCATAGAGTACCTCAATGAGCTTGCTGAAAAAGCTCATACTTGGACTGGACCTAGTGCTACTGATAGCACAAACAGGTCACGACCTACAGGAAACTTGAGTGGTGGTATTTACCATCTAAGGGAGGAGGATAACCTTAAGGCTAAGGTTGAAATGCTCACCAGAGAATTAGAGTTATTGAAAACTAAAAACTCAAAACCAACACACACGGCTAATCATGCAGAATCTTTTGGGCCATGTGTTGTCTGTGGTGGGATAGATCATCATTCCCAAGAGTGTCCTACACATACTAACATGAATGGTATGTATGAGGAACAAAGTAATGCTCTAGGTATGTACAAAAAACCCTTCACACCTTACTCTGAAACCTACAACCCAGGATGGCGTAATCATCCCAACTTCAGCTGGAAGTCTGAAAACCAGCAGCCTGCACAACTCTCTAGATCATATCCTGCACCATACCATGCACCTCAATCTTCTAGAAATTCTTTAGAAGATACTTTGCATACTTTTATTGAAATACAGGGTAAGACTAATCAAAAATTTGAATATTTGATTATGCAGGTTGTCGAAGAAAATAAGGAAATCAAGAGCCAGGTGTCTAAAATAATGAGTTCATTGACTATGAATGAGAAAGGTAAGTTTCCTTCCCAAACTCAATCTGTACCTCATGGTCAACATATGGCACAAGGAGATCTGAAGGACGTAAACGCCATTGTGACACGAAGTGGTAAGTCTCTACGTGATCCAATAATAGACAAAAAAAAGGATGTAGAGAAAGATCAAGATAGCAGCAGTCCTGAGCTTCCCAAAGAACTTGAGGTAACAAAACCTGAGGAACCTGCGGTAACAAAAAATCTTGGTAAGGTACCTTTTCCTCAAGCATTAAAGTCAAGCAAACAAACTCTAGATCATAACAATGATATTTTGGAAAATCTTAGACAGGTAAAAATTAATCTTCCTCTTTTGCATGTAATTAAACAAGTTCCTACTTACGCAAAAATTCTCAAAGATTTGTGTACAGTTAAGAGGAAGCATTATGTGAAGAAGACTGCATTCTTGACAGAGCAAGTTAGTGCTCTAATTGAACAGCGGATTCCCCCTAAGTACAAGGATCTTGGATGTCCAACCATCACATGCAACATTGGCAATCATGAGCTTGGACAGGCCTTGCTAGATTTAGGGGCTAGTGTAAATTTAATGCCATATTCTATTTATTTGCAATTAGGATTGGGAGAAATCAAACCAACTTCTGTGGTATTGCAATTGGCTGATCGTTCAGTTAGAGCACCACGGGGTGTGGTAGAGGATGTTTTAATTCAAGTTGACAAATTTTACTATCCTGTTGATTTCTTAATTCTAGACACTAGTTCTGCTGTAGAAACCACCTCTAAAATTCCATTAATTTTAGGTAGACCTTTTCTTGCTACTTCTAATGCTCTTATCAATTGCGGAAATGGATTGATGAAACTCTCTTTTGGCAATATGATTCTTGAGGTAAATATTTTTCATATTGCAAAACAGCCAGAAGAGGATGTCGAGTGTCATCAGACATACATGATTGACTCACTTATAGAAAGGGATGTTCTTACAACTCATGACTCAAATCCCCTTGAATACTTTATTGTTAATTCTGAATTTAATCCAATAAGTGATTCATCTGATGTATTTGACATTTGTGCTATTTTTGACAGAACTCATGATTATAGCACACAGGCTTGGCAACCAAAGTTTGAGAAGTTGCCTGAAAAAAAGAGAGACAGATTCCTTCAAGTAGGGAAGCCCCTAAAGTTGAATTAAAATCCCTACCTAAGGGTTTAAAGCATGTTTTCCTTGGTCTAGGTGATACTTTTCCTGTTATTATTTCATCTGAATTATCTGAGTCCCAAGGTAAGAAATTAATTCAGATTTTATGCAAATATAAATCAACCCTAGGATGGAGTATTGTTGATATAAAAGGCATTAGTCCCCTAATCTGTACTCATAAAATAAATTTAGAGGAAGGAACTAATCCTCGAAGAGACCCCCAGCGTAGACTTAATCCCACAATGAAAGAAGTTGTGAAAAATGAAGTATTGAAACTATTAGATGCAGTAATGATATATCCTATTGCTGATAGTAAATGGGTAAGTCCTATGCAGGTTGTTCCTAAAAAGTCAGGAGTAACTGTGATAAAAAATGACCTTGGAGAGTTAGTCCCTACAAAACTGGTGACTGGTTGGCGGATGTGCATTGATTACAGAAAATTAAATGCCGCCATACAAAAAGACCATTTTCCGCTTCCTTTTATTGATCAAATTCTTGAGCGGGTGGCTGGTCATCCTTTTTATTGCTTTCTGGATGGTTATTCTGGTTATTATCAAATTGAAATTGCATTAGAAGATCAGGATAAAACTACTTTTACTTGTCCTTTCGGTACTTATGCTTTCCGCAGAACGCCATTTGGACTGTGTAATGCTCCAGCTACTTTTCAACGTTGCATGATGAGTATTTTTAGTGATATGGTTGAAAAGTGCATGGAAGTTTTTATGGATGACTTGACTGTTTTTAGATCTTCTTTTGATGCATGTTTAATGAGTTTAGAAAGAATACTGACTCGTTGTGAAGAAAAAGAATTGGTTTTAAATTGGGAAAAATGTCACTTTATTGTACCTTCAGGTATTGTTTTAGGGCATATTATTTCTTCCAAAGGAATGGAGGTTGATCAATCAAAAATTGAATTAATCTCTAAATTGCCTACACCTAGAACAATCAAGGATATAAGTTCATTTCCTGGTCATGCGGGTTTTTATAGGAGATTCATACAGAATTTTTCTGCCATATCTAGACCACTATGTAACCTCCTAGCTAAGGATGCCCCATTTGAATGGACACAAGCCTGTCAAGAGGCTTTCAAAACATTAATTGGCAAGCTTACTTCAGCACCCATAATGCAACCACCTGATTGGAATTTACCTTTTGAAATTATGTGTGATGCTAGTGATTTTGCTGTAGGTGCTGTTCTTGGACAACGAAAAGAAGGGAAACCTTTTGTCATTTACTATGCTAGTCGAACTCTAAATAATGCACAAATGAATTACTCCACCACTGAAAAAGAGTTGTTAGCTGTAGTATTTGCTTTGGATAAATTCCGCGCTTATTTGATTGGTTCTCCTATCATTATCTTTACAGATCATGCAGCCCTTAAGTACCTTTTTACAAAGAAGGATGCTAAGGCACGATTAATACGATGGATTTTGCTTTTGCAGGAATTTGACATCACCATCAAAAACAAGAAAGGAGTGGAGAACGTAGTGGCAGACCATCTTTCTAGACTCACATTCGAGGACACTTCTGACCACATACCAATCAAAGATGATTTTTCTGATGAGCATTTACTTTCTATTACTTTTCTACCATGGTTTGCTCATATTGTGAACTATTTAGCTGCAGGTGAAATACCAAAAGATTTTAGCACGCAAGACAAAAGGAAATTCATGATTGAGGTACGAAAATTCTACTGGGATGACCCTTACCTTTTCAAATACTGCCCTAATCAAATTTTAAGGCGTTGAATCCCTGATGAAGAGATTGCAAGCGTTTTGGAATTTTGTCATTCCCAAGCTTGTGGTGGCCACTTTTCAATGAAGAAAACCGCTGCAAAAATCCTGCTGTGTGGATTTTATTGGCCCACCTTATTTAAAGATACAAATATCTATTGTCGCTCATGCGAAAGATGTCAAAAGTTAGGAGCTATGACCCGTCGCAATATGATGCCCTTAAACCCAATTTTGGTAATTGAAATTTTTGACTGTTGGGGCATTGATTTTAATGGACCATTTCCTCCTTCTTTTGGATATTTATATATTATTGTTGCAGTAGATTATGTGTCAAAATGGGTAGAGGCAGCACCTTGCAGGACCAATGATAACAGGACGGTAATTAAGTTTCTCAAAGAAAATGTATTATCTCGATTTGGTACCCCACGTGCTATCATTAGTGACCGAGGTACGCATTTTTGTAACCGTTCTTTTGAAGCTTTAATGAAAAGATATGGGGTGATACATAAGCTTTCTACTGCATATCACCCTCAGACAAGTGGACAGGTTGAACTTGCGAATAGGGAAATTAAACAAATTTTAGAAAAAACGGTCAACCCAGATCGGAAAGATTGGTCTTTGAGACTAATCGATGCGCTTTGGGCTTACCGTACAGCTTTCAAAACTCCCTTAGGCATGTCACCTTATAGACTTGTTTTTGGAAAACCTTGTCATTTGCCCGTGGAGCTCGAGCATCGAGCATATTGGGCCATTAAACATTTCAATTTTGACTTGGAAAAAGCAGGAAAATTTAGAAAATTCCAATTGACGGAATTAGAAGAATTGAGAAATGATGCTTATGAAAACTCCAAGATCTATAAGGCTAAAATGAAAGTATTTCATGATAAAAATATTTTGAGAAGAACATTTAAGCCTAATGATCGAGTATTTTTATATGATTCAAGACTCCATAAGCATCCAGGAAAACTTCGATCTAGATGGACCGGCCCTTTTATAGTAAAAAACGTTTTCACAAATGGGGCGGTAGAAATAGAAAATATAAAAGACGGATGTATCTTCAAAGTAAATGGTCAACGCCTCAAAATCTTAATTGATAGACAAATTCCATAAGTGGAAGACATTCCACTTATGGACCCAGTATATCAATCTTGACCATCTCCAGGTATGTTTTTCTTTTATTTTATTTTCGTTCATTTTATTTTTGTTTATTGTTTACTTTATTTTGTTACAGGTTAATTTTATTTTGACAAATACCATCTTTGATGCCAAGCAAGCCACCCACATCCCACATCAGGTGTATTCTACCCTATTTAGTTATTCAATTCTGATTCTTAAACATTGAGGACAATGTTTCATTTAAGTTGGGGGTGGGAATACAAATATGTTATTTAAACTCTGTGGCATATTTTAATCAATATATAAAAAATTGCCCAATTTTTTCACACAGGCATCTTTTCACACATGATACTCATGCTCATTCATAACCATCTTGGTGAATTCAACAAACCCATTTTAAATCATTTTGCTAAAACATTCACAGAACCATTTATGCACTTCTCCAAACTTTGTGGTAATATGGTGATTTGACACATGTAACTAAAGAATTATTTGGCTCAAGTATTCATGTGAATTTTGTGAGAATTGAGAGCTTACAAATACAGAAATTGTGATAAGTATCCATTGATCTGTTGAATTTGACACTTCTTTTGAGAATATCATTACATGGTTTGTGGTAAGATGGTGGATATACTTGGGATATGACAAAAGTCAACTTAGGATTAACGTTTGAGCCTTTCAAGCTGAGCCTTTTCATCATAGATCCCTAGCAGCCAATTTTGAGCCAATATACACATATGGCCTTTTCTTTTCATATCTACATCATCCATACCTCTCCACATTGGAGTATAGCTTATACACAATATTTTCCTACCATTTTACTTCCAAGTGTGTACTAGGTGTGAAATTATCATTAAAAAAAAAAAACCATGACAAAAATGGCATGGTGCTAGATGTGTCCATCAAATTATTCATGAAAGAGTTCATCAAATTGCGAAGACACCAGTGGCAAAAGAAGATGGAAAAGTGTACTTAGTCAAAAATCTAAAAAATTGAAAAGTACATCAAAAGGAAAGTATAGTCTACTGAAAAATTTAACAGATTCCCTTTTGTGTATACTTGAAAATTTTTGAAATCTCTTCACCTTTTCTTCTTATGAACCCCAACCCTAAACCACATTACAACCCTTTGTGTTGATTTTTCCGATCCTAAGTATGCTTGTGGAAAGAATGGTGGAAATCTTATTTGTTAGTATTCCTATCATAATATCAATGTTTACTTGTTACTTATATATAATTGGCTAAATTTCCATGAGAGTAAATGTACACCTTTGTCAACTCCATAGAGAGAACCCATACATGAAACATGATGAGTGCACAAAAATGCACTCCAAATACTCTATTTAAATACTAAAAGAAATGAGAAAACAATAGATATAACTCATGTTAATAAAATTAATGGTCATTTATCTTGAGATAGATATAAGCATGATTTAATATATTGATGAGAATATAAAATGCCATATTTTCCTCTCTTAATGTTTAAAACTTTATTCTTATTTGATGCCTAAATATACTCATTATTCTTATATTTTGATTTAGGACACAAATGGAGACATTAGGAGCAAATGAAGATAATTACGGAATTTCAGACAGTTCTGACATCTTTTCGTAAAATGGGCATAACTCTCTTATCCAATCTCCGATTGAGCTGATTCAAGATGATCTAGAACCGCAAGAGAAATATCTATAACTTTTATGTTTTGTGTTTGAAGAGATATCCACTCAATCTAAGAAAAAATCGACCATCAAGTGGACGCACCTGCACTTGACGTTCCTGGATATTTTTCAGCCACTTGCATCAAATCCAAATGTTATCATAATATTTTCTAGCAAGCACTCCTACACCAACTTGAAAATTCAATGATCAATTCAGATACAAGATGAAGTGCACTCAAGTTTCTTCAAGACAAATTATTTGACCACAAGATATTAAGTCATACAAGACAACTAATAGATAGAGAAGCAAAATTGAAACACTCAACCTACAAGCAAAATCCAGCTCATGCATGGTGGGAAAACAAATGATCAAAATGACAACTCACAAATCACTTGGATTCAAGAATGGCACATGGCAAAACAAGTTGAAATTGTGATGATTTTGTCATGACAACTTGCATGAAGGATGCTTATAAATAGAAGGGAGGGGTGTGTGTTCTAAGACAATGCTTAGTGTGCTTGGATGCCTTGGAAGATACATTGTTTTTGAGAGCTTGAGAAAAGAAAAGAAAAACCAAAGAAGAGAGAAGAAAATAATGGTTGGCTCTTCCATATTATCCCTTATAGAATTTTTGTTGCATATTTTCAATATGTGTAACTAATTTTCTAGTAGAGCTAGGGATGAATTTGTATATATGATGGTATTTGTAATTGTTTTTGATTCATATATGTGTTCTTCAAATATTAAACTCTTTTGTTTAGTCATTCGAAATTTATTATAAATGTTTTCGTCACCAAATAATCTTTGAGTTTATTTCATTTATAGATTCAGTCATGCTTTTTCTATTAAATGCAATAATCCTTTGATTATGTTTGGTTCAATTGGTTATCTATTTTAATTTAATTCTCTGCTGCAATATTGCTCTACGAGTATATTGTCGACGTTGAATTTCTTTAATATCGATAACAATTCCTGTTCTTATATTGTGACGAATGATTTTTCGAAAGATTACATTTGATTTAAATCTGGTTATTAATGTTTTATTTTCCGATTGAAAATTTGGACATAGAATTTTCAATTGAGTTATTAATGAATCGAAAATAATTAAAATACCAATTATATACAAAGGATTCCCGATACTTTACTTTTCGCACTCATCTAAATCTTTTTATTAATTTCGTTACTGTTCTTCAATTTCTCAATCCATCTCCCTGTGGAATCGACACCGCAAAGCTATACTGCAAACGACCGCGTTATTCTTTGGGCGTAATCAAATTTTGGCGCCGTTGCCGGGGAGACGGTAAAAGAATTTGTAGTTTTTTTTTAGTAGTTTGTTAAAAAAAAAAAAAAAAAGAGAGCGGTAGCTTCGTTCATTTTCTTTTTAGCTTTCTGCATCTTTATTTTATTTTAGTTTTATTTTCGTAATTATTTTTTTTTCAGTATTACGCTTTTCTTTACTTTGCATGCGCAGGTACAGAGACGCTTTTGGACGGTTTGCTAGTAGACCCGTGCTAGAATCAGATTCAGAATCTAATTTTTCTAATCGCTTGTTTGATAATTCTTCCAATTCTAACGCAATGAGTGAACACGTGGACCAACCTGTTAGAACCCTCCAAGATTATCTTCATCCCGCACGAACAGCCACACCATCCTGTATTATGTTCTCACCTAATGTTCGTCATGTAGATTTTAAAACGGGAATGATACAATTACTTCCAACTTTCCATGGTCTAGAAAATGAAAACCCCTATGTTCATATTAGGGAATTTGAGGAAGTAGTTGCAACATTTCACGGTCAAAATACCACTAACGAAACGGTAAGGCTAAAGTTCTTTCCTTTTTCTTTGAAAGATAAAGCTAAGAGTTGGTTGTACTCACTAAGACCACGGTCTATTGGAACATGGAGTGAGATGACTCATGTGTTTTTCAATAAATACTTTCCCCAACATAAGACTAATGCTTTAAAAAGACAAATCTCTACCTTTGCACAAAAGGATAGTGAGACTTTGTACCAGTCTTGGGAAAGATTTAAAGAATTACTGAGTATGTGTCCCCACCATGGATATGAAAATTGGCGCTTAGTGAGTTATTTCTATGAAGGCCTTACGCCTAGGGAACGTCAATTCGTGGAAATGATGTGCAATGGAGAATTTTTACAAAAAAATCCCGATGAGGCCATAGAGTACCTCAATGAGCTTGCTGAAAAAGCTCATACTTGGACTGGACCTAGTGCTACTGATAGCACAAACAGGTCACGACCTACAGGAAACTTGAGTGGTGGTATTTACCATCTAAGGGAGGAGGATAACCTTAAGGCTAAGGTTGAAATGCTCACCAGAGAATTAGAGTTATTGAAAACTAAAAACTCAAAACCAACACACACGGCTAATCGTGCAGAATCGTTTGGGCCATGTGTTGTCTGTGGTGGGATAGATCATCATTCCCAAGAGTGTCCTATACATACTAACATGAATGGTATGTATGAGGAACAAAGTAATGCTCTAGGTATGTACAAAAAGCCCTTCACACCTTACTCTGAAACCTACAACCCAGGATGGCGTAATCATCCCAACTTCAGCTGGAAGTCTGAAAACCAGCAACCTGCACAACTTTCTAGATCATATCCTGCACCATACCATGCACCTCAATCTTCTAGAAATTCTTTAGAAGATACTTTGCATACTTTTATTGAAATACAGGGTAAGACTAATCAAAAATTTGAATCTTTGATTATGCAGGTTGTGGAAGAAAATAAGGAAATCAAGAGCCAGGTGTCTAAAATAATGAGTTCATTGACTATGAATGAGAAAGGTAAGTTTCCTTCCCAAACTCAATCTGTACCTCATGGTCAACATATGGCACAAGGAGATCTGAAGGACGTAAACGCCATTGTGACACGAAGTGGTAAGTCTCTACGTGATCCAATAATAGACAAAAAAAAGGATGTAGAGAAAGATCAAGATAGCAGCAGTCTTGAGCTTCCCAAAGAACTTGAGGTAACAAAACCTGAGGAACCTGCGGTAACAAAAAGTCCTGGTAAGGTACCTTATCCTCAAGCATTAAAGTCAAGTAAACAAACTCCAGATCATAACAATGATATTTTGGAAAATCTTAGACAGGTAAAAATTAATCTTCCTCTTTTGCATGTAATTAAACAAGTTCCTACTTACGCAAAAATTCTCAAAGATTTGTGTACAGTTAAGAGGAAGCATTATGTGAAGAAGACTGCATTCTTGACAGAGCAAGTTAGTGCTCTAATTGAACAGCGGATTCCCCCTAAGTACAAGGATCCTGGATGTCCAACCATCACATGCAACATTGGCAATCATGAGCTTGGACAGGCCTTGCTAGATTTAGGGGCTAGTGTAAATTTGATGCCATATTCTATTTATTTGCAATTAGGATTGGGAGAAATCAAACCAACTTCTGTGGTATTGCAATTGGCTGATCGTTCAGTCAGAGCACCACGGGGTGTGGTAGAGGATGTTTTAATTCAAGTTGACAAATTTTACTATCCTGTTGATTTCTTAATTCTAGACACTAATTCTGCTGTAGAAACCACCTCTCAAATTCCATTAATTTTAGGTAGACCTTTTCTTGCTACTTCTAATGCTCTTATCAATTGCAGAAATGGATTGATGAAACTCTCTTTTGGCAATATGACCCTTGAGGTAAATATTTTTCATATTGCAAAACAGCCAGAAGAGGATGTCGAGTGTCATCAGAAATACATGATTGACTCACTTATAGAAAGGGATGTTCTTACAACTCATGACTCAGATCCCCTTGAATACTTTATTGTTAATTCTGAATTTAATCCTACAAGTGATTCATCTGATGTATTTGACATTTGTGCTATTTTTGACAGAACTAATAATTATAGCACACAGGCATGGCAACCAAAGTTTGAGAAGTTGCCTGAAAATAGAGAAAGACAGATTCCTTCAAGTAGGGAAGCCCCTAAAGTTGAATTAAAATCCCTACCTAAGGGTTTAAAGCATGTTTTCCTTGGTCCAGGTGATACTTTTCCTGTTATTATTTCATCTGAATTATCTGAGTCCCAAGGTGAGAAATTAATTCAGATTTTATGCAAATATAAATCAACCCTAGGATGGAGTATTGTTGATATAAAAGGCATTAGTCCCCTAATCTGTACTCATAAAATAAATTTAGAGGAAGGAACTAATCCTCGAAGAGACCCCCAGCGTAGACTTAATCCCACAATGAAAGAAGTTGTGAAAAATGAAGTATTGAAACTATTAGATGCAGGAATGATATATCCTATTGCTGATAGTAAATGGGTAAGTCCTACGCAGGTTGTTCCTAAAAAGTCAGGAGTAACTGTGATAAAAAATGACCTTGGAGAGTTAGTCCCTACAAAACTGGTGACTGGTTGGCGGATGTGCATTGATTACAGAAAATTAAATGCCGCCACACGAAAAGACCATTTTCCGCTTCCTTTTATTGATCAAATTCTTGAGCGGGTGGCTGGTCATCCTTTTTATTGCTTTCTGGATGGTTATTCTGGTTATTATCAAATTGAAATTGCATTAGAAGATCAGGATAAAACTACTTTTACTTGTCCTTTCGGTACTTATGCTTTCCGCAGAATGCCATTTGGACTGTGTAATGCTCCAGCTACTTTTCAACGTTGCATGATGAGTATTTTTAGTGATATGGTTGAAAAGTGCATGGAAGTTTTTATGGATGACTTGACTGTTTTTGGATCTTCTTTTGATGCATGTTTAATGAGTTTAGAAAGAGTACTAACTCGTTGTGAAGAAAAAGAATTGGTTTTAAATTGGGAAAAATGTCACTTTATGGTACCTTCAGGTATTGTTTTAGGGCATATTATTTCTTCCAAAGGAATGGAGGTTGATCAATCAAAAGTTGAATTAATCTCTAAATTGCCTACACCTAGAACAATCAAGGATATAAGATCATTTCTTGGTCATGCGGGTTTTTATAGGAGATTCATACAGAATTTTTCTGCCATATCTAGACCACTATGTAACCTCCTAGCTAAGGATGCCCCATTTGAATGGACACAAGCCTGTCAAGAGGTTTTCAAAACATTAATTGGCAAGCTTACTTCAGCACCCATAATGCAACCACCTGATTGGAATTTACCTTTTGAAATTATGTGTGATGCTAGTGATTTTGCTGTAGGTGCTGTTCTTGGACAACGAAAAGAAGGGAAACCTTTTGTCATTTACTATGCTAGTCGAACTCTAAATAATGCACAAATGAATTACTCCACCACTGAAAAAGAGTTGTTAGCTGTAGTATTTGCTTTGGATAAATTCCGCGCTTATTTGATTGGTTCTCCTATCATTATCGTTACAGATCATGCAGTCCTTAAGTACCTTTTTACAAAGAAGGATGCTAAGGCACGATTAATACGATGGATTTTGCTTTTGCAGGAATTTGACATCACCATCAAAGACAAGAAAGGAGTGGAGAACGTAGTGGCAGACCATCTTTCTAGACTCACATTCGAGGACACTTCTGACCACATACCAATCAAAGATGATTTTCCCGATGAGCATTTACTTTCTATTACTTCTCTACCATGGTTTGCTCATATTGTGAACTATTTAGCTGCAGGTGAAATACCAAAGGATTTTAGCACCCAAGACAAAAGGAAATTCATGATTGAGGTACGAAAATTCTATTGGGATGACCCTTACCTTTTCAAATACTGCCCTGATCAAATTTTAAGGCGTTGCATCCCTGATGAAGAGATTGCAAGCGTTTTGGAATTTTGTCATTCCCAAGCTTGTGGTGGCCACTTTTCAATGAAGAAAACCGCTGCAAAAATCCTGCAGTGTGGATTTTATTGGCCCACCTTATTTAAAGATACAAATATCTATTGTCGCTCATGCGAAAGATGTCAAAAGTTAGGAGCTATGACCCGTCGTAATATGATGCCCTTAAACCCAATTTTGGTAATTGAAATTTTTGACTGTTGGGGCATTGATTTTATGGGACCATTTCCTCCTTCTTTTGGATATTTATATATTATTGTGGCAGTAGATTATGTGTCAAAATGGGTAGAGGCAGCACCTTGCAGGACCAATGATAACAGGACGGTAATTAAGTTTCTCAAAGAAAATGTATTATCTCGATTTGGTACCCCACGTGCTATCATTAGTGACCGAGGTACGCATTTTTGCAACCGTTCTTTTGAAGCTTTAATGAAAAGATATGGGGTGATACATAAGCTTTCTACTGCATATCACCCTCAGACAAGTGGACAGGTTGAACTTGCGAATAGGGAAATTAAACAAATTTTAGAAAAAACGGTCAACCCAGATCGGAAAGATTGGTCTTTGAGACTAATCGATGCGCTTTGGGCTTACCGTACAGCTTTCAAAACTCCCTTAGGCATGTCACCTTATAGACTTGTTTTTGGAAAACCTTGTCATTTGCCCGTGGAGCTCGAGCATCGAGCATATTGGGCCATTAAACATTTCAATTTTGACTTGGAAAAAGCAGGAAAATTTAGAAAATTCCAATTGACGGAATTAGAAGAATTGAGAAATGATGCTTATGAAAACTCCAAGATCTATAAGGCTAAAATGAAAGTATTTCATGATAAAAATATTTTGAGAAGAACATTTAAGCCTAATGATCGAGTATTTTTATATGATTCAAGACTCCATAAGCATCCAGGAAAACTTCGATCTAGATGGACCAGCCCTTTTATAGTAAAAAACGTTTTCACAAATGGGGCGGTAGAAATAGAAAATATAAAAGACGGATGTATCTTCAAAGTAAATGGTCAACGCCTCAAAATCTTAATTGATAGACAAATTCCATAAGTGGAAGACATTCCACTTATGGACCCAGTATATCAATCTTGACCATCTCCAGGTATGTTTTTCTTTTATTTTATTTTCGTTCATTTTATTTTTGTTTATTGTTTACTTTATTTTGTTACAGGTTAATTTTATTTTGACAAATACCATCTTTGATGCCAAGCAAGCCACCCACATCCCACATCAGGTGTATTCTACCCTATTTAGTTATTCAATTCTGATTCTTAAACATTGAGGACAATGTTTCATTTAAGTTGGGGGTGGGAATACAAATCTGTTATTTAAACTCTGTGGCATATTTTAATCAATATATAAAAAATTGCCCAATTTTTTCACACAAGCATCTTTTCACACATGATACTCATGCTCATTCATAACCATCTTGGTGAATTCAACAAACCCATTTTAAATCATTTTGCTAAAACATCCACAGAGCCATTTATGCACTTCTCCAAACTTTGTGGTAATATGGTGATTTGACACATGTAACTAAAGAATTATTTGGCTCAAGTATTCATGTGAATTTTGTGAGAATTGAGAGCTTACAAATACAGAAATTGTGATAAGTATCCATTGATCTGTTGAATTTGACACTTCTTTTGAGAATATCATTACATGGTTTGTGGTAAGATGGTGGATATACTTGAGATATGACAAAAGTCAACTTAGGATTAACGTTTGAGCCTTTCAAGCTGAGCCTTTTCATCATAGATCCCTAGCAGCCAATTTTGAGCCAATATACACATATGGCCTTTTCTTTTCATATCTACATCATCCATACCTCTCCACATTGGAGTATAGCTTATACACAATATTTTCCTACCATTTTACTTCCAAGTGTGTACTAGGTGTGAAATTATCATTAAAAAAAAAAACCATGACAAAAATGGCATGGTGCTAGATGTGTCCATCAAATTATTCATGAAAGAGTTCATCAAATTGCGAAGACACCAGTGGCAAAAGAAGATGGAAAAGTGTACTTAGTCAAAAATCTAAAAAATTGAAAAGTACATCAAAAGGAAAGTATAGTCTACTGAAAAATTTAACAGATTCCCTTTTGTGTATACTTGAAAATTTTTGAAATCTCTTCACCTTTTCTTCTTATGAACCCCAACCCTAAACCACATTACAACCCTTTGTGTTGATTTTTCCGATCCTAAGTATGCTTGTGGAAAGAATGGTGGAAATCTTATTTGTTAGTATTCCTATCATAATATCAATGTTTAATTGTTACTTATATATAATTGGCTAAATTTCCATGAGAGTAAATGTACACCTTTGTCAACTCCATAGAGAGAAACCATACATGAAACATGATGAGTGCACAAAAATGCACTCCAAATACTCTATTTAAATACTAAAAGAAATGAGAAAACAATGGATATAACTCATGTTAATAAAATTAATGGTCATTTATCTTGAGATAGATATAAGCATGATTTAATATATTGATGAGAATATAAAATGCCATATTTTCCTCTCTTAATGTTTAAAACTTTATTCTTATTTGATGCCTAAATATACTCATTATTCTTATATTTTGATTTAGGACACAAATGGAGACATTAGGAGCAAATGAAGATAATTGCGGAATTTCAGACAGTTCTGACATCTTTTCGTAAAATGGGCATAACTCTCTCATCCAATCTCCGATTGAGCTGATTCAAGATGATCTAGAACCGCAAGAGAAATATCTATAACTTTTATGTTTTGTGTTTGAAGAGATATCCACTCAATCTAAGACAAAATCGACCATCAAGTGGACGCACCTGCACTTGACGTTCCTGGATATTTTTCAGCCACTTGCATCAAATCCAAATGTTATCATAATATTTTCTAGCAAGCACTCCTACACCAACTTGGAAATTCAATGATCAATTCAGATACAAGATGAAGTGCACTCAAGTTTCTTCAAGACAAATTATTTGACCACAAGATATTAAGTCATACAAGACAACTAATAGATAGAGAAGCAAAATTGAAACACTCAACCTACAAGCAAAATCCAGCTCATGCATGGTGGGAAAACAAATGATCAAAATGACAACTCACAAATCACTTGGATTCAAGAATGGCACATGGCAAAACAAGTTGAAATTGTGATGATTTTGTCATGACAACTTGCATGAAGGATGCTTATAAATAGAAGGGAGGGGTGTGTGTTCTAAGACAATGCTTAGTGTGCTTGGATGTCTTGGAAGATACATTGTTTTTGAGAGCTTGAGAAAAGAAAAGAAAAACCAAAGAAGAGAGAAGAAAATAATGGTTGGCTCTTCCATATTATCCCTTAGAGAATTTTTGTTGCATATTTTCAATATGTGTAACTAATTTTCTAGTAGAGCTAGGGATGAATTTGTATATATGATGGTATTTGTAATTGTTTTTGATTCATATATGTGTTCTTCAAATATTAAACCCTTTTGTTTAGTCATTCGAAATTTATTATAAATGTTTTCGTCACCAAATAATCTTAGAATTTATTTCATTTATAGATTCAGTCATGCTTTTTCTATTAAATGCAATAATCCTTTGATTATGTTTGGTTCAATTGGTTATCTATTTTAATTTAATTCTCTGCTGCAATATTGCTCTACGAGTATATTGTCGACGTTGAATTTCTTTAATATCGATAACAATTCCTGTTCTTATATTGTGACGAATGATTTTTCGAAAGATTACATTTGATTTAAATCTGGTTATTAATGTTTTATTTTCCGATTGAAAATTTGGACATAGAATTTTCAATTGAGTTATTAATGAATCGAAAATAATTAAAATACCAATTATATACAAAGGATTCCCGATGCTTTACTTTTCGCACTCATCTAAATCTTTTTGTTAATTTCGTTACTGTTCTTCAATTTCTCAATCCATCTCCCTGTGGAATCGACACCCCAAAGCTATACTGCAAATGACCGCGTTATTCTTTGGGCGTAATCAAAACACTTCTATACCCGTGAGTTATGGAGTTGAACCTTTTTGCTTAAGATATTCTAATGTTGCATGTGTCGAAACCTCTGACTTGATAAAAATAGTTTGGAACACATACACACTCTGTGGATTGCTATATTTGAATTACTTGTGAAAGGGTTATTGAATTTCTAAGATTGTTTTGATATGTAAATTTGAAAAATGTGTCTTGATGGCCCCTATGTGTGATTTTCTTTGATCTTTCTCATCATTTTGCATAAAAATTGCTAGGGACTAGCAATGAGTAAGTTGGGGGGTGTGATGAGTGCACAAAAATGCACTCAAAATACTCTATTTAAATACTAAAAGAAATGAGAAAACAATGGATATAACTTATGTTAATAAAATTAATGGTCATTTATCTTGAGATGGATATAAGCATGATTTAATATATTGATGAGAATATAAAATGCCATATTTTCCTCTATTAATGTTTAAAAATTTATTCTTATTTGATGCCTAAATATACTCATTATTCTTATATTTTGATTTAGGACACAAATGGAGACATTAGGAGCAAATGAAGATAATTGCGGAATTTTAGACAGTTCTGATATCTTTTCGTAAAATGGGCATAACTCTCTCATCCAATCTCCGATTGAGCTGATTCAAGATGTCCTAGAACCGCAAGAGAAATATATATAACTTTTATGTTTTGTGTTTGAAGAGATATCCACTCAATATAAGACAAAATCGACCATCAAGTGGACGCACCTGCACTTGACGTTCCTGGATATTTTTCAGCCACTTGCATCAAATCCAAATGTCATCATAATATTTTCTAGCAAGCACTCCTACACCAACTTGGAAATTCAATGATCAATTCAGATACAAGATGAAGTGCACTCAAGTTTCTTCAAGACAAATTATTTGACCACAAGATATTAAGTCATACAAGACAACTAATAGATAGAGAAGCAAAATTGAAACACTCAACCTACAAGCAAAATCCAGCTCATGCATGGTGGGAAAAGAAATGATCAAAATGACAACTCACAAATCACTTGGATTCAAGAATGGCACATGGCAAAACAAGTTGAAATTGTGATGATTTTGTCATGACAACTTGCATGAAGGATGCTTATAAATAGAAGTGAGGGGTGTGTGTTCTAAGACCATGCTTAGTGTGCTTGGATGCCTTGGAAGATACATTGGTTTTGAGAGATTGAGAAAAGAAAAAAAAAACCAAAGAAGAGAGAAGAAAATAATGGTTGGCTCTTGTATATTATCCCTTGAAGAATTTTTGTTGCATATTTTCAATATGTGTAACTAATTTTCTAGTAGAGTTAGGGATGAATTTGTATATATGATGGTATTTGTAATTGTTTTTGATTCATATATGTGTTCTTCAAATATTAAACTCTTTTGTTTAGTCATTCGAAATTTATTATAAATGTTTTCATCACCAAATAATCTTAGAATTTATTTCATTTATAGATTCAGTCATGCTTTTTCTATTAAATGCAATAATCCTTTGATTATGTTTGGTTCAATTGGTTATCTATTTTAATTTAATTCTCTGCTGCAATATTGCTCTATGAGTATATTGTCGACGTTGAATTTCTTTAATATCGATAACAATTCCTGTTCTTATATTGTGACGAATGATTTTTCGAAAGATTACATTTGATTTAAATCTGGTTATTAATGTTTTATTTTCCGATTGAAAATTTGGACATAGAATTTTCAATTGAGTTATTAATGAATCGAAAATAATTAAAATACCAATTATATACAAAGGATTCCCGATGCTTTACTTTTCGCACTCATCTAAATCTTTTTGTTAATTTCGTTACTGTTCTTCAATTCCTCAATTCATCTCCCTGTGGAATCGACACCCCGAAGCTATACTGCAAACGACCGCATTATTCTTTGGGCGTAATCAAGACTCTTTTATTTTTTGAATTCATTTGTTATCATTAAAATCCATGTGTAGATTTACACGAAATTTAAAACCTTGAGTTCAACAGTATAAATAGGGTTTGAATTAGGTATAAATAGAGTATAAAGAGTATTTAAAGATGGTATAAATTGGGTATAAACAGGGTATAGACTTTGGTTGCCATGTATGAAGTTGCGTAGTCTCTTGACCTGCACAATTATTAGCTTCATTGAAAGTCTTTGGAATCAACTTTGGGGGCCAGGTAAGAGGTTTTTTCACTTCCTTTGGCTTCATCAAACAATTTGGATTCAACTTTAAGCGCAAAGTAAGAGATCCTAGAGTCTCTTGACCTCTATGCCCGTTGGCTCCATTGAGAGAACTGGGACTCGAATTTTGGGAAACCTATATGGTCTTCAGTTCTCTTGATCTCCATGTCAATTGGCTCAATTAGATGTCTTTAGACTAGATTTTTTGGCTTTAAAAGGTCAGTGCTAGGGTTTATTAAACTTTCCAGGTATTGGCTTAGCTTTCGCTCTATCGAGAATGCTTGGACTCAACTATTTGGTTGTCTAAGATATTGTTGGATCACTTAACGTTCATGCCCATTGGCAACACTGCATAGATTCAAACAGGGTATAAATAGGGTTTAAACACGATATAAATAGGACATAAAGAGGGTTTAAAGATCATATAAATGGAGTATAAACAAGGTATAGACTTTGGTTGCCATGTAGGGCGTTGCATGATCTCTTGACTTGTACAATTATTGGGACAATTTGGACTCGACTTTAAGTGAAAAGTAAGAGATCCTACCGTCTCTTAACCTCCATGCCTTTCAGTTTCATTGAGAGTCTTGGAACTCGACTTTAGGGGCAACCTATATGGTCTTGAGTTCTATTGACCTCCATACCAATTGGCTCAATCAGAAGTCTTGAGACTTGATTTTTTTGCTATAAAAAGTTAGTGCTTGAGTCTATTGAACTCCGCGGTATTCGTTTGACTTTGGCTCTACCGAGACTATTTGGTCCTGACTTTGGGACAATGTAAGATATTGCTGGACCACATAAAGTTCACTACCATTGGCTCCACTGCATGGATCTTGACAGGGTAGAAATAGCGTATAAAGACGATTTAAAGAGAGTTTAAAGATAGTATAGATAGGGTTTAAACAAGGTATAAATAGGTTTTTAACAAGGTATTAATAGGGTATAATGAGGGTTTAAATAGAATATAAACAAGGCATAGACTTTGGTTGCGAGATGGTATAAATAGAGTATTAACAAGGTATAGATTTTGGTTGCTATGTAAGGGGTTGCGTGGTTACTTGACCTGAACAATTATTGGCACCCCTGCAAGTCTTTGGACTCAACTTTAGGGGCTAAGTAAGATATTTTTCCACACCTTTTGGCTTCATTGGTACAATTTGGACTCTTAAGGGATCCTACAGTCTCTTAATCTCCATGCCTGTCGGTTCCATCAAGAGTCTTGGGACTTAAACCTTGGGGCAACCTATATGGTCTTGAGTCCTCTTGATCTCCATGCTAGTTGGCTTAATTAGATGTCTTTAGACTTGATTTTTGTCCTATAAAAAGGTCAGTGCTAGGGTCTATTGAACTTTCCAAGTATTGTCTTGATTTTGGCTCTACTAGCGTTGTTTGGACTCAACTTTTGGGCTTTGTAAGATATTTTTGGATTACTTAATGTTCACGCTCATTGGCTCCACTGCATGGATTTTAACAAGGTTTCAACAAGGTATAAATAGGGCTTAAACAAAGCATTTGTGCATTTAAGAGAGGAAATATGTCAGAACGACGATTGTCGAGCCGTTCATAAATGCGAGAGTGACTTTGATGTGAGATGCGTCCGTAATCTGCGCTAGTAAACATAATCTTGTTTCTGACATTAGCTTATGATCAAAGCTGCATTGTTCTTTTCTTCTTTAGTCGTGGTGGTCTGTGATTTGAGTTGTCTCTGATTTCGACATCTCCAGTCGGGTTTGGACACGTGCTATCTGGATTTGGACCATAGGCTTCGATTCCATTCGTAGTCCATTCGTAGTCCAGTGCAGGCTTCCTTACCAACATCTTCAAACAGGCTTCATTTCCTGGAGATCGAACGGATCAGGTCCTAGGCCAGGAGACTTGTTCTTGAAGCCCGGATAGAAGCAACAGATGTGGCAGGGATTGAGTCCTCCGATGGATAGGATATCAACCGGGCCTTCCAAGAGGCTCTAGATCATGCTGCCGATATTTCTCCTGGCACCATGCTGTTCGATCAGGTCTTCCTCCAAGAGTCGAAAGAGCAGATTGCTGGGGCAAATCAATTACCCACCCCTCCCCTTTCGTCTTCCAAGCGTCACTCGGATGCTTCCGAAGGTGTGGATGACACTGAGGGGGACTCTGACTCTGGAGGCAATCAAGAAGGGGCCAACCTACAAGAAGAGCAGGAATGTAGAAGCGGGGAAGGATGTTAATGAGGGATCGGGCTCGAGAGGTCGAGCGAGATTGGCATTCTTGTAGAAGGGTCGCATGAGGAGGCCTCCAATGAGGGTGAGCAGCCTTTCGTTGTACTTGAAGAATCCCCTAAATGACCACCTCCGATTTTTGAGAGGGGGTCGACTTCGTACCCTCAAACTGAGCCGTCGCCCATTTTTGAGAGGGGTTTGGGTTTCAAGAACTCAGTTCAAGGGCAAGCAAACATTCCCAGGCTCGGAAATTCCTACTCGTCCTCCATCCCCCTTTTGACTTCTGAGTGGAGTTGCGGTGCTCAGGCAATTTTTTGAATCAGAATCGGATGGGGGAGATTAGGCTAGGGTGAGGCGACTTCGGAGCGTCCCTCTCATTTCGAGCAAGCTAAGGCGAATGCTTCCGAGCGGATTGCTAGAATGCTGGAGCCTCTGTTGACACAGGTTTGATCCGCGTAGTTCATTAGATTTATGCACAGTCTTTGGGTTCTGAGCTGATTGTCTCTTTCCTTTGTGTTCAGGTCGCTAAGTAAATCTCCTAGGCTGTGGGTTTTGAGCTGGCAGAGTTCACCGAATTCAATAATGAGCTCGGAACTATCTTTAAGTTTAGACTTTACAAGTTACAGCAGGCAAAAGATTAGCTTGAGTCGTCTCAGCAAACTTGTAGCGGCCTGATTAAGATAGTCGAAGAGTTGGGGGCCGATAAGAACAGGCTTGAGAAGGCCAGTGTTTCTCTTCGAGCCGAATTGGAAGCGGCTCGGGATTCATTGGCGATAGCTCACCGAAAGAACCCCCGCCTTCTCAACGCTAGATCGGCCACCGAGCAAGACAAGATTTTTCTTCAAGCCGAGTTGACTGCTCGATCATCGGAATTAGCTGCCTCTGCTCAAACCATTTCTTTAAGGGAAGAAGAGCTGGCGATTTCCGAGTGTGCTCGTATAGCTTGGGAAGAGGAATTGACCTGCTCGGAGCGTGCCAGGGAGGCATTAAGAGAGGAGTTGGCAAGGTCTGAACACATCCGAGCTGCTCAAGGGATTGAGTTAGAGGAAACTCATAATGCTTTGGAGGATGCCCATACAAGAATAGCTGACTTTGAGCAGCAAATATCTCAAGTGGTGGCCATTAGTAACTTGGCCTAGGGGTATGGTTATGCTGAAAATCTCCGTTGGATAGAAGCTCAACTTTTGGTAGACCCTTAGCTCAACCCTAATAATATAAGTCTGAAGTCTCTTCATTTGGACATGGTTGCGAAAAAGTTTGTGAAGAAGATTGGAAAGCGTGGCTATCCACCTTTTGATGATCTAAATCCTTAATTACGCCCAAACAATAATGCGGTCGTTTGCAGTATAGTTTTGGGGTGTCGATTCCACATTGGAAGGCAAGGCAAGCAAGCGGTGGAGATGACTTAGAGACCAATATGCCAAGGAGAGAAGAAGACTTGGATAGACGACTTTTGAGAAGGAGTTTCTCCTTCAATTCAGTCTTTCACCAACTATTAACCATCATGGCCAACTTTCTAAGTTCAAGCAAGATGGCAAAGTGAAGAGCTATGTGGAAGAATTTAGACAACTACAAACCATGGTTTGGGGTTGGTCCAAGGAAGCTCTTGTTGGGACCTTTGTAGATGGTCTCGAGCCTTGGTTAGCCAAGGAGGTCAAGTTGAAACAACCCACACGCATCCAAGAGGCTATGAGAGTGGCCGAGATACTTGAGGAGAGCTACTCTTTGGATAAGTGCTGTACTAAGGAAATGGGGAGCAAAACCAACACTACTTTGCAAACCAAACTTCCTTGGAAGGGTAAGGGAATAGATGAGAGCACTTCCAAACCCAATCCTAATAAAATGAAGAAGTTATCTAGAGAGAATCAAGAATAGTTCAAGCATGGAGAAAAATGGTCTAGAGAGAACAAGTATGGTTTGACCAAGGTATTTGTGATGCTTAAAGATGATGAGCATGAGGAAGCTTCAAGCCATGAGGAAGATGAAGTTGAGGCCGAACCTAGTGAAGAAAGTGAAGAGGCCGAGATCTCCATCAATGCCATGACCGGTGTGCAAACACCTACATCAATGAAGTTAATGGCATGGGTGGGGAAACATGAGGTGTCAATGTTGGTGGATAGTGGATCAACTCATAATTTCATTAACACCAATATTGTGCACAAATAGGGTTAAAGCCAAACCCTATTGATTCTTTTGAAGTTAAAGTGGCTAATGGAGACAATTTAGTGTGTGAAGTCATGGTACAAGAAGTGAAGATGAATGTACAAGGGGTAAGGATCAAGGCCAACTTACATGTGTTATCTTTGGTGGGTTTAGACCTTGTCTTGGACAATGTTTGGCTCAAAAGTATTGGAAGAGTTGTGAATGATTATGAGAAGATGACCATGGAATTCAAGATGGGAACCAAGAAGCAAACGTGGGCAGCTTTACCATCTAAAGAAGTGAAGGCATGTTCGGCCTTAATGAGTGAAGACACACTCTTGTTGTGGACCGTTTATGAAGAAGAAGAACCAAACCTTATGGCATTGATCTACTACAAGAACTATGCCCGTGCCCTGGAAATTATTGAGCTAAACCTTAGATTTACCCCAAATCCCCAACCCTAAAAATACCAAAAGCCAAAACCTACAAACCTCCAAATCCTTAACATCCCAAACTCTAAATACAATTCCCAAACTCCAAACCACCAAATCCATAAACTCAACATTCTAAATCCCTAAATCCCAAAACTCCCAAATTAGCAAACCCGAAACTTACAAACCCCAAACCTGTAAATCCCATGACTCCAAACCCCAAAACTCCTAACCATCAAACTCTTAAACACTTAAACTCTTTAATTCCAAATCTCCAAACTCCAAAACTCCATGCCCTTAAACTCCAAAGTCTAAAATCAAAAAACCTCAACCCACCAAACCTTAAAAGCCTAAACCTTTCAACTCATAAACCACAAACCCCTAAAGCCACAAACTCCTCAAACCCAAAACACTCAAGCCACCAAACTCCAAAACCCTCAAATTCTAAAACCCCAAACCTCCAAACTACAAACCCCAAAAATCAAAAGTCCCAAACCTGCAAAATGTAAAACCCAAAACTCCAAAAACCCCCACACCCTAAAGCCCTAAACTCCAACTCGCAAATTTCCAAACCCCAAAATCTCATACCAGTAAACACCAAATCCTAAAACCCAAACTCCCATGACCTCAATCCTTGAAACTCTAAATCCCCAAACCCTAAAACTCGAAACCACCAGACCCCCAAACCCTTAAACCCTTAAATTCTAAACCTCTAAACTCCAAAACCATATACACCTAAACTCCAAACCCTAAAACCAACAAATCCACCAAACCCTAAAACCCCAAACACCAAATAAACTCAATAACTCCAAACTACATACCCCAAAACTTGAAAACCGTAAAACCCCAAATTCCAAAATGCCAAACCTCCAAACCAATAAAGCCCAAATCCCCAACCCTCAAGATACCAAAAGCCAAAACTTCCAAAGCTCCAAATCCTTAAACTCCCAAATTCTAAACACAATCCCCAAAATCCAAACCACCAAATCCATAAATCAAAAATCCCAAATTCCCATATCCCAAACTCCCTAATCAGCAAATCCCAAACCTACAAACCCCAAACTTGTAAATCCCAAGACTCCAAACTCTACACCGCCAAACCCCCAAACACTTAAACTCTTAAACTTTAAATCTCCAAATTTCAAAACCCCAAACTCCTATACTCTAAACCCTAAAACCAAAAACCCCAACCCACAAAACCCTAAAGGCCCAAACTCTTCAACTCAAAAACCCCAAACCCCTAAAGCCATAAACACCTAAAACCCAAGACACTGAAGCGACCAAAACCCCAAACACTTAAATTCTAAAACCTCAAACTTTCAAACTACAAACCCCAAAAATTGAAAGTCCCAAATATGCAAAACATATAACCCAAACTCAAAAAACCCAACACCCTAAAGCCTTAAGCACCGAATTCCAAATCTGAAAACTCCAAAACCCTATACCACTAAACATCAAATCCTAAAATCCAAACTCCCAAGACCTCAATCCTTGAAACACTAAACCCCCAAATCCCAAAACATGAAACCACTAGACCCCCAAACCATTAAACCCTTAAATTCCAAATCTCCAAACTTCAAAATCTTATACCCTTAAACACCAAAGCCTAAAACCAACCAAGCCACCAAACCCTAAAACTCCAAACACTTAAACTCTAAAATCCCAAACACCTAAAGGCACAAACACCAAATAAACTCAATAACTCCAAACCCCAAACCCCTAAATTCAAAAACTGTTAAGACTCAAACCATAAGATCACCAAACCACTAAACACCCAAAACTCTAAATCCTAAATTCTCAAATCCCAAAATGCAAAACCTCCAAATCAATAAACCCTAAATCTCCAACCGTAAAATACCAAAAGCTAAAACCTACAAACCTCCAAATCCTTAACTTCCCAAACACTAGATACAATCCCCAAACTCCAAACCACCAAATCCAGAAACTCAAAATTCTAAATCCCCAAATCCAAAAACTCTTAAATTAGCAAACCCCAAACCTATAAACCCCAAAACTGTAAATTCCATAACTCCAAATGCCAAAACTCCAAACCATCAAACCCTTAAACCCCTAAACTCTTAAAGTCCAAATCTCCAAACTCCAAAACTCAGAACCCCTAAACTCCAAACTTTAAGATCAAAACCCTCAACCCACCAAACCATAAAAGCCCAAACCTTTCAACTCATAAACCACAAACCCCTAAACCACAAACTCCTAAAATCCAAAACACTAAACCTACCAAACCCCAAAACCCTCAAATTCTAAAACTCCAAACCTCCAAACTACAAACGCCAAAAATGAAACGTCCCAAACCTGCAAAAGGTAAAACCTAAAACTACAAAAACCCCTGCACCCTAAAGCCCTAAACTCCAACTCCCCAATTTCCAAACTCCAAAATCTCATACCACTAAACACCAAACCCTAAGAACCAAACTCCCAAGACCTCAATCCTTAAAACTCTAAACCCCCAAACCCTAAAACACGAAATTACCAGATCTTTAAATCCTTAAACCCTTAAATTCCAAACCTCCAAAACCATATACCCCTAAAGTCCAAACCCTAAAACCAACAATCCACTAAACCCCTAAACCCCAAACACTTAAACCTTAAAACCCAAAACTCCTAAAGCCACAAACACCAAATAAACTCAATAACTCCAATCTATTTAGCCCAAAATTTGAAAACTGTAAAAACTCAATCCTAAAAACCACCAAACCACTAAACCCCCAAAACTCTAAATCCCAAATTCCCAAATCCCAAAATGCCAAACCTCCAAACCAATAAAAGCCAAATCCCCAACCCTCAAAATACCAAAAGCCAAAACTTCCAAAGCTCCAAATCTTGTAACTCCCAAATTCTAAATACAATCCCCAAACTCCAAACGACCAAATCTATAAACCCAAAGTTGCAAATTCCCAATTCCCCAAACACCCTAATTAGCAAATCCCAAACCTACAAATCCCAAACTTGTAAATCCCAAGACTCCAACTCTACACCACCAAATCCCCAAACTTTCAAACTTTCAAACTCTTAAACTCCAAATCTCCAAATTTCAAAACTCTATACTCTTAAACTTCAAACCATAAAACTAAAACTCCCAACCCACCAAACCCTAAAAGCCCAAACTCTTCAACTCAAAAACCCCAAACCCCTAAAGCCACAAACACCTAAAACCCAAGACACTCAAGCAACCCAAACCCGAAACCCTTAAAAATTAAAACCTCAAACCTTCAAACTACAAACCCAAAAAATTGAAAGTCCTAAATCTGCAAAACATATAACTGCAAACTCCAGAAACCCCACACCTTAAAGCCCTAAACTCTAAATCCCAAATCTGAAATTTCCAAAACCCCATACCAATAAACACCTAATCCTAAAACCCAAACTCCCAAGACCTTAATCCTTGAAACTCCAAACGCTTAAACCCTAAAACTCGAAACCACTAGACCCCTAAACCCTAGACCCTAAACCCTTAAACCCTTAAATGTCAAACCTCCAAACTCCAAAACCATATACCCCAAAACTCCAAACCTTAAAACCAACCAATCCACCAAACCCTAAAACCCCAAACACCTAAACTTCAAAACCCCAAACTCCCGAAGCCACAAACACCAAATAAACTCAATAACTCCAAACTACATACCCCAAAATTTGAAAACTGTAAAAACTCAATCCTAAAAACCAGCAAACCACTAAACCCCTAAACTCTTAAACTCCAAATCTCCAAACCCCTAAACTCCAAACTTT